>OX940808.1:10410847-10497414 GCA_954870605.1 Acer campestre
GCAAATGATAGTATGTTGGTCAAACGACTTCGAATGTAATTGAAGTCTAATGCAATAATAAAGTTGCTTTTTGGAGTTTAATGATGGCTCTTGTAAGACTCAAGAATGGTGAAATATTGCTTAAGGATATGTTAAAAATGAATTGAGAGCGAGTGAGGTTGACATATGAGTCAGGTTGTGGTCCCATCGTTCATTGTTTTTAATCAGTGGGAATATATTTCTTTTCTTCGTGAGTGGGGAAAAAGAGTTAAAAGGGCTTAGCGTAGGGTAGACAAGGCGAAACCGTTGTTGAATGAATTTAATATGCTGCAAATGATAGTACATTGGTCAAACGACTTCGAATGTAATTGAAGACTAATGCAATAATAAAGTTGTTATTAGAGTTTAGTGATGGCTCTTGTAAGACTCAAGAATGGTGAAATATTGCTTAAGAATATGTTAAAAATTAATTGAGAGCGAGTGAGGTTAACATGTGAGTCAGGTTGTGGTCCCATCGTTCATTGTTTTTAATGAGTGGGAACATATTTCTTTTCTTCGTGAGTGGGAACATCCCCCCCACCCCCAATCGTTCATTGTTTTTAATGAGTGGGAACAGAGTAAAAAAACCCATCTCCCCACCCATGGAAACAGAGTAAAAAAGTTCCCCCCCCCCCCCCCCACCCCCCCCCCAATCATGGAGATGGGGAGCCTCCTATTTATAGCTAGAGAGAGGCCATTTAAAAGATGAGTTGGTTGATATTCTTCTAACCATCTCAGCTTAAGATCTATGGGATGGGATAATCCTCAATATCTCGAGATTTTAGGAGATATAAGTTAACGATCAAGTCAATAATGTGTGTTTCAATGCCAACTTAGTCTCAATAGACTTGGTCAGGATTTGAATCTGCTTTAGGCCCACGTTTGGGCCTGTCTTTCATTGGGCTAGATCATGCTTGCCACAGCAGATCGTCTGACTCCTCACTTGGATTTCCAAAACTAGATCTTAATATTTTTTGTACTATTTTTAGCTACCACATATATGATAACACTATGCACTAATGCGCATTCAACCAAACATCGCACATGCATATATGCTTATTCGATGTTTATTAGCAATCTCATTCCTTCAAAGTTTATGGAACCTATGTGTACTTAAATTTCATGTAGTCCCTAAATATTTGGCAAGTGTCTCCTCTTTACAAGGTATTCGACTTTTTTGGGATTATATGTTTTTAAATACATCAAAATCAAAATGGTTTCTCTAATAAATAAATAATAAATTTAAATATAAAATAAATAAATAATATATAATAAATAAATAAAAACCTAACACTCTACTCAAGCATAACACAATGGTTGAAACTTGAAAGTACTAGTTTGCTCACAGTTTAAAACAGTGAAAATGGACCTAACTAGTAGTATTAGCACCATTTGATGATTGGTTTTTTTTTTTTCCTCATTCATAAACTTAAGGATAATACTTGGGTGTCAGCACCCAAAATACGAACCTAATGATGTGGTCCAATTAAACTGTAACACGTACATGTCTTTTTTTCTTTCACCAATTTCAAGACTTTTTGTATTCCAAGACTTTTAGTGTATGAGAACATAAAATCCCAATAAAACTGAACTTCATATAACTACCAACCTCTATTCTTGTTTTCTCTCACATATATATATACTGTTTTCGGATTTATCTTTATCTATCTTCTTTTTGTTTGGGTTTACAAATATATTTCAATTATTTTCTTATTGTTTTCGCGATGTGTTTGTCTCTCTCCTCTATAACTCTCCATTTACTTATTGAAATGGCGTTTTGTTTGTATAGGAGGGAAAAAGGGCATTTTGGTCTAATAACAACTTTTTTTACTAAAAAATCTTATATTATTGGTCTAGTGACAACTGTCAGTCTGTCATGTACAAAAAGTTAGGACCAATAGGTGTTATAAATTTGAAGAAGCCTTTAAAATAAGAGTAATGCTAGGTCATCCAAAAAAAACATCTAAACATCTAAACATCACAAACAATGGTAACGTATTCTCTAAAAACAACATAATATTAAGTCACAAGTCACATCATTTAATGTGAATATGAGCCAATTTTTTAGTAGCCTAACGTTACTTTTAAAATAATTGAAAAAAAAATAAAATAGTTGGCAAGTAATATTTTGCATGTTTTGCATGCAATTTACAATCCCCGAAAAGGATAAGGGCAAATTGCACCAAGTTATCTTGATTATATGTATAATTGCTTTAAAACCAGTAAAACTTTCATAATAGCAATAACTACCCTTTAACCCGTTGTCTAATAGTGGTCAACAGTTAGTCAATCATGGATAAAGGGTGACATCAGTTTTACCCTTAAAAAATAATAATTCATTATAAAATCAATTAATTAATTAAAACTAATAAAATAATTAGTATAGAGTAAATTACCCTGGACCTTGGTGGCCATCACTTTTAGGTAAAAATATCAGTTTAGTAACCACTTTTACTCAATGTACCAAAATGGCCACTTTTGGGACATGTCGTTAACGGTGGTCATTCCGTCCATTTTCTAATGGAATTGTTGATGTATTCCATCCATTTTCACTATTTGTACATGAAAAGACATTTTTGCCCTTACAAGTTGTTTGGTTATGCTTGAAATGTCTCCATTTTTGTTACTTCTCAATCAAAGCTATTTTTTGTAATCTCAAATTTGTTGCAAACATGTCATTATAGAATAAATGGAAGCTTTTACAAACAATTGGCATTGACCTCTGCATTTTCCGGTCACAAAAGCACTTTTTTTTCTCTCTTTGTATTCAGAATTCACATTTACCCCATAACTGCAACTTCACAACTTTTCAATTTCAAAATTCATGCTTTAACAAATCAAAAAAAAAAAAAAAAACCAATTCCAGGAACCAACATCATCGCCAAACAGAAATTCATCAACACTCAATCTCTTACAATCACCACTTCACCAATTAAATTCCACCAAAGGCTTTAATACCCACCAGCTACAAATTCAAACCCCAGGACCAAGAAATCAAACTATATTCTTCGTCAGTCACTCCATACAAGTCTATAACATTAATAACACGAACAAATTAGAGATAGAAACTAACTGACAGATGGATACGGAACTTGGACAATAATTGATCAATTGGTACAAAGAATCTTGTTGAAAAAATTAATAATACTAAAAATCACTTTTTGGGTATTTCCAAAGACAAAAGATGATTAGATTGAGTGAGAGATCGAGAGGGAGGCAATTGAACTCGTCCAGTTTCAGACTTGAATGTTTAGGAACAAATTAAATCTGGAAAGGGAAGCTGAGGATTTTCGAAGAAGATGAAGATTGGTGATTTTTGGATGATGGAGATGGTTTTAAAATCTGAAAATTGTTGTTTGAGATATGAGAAAATGAGAGAAAATTTTGGGTGATGAAGTCGAGTTATTTTTGGATGGAGGAGATGGTTTTGAAATTTGAAAAATTGTTGTTTGGGATATGAGAAAATGAGAGAAAATTTTGGATGATGAAGATGGGTTTTGAAATCTGAAAATTGTTGTTTGGGATGTGAGAAAATGAAAAGAAGGAAAGAATTTGTATATAAAAAAATAAAAATAAAAATTCTATAGAAACAAAATTCTGCAGATTCGTTGTTCTTGGATGAAGATGAGTGATTTTTGGATGATGAAGATGGTTTTGAAATCTGAAAATTGTTGTTTGAGATATGAGAAAATGAGAGAATTTTGGGTGATCAAGTCAAGTGATTTTTGGTTGGAGGAGATGGTTTTGAAATATAAAAATTGTTGTTTGAGATATGAGAAAATGAGAGAAAATTTTGGGTGATGGTGTTAATTTTGAAACCGTGAATTCTGATGGCTTTTATTAAATGGTAAGGGCAAATATGGCTTTTCATGTACAAATAGTGAAAATTGACGGAATACATCAGTAATACATCAGCAATTCTATTAGAAAATAGATGGAATGATCACCGTTAACGACATGTCTGTCAAAAGTGGTTATTTTGGTGCATTAGGTAAAAATAGTTACTAAACTGGTATTTTTGTCTAAAAGTGGTGGCCACCAGGGTAATTTACTCAAAAAAAAAATATATATCAGATTTCCAAATCTGGTTTTCGAATCTCAAACTCAAGTCAAAATCCAAGCTTTAGTTTTTCTTCAAAAAATCCAAGCTTTAAGTCCTTTTTTTGTCACAAGAGTTTATAATTTATTTATCTCAAACCTTTCGTGAGATTTCCTGCTTGTTATGATAAACAAGCTTGGTGGGGATGGTTTGATAGGAGCTTTGTAATGGATTCCCTTTGTTACAAGTCCAAAACACCATCCCTTCTACCACGAGGAGCAGATTTTATTTTTAATTTTGTTAAAAAAAAAATATCAATAAAAAAGTGAAAGTCCAAGTTCAAAAGCAAGAAGTAAAAGCTTCATAGTTCATACTCAAGTGAGGAAAGTCTGGAAATTTGGAATTTTTTTTGTTGGGCGCGGTAATTAACTATTAGATTAGCCATTTGTGCTTTCAAGAAGTAGGCGACGCGATTTCTATCTTTCAATCGTGCGTTTTGCCATAGATCCACTCAAGTTATTTGATTCTTTGTGTCTCCAAGAACATCATAATATGATTCCTCTTCTATCCCCCTTGCCTTGCTTCATTTTCCTTTTCTTATTGTAATTGTTTTAAGTTGGATGTTTGGGTGATGGATGAAGTTAGATGTTTTGGGCGATGAAGTTGAAGATTTTTTTTTTATATTTGAAACAAGTGATGAAGATGAAGATTGAAGATGAATTGGGTGTGATAATTTCTTTTTGGGTAAATTAGCGAAAATAGCCTTTCCCAACAATCCCTTTCTAGGAAATAGCCCCTTGGTAAAAAAATTGCTGATTTAGCCGCTTTCCCAACCCCATTTACAGTTATGCCCTTAAGTGGCCCTCAAGTCGAAATACCCGAAATGGCCTCGCTCAATGTTTGAACAAATAAAACTTGATCACATTTACTAACTTACCCTCCCATTCTGATTCCCCACAAAGTGACTAAATTTCCCTCTGAAAATTCCGCAAAAACTCTGCTCTGTGGTAATACAAACGGTCACAACAAGAACAACCAGAAAACCCAAAGTGAGAGGAAGGAGAAGCAAAGCAGAAGAAGGTCGCTGTTGCGTTGAAGGTCGCCGTTGCCCTCGTCGCCGTCGCAGAAACTCTGTTCTGTGAAATCGCAAACCCAAAACTCGAAACTCTGCTCTGTGTGAAATCGCAAACTCAGACAAGTTCAAACCAAAAATAGAGAGAGAAAGGAGAAGCACAAGGTTGGTGTTGTCGCCCTCACGTCGCCGTCGGCATTGAAGGAAGCACCCAAACCCAGACAAAACAAAGAAATCGCAAACCCAGAAATTGAGAGAGGAAGGATAAGCAGAACTTCATCGTTCTCCTCGTCGCCGTGGCAGTCTGTCGCCGTCAGCATCGGCATTTACGGAAGCACCCAAACCCTAGAAAACGCAAATTCCTTTGAAGGTACTAATTTGTTGGTAATTGTGGTTTTTGTTGGAGTTTGTTCTTGTATGTGTTTTGGGATGGTAGATTGTTCTGTTGTTTGTGTTTTTGACGTGTTTGTATGTGTATTTGGAGCGTGTGTGTTATGTTTGAAGGGCAAGCATTATTGATTGATTGCTGTGAACTACACTGGAAATGTTTTGTTTTGGGTATTGGGAGGGAAGAAAAACGTTTGCAGACAGTAAAGACTTATTTTGCATGTAGTGAAGAAAAGCATTATTGATGCATGTAATTTGTGTGCCTAGGATTGATTTATATAAATAAGCCTAGGACTGGATGCAATGAGCCTAGGAATCAGCTGCTGTGAATGAATGCATGTAATGTGTGAGCCTAGGACTGTTATTTTATTTTTTAGCAAGTATGTATGTATTTTGTGAGCCTAGGAATCAGCTGCTGATGTTGAATGAGAATGCATGTAATCTTTGAGCCTTGGACTGATGATAAATGCATAATTTTGAGCCTAGGACTGGATGCAATGAGCCTAGGACTGGATGCAATGAGCCTAGGAATCAGCTGCTGTGAATGTATGCATGTAATGTGTGAGCCTAGGACTGTTATTTTATTTTTTTAGCAAGTATGTATGTATTTTGTGAGCCTAGGAATCAGCTGCTGATGTTGAATGAGAATGCATGTAATCTTTGAGCCTTGGACTGATGATAAATGCATAATTTTGAGCCTAGGACTTATTTTCATAAGCCGGGGACTGATGTTTTCCTTTTGTTTTCTTTGTTTAGATGCCGAGGAAAAATCCGAATCCAAACATGTGGCGGTTCCCAGACCATGAGAGCTGGGTTCCTGCTAGAGTAAATAGTGGGAGTAGCCAATATTTCATGACAAACTTGAAGGAGGTCCTACAGAAATTTGGGTTGGAAAAAAAATTCGAGGAGGGCCCCTTCGGCATATATTTGAAGTTGACAGAACCGTTGACACTTTACGGGCAGCTTATTCACAATATTTTGAAAAGAGAAATAATTCTCCCCAAAGGACAAAGAGAAGATGAGATGTGGTTTGGGTTGGGGAATTCGCAAGCCCGTTTCGGCCAAGAGGAATTCTGTTTATGCAGCGGGTTGAATATGGGACAGCTGCCCCAAGGTTTTGCTAACAACAACAAAGTTCCAGAGGATTCGATGCTTAGAAGAATGTTCAATGGAAAAAGGCCGACTGCTAAGGTATTGTACGCCACATTTAGGAAAATGACGTCCGAAGAGAGTGAAGATGCGTACAAGATGTTGAATATATACATGGTGAGCCAATTCTTTGGCACGGATGACGGACGGACCACAGCCATCCCGGGGTGGCTGTTTACATTAGTCGAACAGGAAGAAGAATTCAAAAATTTTCCATGGGGTTCTTACATTTTCAGTTTAACATTTTATTTTCTGAAGGGTGTATTGAATGGACGGCTGGTCAATCTGAGAGGTGAAGCAAAGAAGGAAGACAAGAAGGGGAAGCTGCAGAAAATGAAGAATGCAGTAGAAGAAGAAGAAGACTTAGAAGAACAAGAAGAAGAAGAACAACAACAACAAGAAGAACAAGAAGACAAGAAGAAAAAGAACAAGAAGAAGAACAAGAAGTTAGTAGAAGTGAAAGGGAAAGGGAAAGGGAAAGGGAAGCTGAAGAGAGTGGAAGAGAAGAGAGTGGAAGAGAAGAGTGTGCAAGAGAAGAAAGATAAGAAATCGAAGTATTATACCTACAATTTGTCCGGGTTCCCTCTAGCACTTCAGGTAAGGTTTAAATGAAACTAATACAGCATATTTTAAGCATAGCAAAACTGTTACTGTGTTTCCCGTTTCATACTTTGTTGAATTGTTATTGTGTTTCCTATATTGATATTAGTTAGTTCAAATTGTATAGGTATGGGCCATGGAGAGGATAATTCGTTTTGATGGTTTGGTCGGACGGAGAGTTGGTACGGGGTATCCCGGTTCAGTAGATGGGCATTTGATGAAAAGATTCAAGATATTGAATCAACATTCAACTCCCAGGTGTGTACTCAATGACCCTTTCTTTTTAGCTATATAGGGATAATTATCTTTGGAAATTCGGTAATAATTGATAGTTCCCAATATGCAGATGGCTTTATTTGATTGGGGAGTTGAAAAGTATGAAAAGGGTACAGATTACTTCAAGTCATTGAACTTGAAACGCGTGTGTCATCCACTAACTTCAAAGAAGAGAGAGAAGTTGGCTCTTCCTCCACCTCCAAGTAAAGTGGAAGAACAGGTTGTTGGTGGTGATGACGATGAAGTAAATGACAGTGATGGGATTGACGCTTCTATTAAGAAGCAGGAGATAGGAGGCTCAGTGAGGAAAACTAGAAGTACATTTTCGGGTGAATATTCCCCCCCTTCGAAGAAGCGTCTATTCCCCGATGGGAATTCTAAGGTATGATTCCATCTACACTATTTGGTTTTAGACTTATAGTAAGCTATTCTTGTATGTATTGTAGTATTAATTATTGCATAATTCAGGTGCCTTCCACAATCCCAGAATTATATGCAGAGTTACGTGCTGCTATAGCTGATAGCGAGCAACGTATTGTTGACTTCTGTAAAGATGAATTTGCAAAGATTAGAAATGAGATGAAGGTTAGATGCATAAAGTTGTTGAAAAACATATTATTATTTATATATAATACTGTAGTCGTTAATAATACCACTAATTTATTGATGTTGAATTGTTGATGTTTAGAAGGGTGGTAATAAAGATGCTGCTGCTGTTGGTGATGACAAGATTTCTGATGAGGCCTATGTTGATAAGGCTACTGATGAGGAGGGTCTTGGTGGTTATAAGGCTGTCGATGATAAGGCTATTGGTGGTGATCAGTCTATTGAGGATGTGGATGTTGGTGTTGATAATTCTGGTGATAAGGCTGCTGGTGTGCAGGAGGATTGTGTTGATAAGGTTGCTGGTGTGCAGGAGGCTGCTGGTGTGCAGGAGAGGATTGTGTTGATAAGGCTGCTGGTGTGCAGGAGGATGGTGTTGGTAAGGCTGCTGGTGTGCAGGAGGATGGTGTTGGTAAGGCTGCTGGTGTGCAGGAGGATGCTGGTGTGCAGGAGGGTGCTGGTGTGCAGGAGGGTGCTGCTGAGGAGAATGGTGGTGATAATGCTGGTGTTGAGGAGGATGCTTCTGATGTGGCTGCTGTTCAGGAGGATGTTGAAGAAGTGACTCAGAAGCAAGATGTTGAGAAACATGAGGATGTTGTTGATGCTCCTTTGGCTGTTGGGTCTACTGCAATCGAGGGTGATGCGATGCTCGAGGTACATTCTATAAATATATTAGTGGTTTTGTCATTTATATCTATAAGTAAGGATAATAGTGTTTATGTTAGTATATGGTCGAGGCCTGGGAACAATTATGTTCGGCCTGGGAAAGGATTGTGTTAGGGGTTAGGGAACAATTCCCTTACGCCTGGGAACATTTCTGTAAGAGTGTTTATGTTATGTATATGGTCGAGGCCTGGGAACAATTGTCTTAGGATTTAGGGAACAATTGTCTTAGGATTTAGGGAACAATTCCCCTAGGCCTGGGAACAATTGTGTTCGGCCTGGGAACAATTCTGTTAGGATTTAGTGAACATTTCTATAATAGTGTTTTTGTGATGCATATGATTATAGCAATGGTTTGTACTTTACTACATATTTAATTGGCTTGTAGGACTCGGGGGATAAATCTATCCTTGACTTGGAAGAATACCCATCCCCGGTGTTTTTCCTAGGCCAGAACTTCCCTCCTAGTGTTGTGGCACTTACTAAGGCGGACCCGAATGTTGAATATCGAGACGCTGACAAACAAAGGGCTCGAAAACGGTCAAGGTATCTCGATGACCCATACACAGATCCGATGCCAAAGAAAACAAAGAAATCAAAGGCAAACGAGGAAGATATAGACCTAGTTGAGTTCACTTCTTTCCTGAAGAACAACGACCAAGTTAGGTAATATTCCATTCCTGTGATCTGTTGTATTCATTTTTTAATATCTATACTAATGTTATTTATCTATTTTTTAATAGTATTTATACGGGTCAAATCGAACCAATGACGCGTCAACATTTTCAAGACCTGGTCAACGTCGAAACATGGATTTCGGATTTGGTAACATAATTTAACTAGGGGACTATCTATTTCTTCCTGGTTATTAACCCTTTCACTAACTTATTTTGTAACATACATCACTGCATATACACAGCACATTCATTCATACTTTGATATCCTATGGAGGAGGCGATCCAGCAGTGAGCTGAACTATGCGCAGAATATTGGATTGGTGAACACATCTTTCTTCGTAAGTATCACCGTAGTTATCTGATTGCATATGTGAAACATTATTTGAAAATGTGTTTTTGCATGTTTATGAAAAAGTGTTCATGAATGTATTTTTTGATGACAGCAAGGCATAAGCAAGATGTGGGCAGATGAAATGAAACTGCTGGACACCCAGAGGGACATAGCCCGATTGCAGAAGGAAGACCAGGAAAGAAGTCAGCCAATAGAAACAAATTCTCCTCCTTCTCCTCAAGCCAAAAAAGGTCGAAAAAAAAAGGTCAAGAAGACCAGTGATCCCTCTCCAAAAGCTGTCAATGTCTGGGAAGAGTACCAAGAATTCCTTCCTTTAAATTACCAGCCCAGTTCAGACATCTTGAGACATGTTACAGGGCATCAACTTCTGTACCCTCAACCTTGGTGGCAGTTGGATTCAGTAAGTTGTTGGAAATGATATTGTGTTGTCAGTATCTTATCTAATTCCCGAAATAATTTGCATCGCTTCTATAAACAGGTGCTCATTCCGTGCCACGTGAATGATGATCATTGGATGTTATGCCATGTACTTCTGAAGGAAGGAAAAGTAAGGGTATATGACTCGTTGAATGAACGGAGGAGCGGATATAGTCCTCGGCTGAAGGCAATTCGAGGCCTGCTTTACCTGTTTCCATCTGTGTTGAAGCATGGAGGGTACTACGAACATATGAAGATGGATCCTCATGGGACCCCATTCACAGCGAAAAGCATGCATAGTGATGTCATTCCACAACAAGATGATGGGTATGTTTGACATATTTATTTACTTTTTCTGCACTTTATTTACTTTCCTACAAATACTAATGTATGACATTTCCCATCATTTAAACAGAAACAGTTGTGGTGCCTTTATAATGAAGTATGCCGAGTTGATTATGGCTGGAGTACCAACTCCATGGAAAAGTGTTTTTGGACAGAAGAATATCAAAAACATCAGAAAGGCCATTGCAATTGAAATTTACACAAATGGTCAACTCCGTAACTCCCCATAGACTTGTACAGCTTAGGAATCATGTACAGCCATGTAATCATGTATTTTGTTCAGAATGTTATCTTCAGTTCAGAATTGTTGGGAAATGTTTATGATGTATTTTGTTTAGGATTGTTAGAAAAAATCTGTTAAGCCTGGGAACAACTGGGAACAACTCTTCAAGTGTTAATGACTGTTCCCAGGCTTACGTTAATTGTAGTCACCAACAATGTTCCCAGTCACCATCGTTGTTACTTGATGTATTTATCCAATAACTTTGATGCACACTAGATGATCTTGAAATTAATGTCACATGCTGTAATGAGAGACTAATTCACACTAGATGCATATTTATATATGGTGATATATATATATACATATATATATATATAGGGGCAGGATCCATGGCCCCATTTTTTGACAGAATATTTTACACAATTTATTATCCATTGGATTTTAGTTGTTTGGATGGACAAGATTAATTGGTATTTAATTTTTCTTTCTCTTTCTTCATTTAATATTTGTTTTTTCTCTCCCCTGTTATCTCTCTTTCATATTTGGACAAGAAATAAAAAAGGGTGAAAATAAAGAAATAAAAAAGAGAAAGAAAATACAAATGTTAAATGAAGAAAGAGAAAGAAAAATTAAATACCAATTAATCTTGTCCATCCAAACAACTAAAATCCAATGGATAATAAATTGTGTAAAATATTCTGTCAAAAAATGGGGCCATGGATCCTGCCCCATATATATATATAAATAAATATATACTTGTTCCCAGGGTAAGGACTGTAGGCCTAGGAGAGTTGTTTCCAGGCCTAGGAGAATTGTTCCCAGGCCCACACATGTTAGTGGCTACCAGAATGTTTTCTACTTTTGCCCAAATGTTTATGATGTATTTAGTTTAGGATTGTTGGAAAAAATCTGTTAGGCCTGGGAACAACTCTCCTAGGCCTAGAGTCCTTGTTCACAGGCCTACGAGAATTGTTTCCCACGAGTAAGGACTAGTGTACATGGAGAGTTGATCTGAAAGCTAAGGACTGTAGGCCTAGGAACCAATGTTTCCAGGCCTAGGCGAATTGTTCCCAGGCCCACACATGTTAGTGGCTACTAGTGCTAAGGACTTGCTAAGGACTTAAAACGTGTTCCCAGGCCTAGGACAATTGTTCCCAGGCCCACGGTAGTTGCAATCAAGGCTAAGGAATTAAGGACTTGTTCCCATGCATAGGATGAACTTTAATTGTTCTCAGGCCTATGACACATGTTCCCAGGCCTGCATGGGACTGGTTGCAATAAATTTGTGGCTTTTCATTACACCGGTTCATTTCATTTCTGGTGACATTGGTTAGTGTACCGCCGCCGTTCATTTCATTTCATTTAAGGTACAACGGTTCATTGGTTGCAATGGTTCATTTCATTGATTATTGAGGCTAATAAGGTGACTATATAAACACCCAATCTTCCTCCAAAAGTTACTCAATCTTCCTGGGTTGTTATTTGTTTCAACACTTCATTTTTCTTTTTTACACAGAAATGGCAGCAAACGGCAGGTGCAGTGAAAGTGAGAGGATGAATGCCGCTTTGGAAGTAATGCGTCAACGGGTTGCACTGGCGGAGGAGACCGTCATCAACGAGCGTGAAAATTACAAACGCCTACGTGATGATTATCATGTTTTGATGGGCAAATTTCAGAATCTAGAGGCTGAAATCATCTACTCCAGGGTTGACAGTGAAGCAAAGGACAACGAAATCAACGGACTCCACCAAGTGATTGAACATTTGCAGAAGAGGTTGACGGACTTCAACATTCCACCATCACCCTGAACAAAAACAAATTATGCTGTTCCTATGTTCTGTTTTTTTTTTTTTTGGTTCTCACATGCTGTCCCCGGTTTTTGTTTGTTTAAAAAAAAAGTTAATGGAATGGAAGTAATTTCTTTGTTTTCGAATACGTTCACACCCATTTCCTCAATCAGAACTCAATAAAAACTGGTTTATATTAATAATAAATAAAGCAACACCTAACAGAATAAACATCAAAAACAGATCTTTCAAACGATCTTGCCCACTATAACTCCCAAAACAAACACCAGTACAAATATAAACAACATGACACCAGTAGTTCCTTGTTTCTCAGATACTTTCTCTGTAACATTGAAAGAAGATTCAGAACATGAAGGGCTTGAATGTACGGCACGTCTACTTATCGTTTCATATGCCTCCTCGGTTGAGTTAAACTTCTTGTAAGATGCTCCTGGAAAACCAACAACTTGATCGTGACATTCAGGCCAAGAACTGAACACACCGGTTTTCCTTCCTATGAAAACCACATAAACAGAATTCTTCCCCATTGGTGTTCGAAAAAAAGGTTTTGTGATGGTAGAAGGAGATGTTAGTTCTGAGAATAAGATGAAGGTAGAAGGACGATGGGAGAAGATGAAGGATTTGTATCGATATAAATGAGAGAAGAAGATGAAGATGGGACAAGATGAAGGATTCACATCAGTAATTGGGATTGGACAGTATTGGTAGAAGTGTTTGACTATAAGGGAAAATGAAGGGTGGGAGACCGGCTGTAATCAGAAGAAGAAGATTTGGTGGGATCGACTAGCATGCTGATGACGTGGGATCCACTACCGAGGAAGAAGATGACGTGGCGATTAAATATGGGGAGGTCAACTGAGGCTGGGAAGCGATTTTAAGGCCTAGGAACCAACTATGCTGTTCCTACGAACCGTTCCCAGGCTTCAGAGGTTTCCTTCGAATACGAAAATATGAGGGCCACGATATAATATCAACGATCGGCACGGTCCAACGATGAAGGGGTATCAATGGAAATATGTACGTGGATTTTCGAGATGATCTGACGGTCGAGCAAGTACGTCCCTACCCATTACACACCTTTAGTAAATAACTCTTTGAAACATAAACCCCTAAGTGCCTAAGAGTTGTTTCGAAAACATGTAAGTTGATCACGTTGTTGAATCGATATCCCGCGTTACATTTACACTTCCTAAATCGATTCCGATGGGTGCACACCGCTTGTAAATAACATCCTATGCAATTGGAAAAATAATACAAATTTTTAATAATAATAATTTAAATCAATATTAAATACGCCATGGGCCTAGTAGTAATTCCTAGTCTTAAAGTACCGGTTCCTGGGCTTAGTTCGTTGTTTTGAGCACCACAACCGAGGAAGACAGATGACGTGGCTATTAAATATGTCCAAGGTCAACTGAGGCTGGGAAACGATTTTCAGGCCTAGGAACCAATTATGCTGTTCCTAAGAACCGTTCCCAGGCTTAAGAGGTTTCCTTCGAATACGAAAATATGGGGGCCACGATATAATATCAACGATCGGCACGGTCCAACGATGAAGGGGTATCAATGGAAATATGTACGTGGATTTTCGAGATGATCTGACGGTCGAGCAAGTACGTCCCTACCCATTACACACCTTTAGTAAATAACTCTTTGAAACATAAACCCCTAAGTGCCTAAGAGTTGTTTCGAAAACATGTAAGTTGATCACGTTGTTGAATCGATATCCCGCGTTACATTTACACTTCCTAAATCGATTCCGATGGGTGCACACCGCTTGTAAATAACATCCTATGCAATTGGAAAAATAATACAAATTTTTAATAATAATAATTTAAATCAATATTAAATACGCCATGGGCCTAGTAGTAATTCCTAGTCTTAAAGTACCGGTTCCTGGGCTTAGTTCGTTGTTTTGAGCACCACAACCGAGGAAGACAGATGACGTGGCTATTAAATATGTCCAAGGTCAACTGAGGCTGGGAAACGATTTTCAGGCCTAGGAACCAATTATGCTGTTCCTAAGAACCGTTCCCAGGCTTAAGAGGTTTCCTTCGAATACGAAAATATGGCGGCCACGATATAATACAAATTTTTTAAAAAATTATTTTAATCAAAATTCAATACACCATGGCAACTGATGACGTGGCAACAACAGACAACTGAGCCTGGGAAACAATTTACAGGCCTAGGAACAACAATGTTTGGGCCTAGGAACCGTTCCCAGGCCTAAAACATTACTCACGGGCTTCACTCATATTCTGTTTGAAGAGCAATAACAGCAGCCCCAGCCAATAAAAACAGCAATATCAGCAGCCAATAACTGTTTTGGTTCAGCACCCACCCAAGACACTTAGACTGTAGGCCCAGCGACATTCCCTTCGTTCATGACAGTGAAGGTAGGCTCGAGTGGCTTGTCCGGACACTTCAGTCTATTGTGACCTTCTTTCTTACATATGCCACATGATTGGGGTTTTTTGGCTGGTTTGCTTGTGCTGGACGATGGTTCTGGACAAGCTGATTTATTGTGTCCTTTATTTCCACACTTTGAACAAGATTGTAACTTTCTTTTTCTTTTCTCCCCGGCGGATGGTATCCTCAACTTCTTTGGTCTTCCTGGCAGCTTTTTTTTCTTCCATGGCAATACAATACGGTTCCGGATTACATCAGGAATGTCCCAAGATTCAGGATCCGGAACAGGGTTCACAGCCATTTCATAAGCATGTTTAAGATATCCTGTTGTGTAACGGTCAGAAGCCATTGAGTTGATTGACATACCTTTGAACCTAACACACCAACAAACACAAATTCAAGTTTGTAAAATAACCCATAACAGATAAATGTACATACTTAAAAGACCGGGAACCATACCTAGCAACCGCCATTGCATGACAACACGGCAACTCATCTAAATCCCATTCACGGCATGAGCAAGAACTGTTTTCAAGGTCGATGATTCTAGGAATCCATTTGTTATCTACATTAAATGTTTTATGGTGAATGGGGTGAATCTCAGACTTATTCGCTGTATCTAAACGATCTTTGATGTGTTCGTCTGCAAACGTTGTCAAGTATGTAGACATTTCATGTGCATTTTTTCGACGATCGTAGAACCACCTTTGCAACAAATCTCTGATACATTCCGCCATTGCTGTGATAGGCAATTTTCGGACCGAAAGTAGACAAGAATTCATTGACTCGGCAATGTTGGTGGTCATAAAAGAGGTCCTTAGTCTAGGACTATGTACACGTGAAAACTTCTCTACCCCAACGGCCAAGAGCTCATCGTAAACCTTAGGAGAAGTTTGTTTCAACTCACCCATGAAACGGTCAAAGTCCTCCATACGGTATGCATACGCAGCACAATAGTAAAGAATCATCACATCATCCCTTCATCCCTCTGCTTGCAAAATCTTTTCAGATTTTGTGCCATGTGGTACACACAAATCCCATGTGCGGCATCTGGGAATATGGCTTCCATTGCATTGAATATACCATTGTGCCGATCCGATACTAACATCACACGGTCCGGATTTTGGATCCCTTTACGGAGTTTCTTCAAAAACCAAGTCCAAGACTTTGTGCATTCAGAGTTTGCAAACCCAAATGCCAAAGGGTATATCATCCCGTTTCCATCTTTGCACACCGCAACTAACAAAACACCCCTAGTCCTAGCCTTCAAGTGGGTAGCATCGATGCATATAACCGGCCTAATAACAGAATTGAACCCCTCTATAGAGGCTCCAATTGCCATGAATGCATATTTCAACCGGTTTCTCGTGTCGGTCTTGATCTTTGTCACAGTCCCGGGGTTCGCTTGTTCCAAAACATAAAAATAAGACGGCAACCTCTGAAAGGATTCCCAAGGATCACCGAATACCTGATTCAAAGCGTGCTCCTTGGACCTGTAGGCTTTGTTGTACGAGAGGTGTATGCCATGCTGGTCCATCATCTC
This sequence comes from Acer campestre, assembly GCA_954870605.1. Taxonomy (NCBI): domain Eukaryota; kingdom Viridiplantae; phylum Streptophyta; class Magnoliopsida; order Sapindales; family Sapindaceae; genus Acer; species Acer campestre. Next base: position 10,427,433 of record OX940808.1, read on the forward strand.
AAAAACTATATCTTTAGGACGGATTATGCGCCCGGGATCACGATATTTACTTGCATACATATCCCCTATCACAGCAGCACTTACACGTTTGAATTCAACGTTGTAGTTGTCATTTCTCTCACATGTGTGCTCATTGACAAACGCCTTCACATGCCAATAAGTCCCCCTATTCGACTTCCATGCACGAAGAACCCATCCACAACTTCTCTGACTACATTGCGCAGTGAATCGTGTATTGGAAGATCGTGAAATCCTGTGCTCAAACCTCTCTCTAAATGCATACGACCCTACAGCACTCTTCAATGTAGGCTTGTCCTTGAACATCTGTCCTTTGTATAATGGACCTTGGTCCCCTGGATTTTGAAACACATCCACTGATCGAACGGAGGGTATTGAGTAAAGATCTGAACCTGATACTGTCCACCGTGTGTTCAAGGATGGTGAAGAACTGTTGGCTGTTCCACTCACCCCTCGTTCTTTTGTTACAGGAACTCTTGCCGCTAGCCCACCATCATCAGCACTCTCCTCTTCTGTATCACTGGTTTTAGAACTATCAGACCTTCCTGAACTATCAGACCTTCCTGAACTATCCACAACTACATGCTTGGTAGTAGATGCTGGCGTCGGTTGTTCATTTCCTGCTGATGTAAATCCGGGTGAAGCAACCGGATTATTGCTGCCACTAACTGATTTAAAGTTAGGAGTACTGCCCGGAGACCGTGGAATATCGGTGTGTTTAACAGGAGAGACTGTACATTCTGATTGTATTTGATTTGGTGGAGATCGAAATTCATGTTTGTTGACAAATTCAACATCAATTCTGGCCCAACCTTTTTCCTTATGCATAATCACAAACTGTACATCGTCGTCACTCACAATAGACAATGTAAGTTTATCATCCCCCGTTTCCACATGCGAAGTTAGCTTCAACTGAATTTGGTCTCTACTAACCCCTGTCCGCTGGTATATCGTTTCCACCAATTCCTCGTATGCTCCCTTGTCTTTTTTAGTTAGACGTATTGAAAACAAAATAGGACTTGTCAATGCGTTATGCTTCGAATGCTCACTGCACTTAACTAACACCCAAGACATGGTATCCTTAGACCCTGAAAAAAAATAAAAATAATTCAGTCAATAACAGTTATAACAACAACAATTACTGTCATTCAAATCAGGTCAGGGCCTAGGAACAATTCTTTTAGGCCTACGAATGGTTCTCAGGCCTAAAACATTCTTCCCAGGCCTACACATTCCTCCCGGGCTTAGCTCATCTTATGTTTCCAATTTCCACAAACAATCAATAACAGCAGCCAATAACAAAAGCAAAATCAAATGGGATCAATAACAGGGGCCTGTTTTGGTCAACCATATACATACACCATACACCAACACAAACAAATATACATACACCATCCACAACCAACACAGATCAACACAAACAAATATACATACACCATCAATCAACAACAATAGCGAAACCTCTTTTGGTTCAGCACCGATCAACACAAACAATCATCCATACACCATCAACCCTCAGAAAATCACATACAAATTCCCTAAACCTTTTCCCCACCAAACCATACAACACAATAAATGTGAAAACAAACCATACAACACTATTCACCAGAGTGCATTTTCTTCCAGTTATTCATGTGATAGTGAGGACGATGTGTGCACCCAACATAACTAAATACCTTAACTACAATAATACTGCCCCTCTTAAGAGCTTAATGTGGCATTTCATCAAACACCTTAACTAAACCCAAAAATACTACATACAAAAACCCCAATTAATGGGCAACAAATCCAAAACCATGGGAAACAATCAATCCCTCATTCTATCAAAAACGTCTCAAATTTAAACAAGGCAACAACAAAAGACCGAGAGATTCAATAACATGGGAAACTTACGTGTGATGACGGGACTTACAGTGAAGCTCGATTTCAAACTTGACAGTGAAGCTCGATTGAAGGAGGTGGTGGCACTGTCAACATTCCGGTCGCCGTCGCCGTCGAGATTCCGGTCGGTAGAAAGATTCCAGCGGAGAGGACCCAACTTCGATGGAGTGGATTCCGGTCGACAGGAGAACGATGGAGAAGAAGAACCAAGGAAGAATGACTGACCCAACTTTGATGGAGACAATTCCGGTCGACAGGAGAAGGATGGAGAAGACGAAATTTCTGAAAGTTTTGGTTTTCTTCAGTCAACTGAAGGAGAAGAAGAGAAGGGCAATTTCGTCCTTACACAATGTAAGAGGGTAATTGAGTCATTTTGCACGGTTTAATTGTGAAGGGCATTATTGTCTTACAAGGGCTATTTCCTAGAAAGTCAATATCAAGAAAGGCTACATATGCACTTTTTTTCCCAATGGGCTATTTCCTAAAAATCATTGTTGGGATGGGCTATATTTGCAAGGCCCCCTTTATTTTTCTTTCTTTGGATGTTTAGGAGGGATGATGATGATTTTTTTTTTCTTGATATATGAATATCTTTCTTTGGATGTTTAGGAGGGATGATGATGATTTTTTTTTTCTTGATATATGAATATTTTTATTTGGGTGATGAAGGTTTTTGTTTGGAGAATGAAGTTAGATATTTGGGAGATGAAGATTTTTTCTTTTCTTCTCCTTTTTTGAAGCAGATGGTGATTTGTTTTTGTTTTGGAAACCAACAGATGAAGATATATATGTGTGTATGTGTGTGTGTGTGTTTATATATATATTAAGGCAGAATTTCACATAAGTCCTACTTTTTTGGTGATTTGTCACCTTTATAAATATCTTTCCAAATTCATCACTTTAGTCCTTACTTTTTCCAAAACTCATCACTTTAGTCAATTTGACCAAATATGTGAAAGTCAACTATTTTAAAACATGTGAAAGTACATTTTTACCCCTATTACTATTTAATTTAGCTAAAATGATTATCTTAACTTTAAATTAAAATGAAAAACAATAAATTCTCAATAATAAAATCTTAAATAAATATATTCTCAATAATTTATTGTTTTTCAATTTAATTTAAAGCTAAGATAATCATTTTAGTTAAATAAATATATTATAAAAAAAAAATCTTAAATAAATAATTAAAAAATCCATTAATTTTTTTTTATTTTATATTTTTTTCATAATGGAATTTTATTTAACTAAAATGATTATCTTAGCTTTAAATTAAATTTAAAAACAATAAAATTCTCAATAATAAAATCTTAAATAAATAGATTACAAAAAAAAAAAAATTATGGAAAAAAAATCATTTAAAGCTAAGATAACCATTTTAGCTAAATTAATATCCATTATGAAAAAAATACAAAAATAAAAAAATAAAAAATTTGGATTTTATTATTATTATTTATTTAAGATTTTTATGTAATATATTTATTTAAGATTTTATTATTGAGAATTTTATTCTTTTTCATTTTAATTTAAAGCTAATATAATCATTTTAACTAAATTAAATAGTAATAAGGGCAAAAGTGTATTTTCACATGTTTTAAAATAGTTGACTTTCATATATTTGGTCAAATGGACTTAACACTGTGTTTGGTTTGAAGGAATTAGAGAGAAAGGAAAGGAAAGAATTGGGGGAGATTCTAATTTCTTGTTTGGATGGTTAAATGAGAGGGAAAGGAAAGGAAAGGAAATGGAGGGAAATAGAAGGAAATGAGTGGAATAATTTCTTTCTATTTTAAACATTTTGATTTCCATCCAAATTTGGGAGAAAATGGAGGGAGAGGAAAGGAAAGGAGAGGAAAGGAATCCACCATTAATAATTTTTTCAAAATCCCAAAAACAACCCTATATATTGTTTGTATTCATATTGTTAAAGAAGGGTATTTTGGTAAATAAAATAAAACTACTATCATTTCCTTTCCTTTCCACCTATAACCATCCAAACAATAATTATTCAAACCACTATCCTCTCCTTTCCTTTCCTTTCCTTTCCTATCCTCATTATCATTCTTTTCCTTTCATTTCATTTCCATCAAACCAAACATAGTGTAAGTAATGAATTTTGGAAAAAGTAAGGACTAAAGTGATGAATATAGAAAGATATTTATAAAGGTGACAAATTACAAAAAAGGTAGGACTTATGTGAAATTCTATCATATATTAATTAATATTATTTTTTTTGTTTAGTTGTTTAATTTTAGTTAATTTAAAATTTCTTAAGGGTCACATGACGAGATCTAATTGGACAATCTATTTTCTTTTTTATTTATTAATAGCACCGAATAAAAGTACTATTTTTCCCCTCTACCGTTTCTGACTAACGATGGTCAACTGTTGACCACCGTTAGTCAACGGGTTAGAGGGAACGTGTTATTATGAAATATTTTCTGGTTTTTATGCAATTATGTGTATAGTCAAGATAAGATAGTGCAATTTGCCCAAAGATAATGCCCATATAAATAAGTCATTATGAAAAATTTGCCTTTATATTGTTATATTTAAAATTTAAAAAAATTACTTAATACAGTATTTAAAAGATTGATAAATAAGAAAATATCAAACATGTTTAGAAAAAAAAAATCCAAAAATAATTATTTTCTTTTCCAAATTTAATAATATTATTTTTAATTCATAAATATATTATTAATTATTTATTTTAATTCAATTTGAACAAAAACATAAGAATTTATTCGATAGTTGTTTTATTTTATTAAAAAAAAATAAAAAATTTTATCCTATCCAATTCAATATCTTATCATACAAACACAGTAACACACGTTCAAAAAAATAATAACACACGATTAATTTAATTTAAGTTGGTTTGAATATTATAATAAAAATAAGGTTAATAGCACCAATGTCCCCTAATTTTTTTTTCCTGGTATTAAACCCCCGAAAGTTTCATTTATTGGTAAAAGTTGTCGGAATAGTAATGGAACTTCATTTTCGTCCATTTCTTTGTTACGTGCTTCTCACATGGATTCATACGAAGGTTAGTTATGTCATTTTGTCCTGATTTAAAGAAAAAATAAATAAACTTAAAGGAAAAAACAATTTGATTAGGTGGAGATCCAGATTGGATCTCCATCGTCCATTAGATGAGATGGACAGTGGATCTCCACTTAATAAAAAATAAAATAAAATAAAACTTTGACATCATCATCTTCTCCAAAAACCTAAATCCACAACCCTCTTTCTCCAAAAACCACCTATCCCCTTCTCTTTCTCCAAAAACCCTCTTCTTCACATCATCATCTTCTCCAAAAACCCAAATCTACACACCCATCAACCAAAATCAAAATCAAACCCTCTTCTTCACATCATCATCTTCTCCAAAAACCCATTCACACACCCATCAATCTAAATTATCATCTTCAATCAACCGAGCAATCAAATTGCAGAAATCTTCATATTTAAAAATAGGCAATCAAACTCAACCCTCTCATCAATCTTCTTCATCTTCAATCAAATTGTAGAAAAAGAAACCCATAAATATTTTATAAAAAAATGAAATAAAATCATAGAACTACACGAATTGTTCAGACCAATTTTCCCTGAACTCAAACCAAGGTTTTCTCACCTAAATCTATATGCAATCAAAATGAGTTTGTTAAAGATACCGTGAAGACAAAAAGCTGCACTCAAATTTTTATTTTATTTTTCTTCTTGCGATAAATATTTTGATTCTCTCATCAACCAGTCCTGGATTCCTCTCATCAATCTTACGATTCTCCTCAATGAAACCACATCGATGCTGCCCGTGACTGCGTTGAACTACAACTCCTAGATTTTGGCCAGAACCATTTTCAACTCCTAGATTTAGATTTTGTACAAGTAGTAGAAGAAACGGTGGCAGAGGTACAAATACATAGTTGAACAGGGTTTGGGTGTTGGAGAAGATGATGATGTGAAGAAAAGGGCTTGAGAAAGAGAAGGAGATCGACGATGGGTTTGGTGTTAAAGTGGTGATTGTGCTTATGGAAAACCGATGGAGATGGGGATTTCGGTGGTTAGGTTTGGGTTTGGACAGTGGTTGGGGTTTCTAGGTTTCATTGGTTTATGAAGATGAAGTTTGTTCTTTCAAGTTTTAATTTTATTTTATTTTTTGATTAACTGGAAATCCAGATTAGATCTCCACCGTCCATCTCAGGAGATCTAGTCTAGATCTCCACATGATAAAAAAAAAAAAAAAAAATCCTTTAAATTAAGTTTTTTTTCTTCTTTAAATCAGGACTAAATGACATAACTAACCTTCGTATGAATCCACGTGAGAAGCACGTGACAAAGAAATAGACGGAAATGAAGTTTCGTTACTATTCCGTCAACTTTTGTCAATAAATGAAAGTTTCAGGGGTTTAATGCCAGGAAAAAATATTCAGGGGGCAACATGCGATTTTACGTATATCATATTTATGAGTGTCAATATCGTCACCCTTTAGATCCTCTACTCTGCAAATTGAGATTGTGACACGTGTTAATTAAAAATTGATGGCCCAGATTTTCACAAAGAATCCCCCCCCCCCCCCCCCCCCCCCCCCCCCCAACCAATTTAAAAATAAAAAAATAAAAATCTATTATACATAAAATTATAATGTAAACCAATAAAAAAAATTGTATATAAAATGTGATATATAAACAAAATAGGTGATAATATTATCTTGTCCCTTTATTATTTTAATAATATAAATTAACTAATAATTTTTGTTTCCATAATTCTATTGATCATGAAAATAGAAAACAAAATCAATTCGTTTTAATATTTTAATTTTCTATTATTTCATATATTATTACCTAATCTAGTGTGTATTATATATAAAATATATATTTTTTAGATTTCACTAGAATAAATTAAGTAAATATTGAACTCTTATAGTGACTACCTATATTATTTATTTTGGTAGGTTAATTATTAATATGATTTTGATAAATTTTGTTTTACTAGTTTATTATTTAAATTTTGTTCAAAATTATTATAAGTTAATTTGGTTTGATATGAATATTATAAATTTAAGTTACAAGTATGTAAATAATTGAGATTTAAATATATCAATGGTATAATGATATTTTATTTAAGCTACTGAAATTTATATTTTATAAGCCGAGAACTATTAAAATATTATTTTTAGTTATGCATACCGTTAAGAATAGGCAAATGTTTTACAATAAAATAAAAGATGTTTTCTCATACACTCTTTAATTATGCAATTGAAATGAAAATTGGGAAGAAATTGGTTATAAATAATTTTCTAGATATAAAATAGACTTGTTACATTTTAATTAGTTAATGTCTATTTTATTTATTTATTTGTATTATTACTTGTAACACCGAATGATATCGTATTTTGTTGAAAATTATTGGGTGCGGGATTCCACATTTTTTCTTGTATAGGATTCCTACTGATATTATTTGAAGATTGCATGACCTACAATATTAATTTTTGTTTTGGCCCCCTCAAAGCCCAAATCCTTTCGCCCCTGCATATTTTAATAAAAAAATTAATTACAAAAATATCACAATAGGAATTTACCAATAAGAACATATTAGTCTAATTAAAAATAAACCAAATACTATGTACACTCATTAATTATACTCATATCTTCAATTATATCACTTTATTAAAAATAAAAAATAAATAAATAAAAAACTAAACCCTAATTAAACCCTAATTCTATTTCAAATATCAAAATCTTACATTATCATTAATCTAACTTATAAGCAAAAGTTTTCATATTTAATACGACCGATACAAGAGGAAAAATAAAACTTGAGTAACAAAAAAAAAATTGAAGAAAAGAAAATGATTAGAATCCTAGGCTTAGGGGCTGTTTGCTTTTTTGTCTAAAGTCTTATAAGACCTTAATTTATTAGATATATGGATAAGTCTTAAAAATTAAGATATTATGATATGTTTGTATTTTTCATTTTAGATGACTTATTACAAATATAAAATTGATTAGGTTGTGTTAGGGTTTCTTCAAAATTGGGAATTTTTGGAAAATTGATTTTTAGTATTTTATTATGTGCGGATAAAATCATAAATGTATGAATTGTTATAAGATATTTTTGGAAATTTATTAAAAAACTCTACTGTATCACTTTTTGAATAAGATAAAAGTCAAAAAATTTTACTTTTTCTAAAAGACATATATATCTTAAAATAAGATATAAGTTGAAAAAACAAACAAATTGATTTATTTTAATTTAAGATATAAGAGGTAATAAGTCTTATTGGGAAAAAAACAAACAACCCCTTAGAGAATTGCTAGATCATGGCTGCTTGGAGAGGAGAGATGAATCATATTTTATTTCTCAAAGAGTGCATATACAATGGGAAACTATTATAGTACAACTAAAAAGCTAACAACATAAAAGGATGTTACAATAATTAAGTTCGATAAAAGGAAAGTAATATCAACGTTTTAGTTTGTTCCGAAGCCGGAATAAAGTCTGTTTTATATATGTTTTTCTCAACCAAAAAAATGGATTTAATTAAGGTTGCACGCATCAGAAACTTTAAGCATTGTTGTGTATCCAGGAGATCAACGGTGGTATGAGGGTGTGAAATTTGTTGCAATAGAAATCAACAACTTGATTGAGTTCTCTCTGTTTTCATTTATCTGAAGTAGAGCTTCTTAAAATTTAAGAATTTAAGAATTCTCCGAACTGTGTTTTCGAGCCTAGAGAACTTAAGAATTTATCATTTGTGAATTGAATGTGTTAATAACGTTAAGAGGGTTTATAAATAAATTGTATTAAAATTAAAAACATTTATTTAAATAAGGGTATTATTGGCATTAAGATGGGTGTTTATAGTAATGTTTTAATTTTAAATTTTAGACATAGTTATCATATCCATGGGTGTCAATATCGGCCGGATCCAAATCCCTAAAATATATATATATATATATAAAAGGGATATTATCATTTTCCCCCTACTGTTCACAATATTATAAAGGTAAGGACAGAGTTCTTGATTTTAGAAAGATGACCCCCCCCCCCCCCCCCCCCCCCCCCCCCCCATAACAAACTTATTTAACAAAAAACCCCTTCTATTAAGAAAACCATCCAAAGTCAAGGTTAACCGTTACTATTGGGGGGCAAATTCGTAAACTCACCATGGGAACAAGAATTCTGATTTGGACTGAAGGTTATAAAAGGAATTTGATATTTATAATTAATAATATATTAAAAAAAAAAAACAAATGAGTGAAGGAAGTGATGCCACGTCACCATGGGAACAGTAAATCTAATTTGGACTAAAGGTTATAAAAGTCATTTGGTAAAAAAAAAATTACAAAATCAATAAATATTAAAAATAAATAATAAAAAATGAAAAAACAAAATAAAATCTAATCTCTCTCCTCTCTCACGATCTCTCATCTGTTTCTGTCATTCTCCCTCTCTCATCTCCTCATCTCTTCATCTTCATCTTCATCTTCATCATCAACCCTAAACCGACCTCTTTCTAAACCAATCTATTTCTCTCTTCTTCTTCTTCTTCGTCGATTAGGTTTGAGAGTGGGTGTTTTTTAGGTTCATTTTGTGTATAAGTATGGGTGAATCGGTTTCGATTTGATTCCAATTTGGGTTGATTAGGTTTCGAATATGGATTTTGGGTGGGTTATTGTGTGGTGGTGATGGGTGGTTCACTGTGGTGACCGTTTTTTGTGTTTTTGTAATTTTGATTTGGTGTGTGTGAGAGAGAAGAGAACCAGATGCGAGTTGATTGTAATATCTCCTTCTCCCCGATTTGATTTCAATTTGGTTAGGTTTGATTTGGTTAGGTTTTGATTTGGTAATATCTTCTTCTTCTCCCCGATTTGTGGTTCACGGTGGTGGCTGGTTTGGGGTACATATTTGGGGGTGTGGTGGTGGCTGGATTTTGGTGGGTTGTGGTTTATGGTGGTTAAAGATGAATGGGTTTTGAATGGTTCACGGTGGTGGCTGGTTTGGGGTACAAATTTGGGGGTGTGGTGGTGGCTGGATTTTGGGTGGGTTGTGGTTCACGGTGGTTGAAGATGAATGGGTTTTGAATGGTTCACAGTGGTGGCTGGATTTCTTCAGTGTTGTTCTGGGTTTGTGTTTGGTTGCTGGGAAAGTGTGGAAAAATAGAGAATATACAGGATTTGGATTAATTTATTGTTTGTGTGCTAAGAAGATAATATATAGGATAAATGATGATTATGAATGGTTTAATTTTGTTGAATGATTTTCTGGGTTGAAGGGGTGATGAAGGTTGAAGATGAATGGGTTTTGAATGATAGTGGATATGAGATTGGATTTTTTAATATCTCTATAGAATTAAATATGTTATATTATTATCAAAAAAATTGTTTTTAAATGTGTATATTATTATTAAAAAAATTGTTTTTATATTTTGTTTTGTTTTTAATTTATATTTTTAAAATTAAATAAATAATAATAAAAGAGATCTCCACCGTCCATCTCAAAGATGTCGATGGAGATCCATTACTTTTTTAATTTTGATTTTTTATTTTCTTTTTAAGTTTCTTTTTCTTAAAGGCAATGGAGGGCAAAATCGTCTTCTTACCCACTTTATTAGCTTTTCCGTTAAAAAATCTAACAGAAGGGGGTGTTTGAATATTATTTTCATTTCAGGGGGGAGACTGACTAATTTCGGGAAACCATATCCTCTCTTTAATAATAGGGTAAAGGTTAAGGGGGAAAACGATCTTTTCCCAAAAAAAAAAACCTAGTAAATTTTTTATTTGTTAATTTAGACTTTCGAGACCAAACATCTAAATTTGCTGGAATTGGAATTTTTACGGCTACCTCCGACCAATCTCCGGTACAAAAATTTCCTTCAAAGTTTTTGATTTGTTTTTTATTTTGTTTTCGCTTTATGGACCAATGCGTATAAAAGATCGACTCGTTTTTATGATGCTAGGGTTTATCTAGAACCACTGTTTATGTTTGGGGTTTTATCTATGTTTAATTTTACAATAATCCTAGAGATTCCAACTTATATCTGATTTGGTCAAGTGAAATTAGCATATTGGATGACTTTTATGGCTTTTGAATGGACTCTTGAAAATTTGCCATGTTTATGGAACAGATTGTTTCTTCTGTGCTTTGGATTTTATTTTCCCTGGATGGACACAATCTTTCTATTCTCACGAAACTAGAATATTATTTCTTTTCACTGATATTCGCAGGAATTTAAGGCTGACAGAGATGCATGACCAATGTCAGGTAACAATTATTTATCCCTTAATATTTATTCTTTTATTTTGTTCATGGCGTGATTATTAAGTTATATCAGTTTTGTGTTTCTTCAAAACAATTGCTTGTCTTTAAGAATGAGAGGTTTATTTGCTGAACTTGTCATACTCATCCTAATTTTTATTTTTGAGTTTGTTTGATATTATTAAAGCTTATTTCCAAATTGTCATTCTTGAGGTAAATTGGTGGACTTGAAAAATTGGTACAAACATAGCTCAAGAATTGAAGGCTTATATGAAAGGATTTTCTATCTTGGATTGAACCCATCACTCAAAATTTTATTTAACAGCACAGGTTTTTTGTTTTTCGATTATGGTTTCTAAGTTTCTTATTTGGGTTTTTGATTCTTATTATGATCACTTATATTCATAATATGCATATACGCTTGTAGGATTTGAATTTAACGTTAGAGAGTAATGTATATAACTGACTGGCTCTTTTTATAAAGATATGGCTTTATTAGGTTTGTATTAAGAAATATTTTAAGTTTTGATGAAAATCAGAATTATGTTTACTGAAATTTAAATGATATTTCGTATTTACTTTAGTTGAAAATTTGGATTATTTTTACTTTTTATAATTGAAAATCAAATTATTTCAAAAGTCCGATTCCATGTATATATGATGTCTGTATATGTTCATGTCTGGGATTGCTAGCATTATAATGTATCATAATATACTAATTATCATTCACACCTTCAATTGTGAATGACTAAAATTTGGCTTCCATTGTGAGAGACAGAAATTTGAGATTGTAATGAGGCAGCTTGAAAGCTTAAAGCCATCCTTACGCCTCCACAAGAAGGAAATTGAAAAACGATTCGCCAAGATCACTCACACACCTAATCATCCTCCATATGCTTCTGTACTGCTCTTTCCTATGGATCAAGTTTCTTTGAGAAGTTGTTTATGATTATCAATCTACTATTTGTGTTATGTGTCTTATTAAATGAATTGCTTTTCTTTGTTGGTGTTACACTTTGTGCAGATGATACTGAAGGCAATCTCAGAGACAGATGAGCAAGGAGGATTGAGTGAGGAAGCAATATCGACATTTATAGAGGCTGAGTATGATGATCTACCGATTCCTCATACGAGTTTGTTAAGTCATCATCTACAGAAGCTCGTTACAAAAGGGGAGATTGTTTGCACTTCTGTTAACTGTTATACACTTTCAGTTGAGATTTCTGATTCTGCTCGTAAGTTGAAGAAGGGACAGAAACCGTTGAGGAAGATTAGGCAGGGTGGGCTAAAGGGTAGGCAGCGTAATGCCAAAGAAGGAGCTCAATCACAGCAAAAACCAAAGATTGAAGAAAGGCAGGAACATAATCTAGTATGTGAGAAAATATCTGAAGGAGCTGAAAAACAAAAGCAAGCAGAAGATGAAGTGATTGAAAGAGAACTTCAAGAAGATGTAGTAACTGAAGAACCGCACCATAGAGAACAGAAAAGTGGGAAACCTGAGGAGAATAATCAGATTCAAGATCACGAAAGTGAAGCTAGAGAAGAACAAGTCCAGTTCACAGATATACAAGTTGAAAAAACAGTGGAACAGATCAATCCTCAAGGACAATGTCAAGTAACCCTATGGCGAACAGTTGAAGGGACTGCAGAGGAGCATAATCAAGAAGAAGAAAGTCATCAAGGGAGAAAGAATAATGAAGTGACTGAAACAGAGCTTCAAGAAGTACGAGAAGATGTATTAACTGAAGAACCACACGGTGAAGAACAGATCAATCCGCAAGGGCAATGTTTCGAAGTGAGTTTTGAGGAAAAGAAGTTACAAGAGCAACAAAGAGAAGTTTTTCGCCAGATTATTGATCTTAGGTGTTCCCTTTTGCATTATTCTTGGTCTTTATTTGTGTCTCTCTCTCTCTTGTCTCATCATTGATCTGACACTGTTCTTTTCTTGTAAATTGGATAGCAACATGCTGGTGCAGTTCGTCAAGAAGGAAAAGGAAAATGAAGCCACTGTGAGCACCCAGAATGATACTACTATTCAAAAGGAGGACCTTTCTGGTTCATCACATTTAACAAAGGTGTGTTACCGAAAGGGTTAACGCCCTCCTTTTTATATATTTTTGGTTTTAATATCAAAAGGAAAATTTATTTATTTATTTTTATTGTTAGGAAAAGTGTATGGAACTGTTGAAAAAGACAAACAAGATAGAAGGGAAGCTGATTGATATTATTAGTTCTCAGAACATGGACATGTTGGAGCGTAATAATTCAGAGCCTACTGCAGAAATGCAACAGAAGAAATTGTTAGAGGATCATCTGCAACCGAGTGAGTCTTTGCTTGTTTTTGATTGTCAACCACAACAGCAGGAGATTTGTGGTCAACCGGAGGTTTCAGAATCTCAGCCAAAAACAATTTTGGCTTCTGACACAGGTTTGATTCACAAAAGGCCACCAGAAGTTGACATAACAATTTTGGAAGGGCTAAATCGAGAACAGAACAAGCAAGTAAAGCTATGTGATCAGCAAGAGTCATTCAAATTGCAACCAAATTCAATTGCAAGCTCCTTGGATGTGGCTTCAAATTCACAGCATGACAAGAATGAGAATGAGAATTCAATTGAAAGGATAGAAATGGTACTAGAAGAAAACGGAGACTCCTCAACGACAGAACCTATTGCAGATGTGCAATTTATTGACTCAGAGAAACTTCACAACTCAAAACATTGTGGCCCAGAAAATCTACCCGAGTCTCAACTGGTAGCATGTTCTCTTAATGCAGCCATGGAATTACCGAAGGAGGTAGAGCTTACTACATCAGATACTTGTCTCAATCTTGATCTTCAATTTCCAGTGGCAGCCATGGAATTACCAGAGGAGGTAGAGCTTACTACATCAGATACTTGTCTCAATCTTGATCTTCAATTTCCAGTGGCAGCCATGGAATTACTGGAGGAGGTAGAGCTTACTACATCAGATACTTGTCTCAATCTTGATCTTCAATTTCCGGTGGTTCCCAATAGACCTCCAGAGCTAACTGTGCAAGTGGAGGAATTGTCTACAGATGGTCAGCACCAAACCACTTTTAGTGATGTTGCAAAAAGACCTGAATACAAGGTAACAATATTATTAGCTTCTCTCAATTTCTTAGCTAATTATTTTATAAAAATGATGTCCAACATGACAAATGCTGAATATAATACTGGTATCACTTGACAATTGCAGCTTGGACAGGAGCAGCAACCAGAAAATCTATCTGAGGAAAGGCATACAGAGCATGGGTTGACGGCAGTGGAGCAGCAAATGCAAGGACAAAAGCTGGTGGATCTGTTACCACCTTTCAGTCAAATGCCATCCAAGCCTCAATTAACTACAACTACTACTTGTATCACAAAGCAGCATGGTAAGATAAAGAAGATACCAGATCAACGGCAATTGAGGAAACTACGGCCTAGAGGTCCAAGGCCATCCAAACATGAACCAATTCTTACAAGTGTTGAGGCTGATAAGGGTCCAAGGCCATCCAAACATGAACCAGTTGTTACAACTGTTGAGGCTGATAATGATCATGTGACCCTTGCTTCGTTGAAAGCAGAGCTGAAGCAAAATTCAGAGTCTACAAACCGTAGAAGGCCACTAGAGCGAGGATCACAACAGAAAGAGGTTGAGATATCTCAATCAACAGAGCAAGAACCTTCAATCCGTAAAAGGGAACAAAATGATAGCCATAAGGCTGTGATTAAAATATCTCAACCTACAGAGCAGCAAGGTCAGAGAAAGCAACTTAAATCCCAACCAACAACCGTTGATTCAGCCATCAGTTCTCAGCAGTCTGAACAGGTGGAACCACAGTTGAAACGTCGAGGAAGACCTCCTAAAGTGAAGCCAGATGCGGACTCTTGGCCTAAAAAGAAGAAGGGATCACTATTCTCTGATAATCAGAATCATGAGGAGCAACAACAAAAGCGGCCCAGAGGAAGGCCTCCTAAATCAAAATTATCTTCAAACGTGGATTCAACTTCATCTCCCAACATATTAAAATGAGCATCAAGAATCACAGCCACAGAGTCGATGCCCGGTAAGTCCCTCAAAAACAATTCCTGCAACTGACAGCAAACATGAATTTTATTGCTGCCTTGAGAGCAGCAGCATGAACTCTCACATCTTTTAGGGAAAGGGGGGGTTTATAGAGACAGAGCAGCTGCTGCTTAAGCTGTGCAAGAGGAGATTGAAGAGATTCAAGTGCATGGTCATTGGAAAACTTTATTTTTGTGGTAACACTAGCAAGAAGAAAGCAGCTGCCTAGGTTTTTTGTTCTTTTAGTTGTTTATATTATAGGTTCTTGGAGATCAATCCTTTGTTTGTCTTCAAAGGATTGAATTGTTATTTTTTCTAGATTTTGAATGAAATAGCATTGGCTCATTTTTCATTTCATTGAATGAAACAGCTTAAATAGAGTAAAGACTGAAGAAAAGAATTGCTGGTTTGTTTCATTTGAAGAAGTGAAATATGTAATCATATCTCAGTGGCTAATGCCAAAAACAATATTTACATCCATATATATAATCAGCCTTACTCAATACTGAAGGGAAAGCCTCAGCATTTACAACTTCCACCTCATAAGGGTTCATTCGTCCCGGAAATGTCCCTGATTCGAATCGCCGTCACCGCATGTGGTATTTCATAAAAAAGAAAAAAGAAATACTAATCTACAAACTTGTTGAACTGGACAATGCAATTAGCTTTCACTTAAAAGTGGTGTTTCCACATCTTTCTCTTTGTCATTGTTCGACCTTTCCTCTATATTGAGTAAGCAAGCGAAGCACAGAGAGATCATCTGACAATATAAAAATGTTCACGGTTAACAAATAATCTGAGAGATTGAAAAAATTATGAGCACAGGAGAGCAAGAGGGCAAGAGAGATTACCATGCATACAGATGAGGCAACGATACTGAAACCTTTGCAGTTAAAAGGGGCATCGCTAGATAGGAACCATGCTGATACACAGTTTCAGATATTAAGTTATTATATGGTTTTTTTTAAGTGGTTTGATTTGAACATGAATTCAAATAAGGAGAAAAATAGATAACTCACAAGTCAATGGACTCATTGCGAGTGGCGATAACAAACTTGCTATCGATTGAACACCGGCAATAAATCCTTGTGCCTTTCCCTGTATCGAATACACTACTACTATATAAGAAGCTGGAGAGCAGGAGATTCAAAAGAAGATTATTAGGTAGTTTTACAAACCTGATTGTTCAAGCTTGATGCTTTTGAAATGATAGCATAAGTCTGCATATTCGACATCAATCGCAAAGATGACCATTAAAATTGAATTCGGTGAATTGCGTAGTTATATTATAATACTCAAATACCAGCATTATACATAATACGGAAATGAAACAAAGATTTAAGGGTACTATTACTTACGGAAGGTTTTACAAGGACGTAAATGACACCAAACGAAGCACTTAAGTATGGCACCTGCATTATGGAAAGACTTCCCATTAATAGCATTTGAAAACATATATATAGAATTTTATCACAATTTTGAAGCCGAAGCAAAAAAATGTGCTGAAACAAACAATATGATACCAAACAATACACAAGAATGCGAATATACGAAGTACATACCCAAGATGCCCATGCCAGGCCATAGAACAATGCCTGCACAGAATAAGCAAATTGTTAGATTTTCCTCTCTTTTTCGAGTTTTCGTCTGGTTGATGGTCGAATGAGGCAACTTACATAAGCTATTGATGCAAGCAAGGCTATGCATAGTATCACTTTTTCTCCGACAAATGGATTGAGAAGAGGAAGCACCAAAATCTAGTAGCAAAACACAGAGCAGAAGATATCTTAAGGATTTAAATACATTCAAGAAAGTGAAAATGAAAATCATAAAATCTTCATGAATAAGACCATCTAAGCGTGTCCTGTTACTAAAAGCACTTAAAAGAATATACCTGCGAAAAAATTGAACCTATTCCGACCATCATTAGAATTTCAGAAAATTGATTCTTGTTGAAACCAAAAACAGCCTTCAAGTAATACTGCAAAAGTAGTTATATAACAGTCAATAACTCAAAACAATTAAAATAGAAAATAAGTCAGACAAGTTTGACCGATTACTATTATTCAAGTAAATGAGGTTGTGTCATGTGAAAGTCAAGCGGGCAGATTAACATACAGTCATACATTATATTAATAAGGGAACAACTTACAAGTAAAACAGCAGTGATTCCCGACATTCCCAACTCATAGAAAAAGGAAACAAAAGAAATGCCCCTTAGTGTTGGACTGTAAAAAGGAAACACGGAAATGGAGCTCATTAGCTAGAACTGCAAATAGAAGTTTCCAAGTCAAGAAGATTGAGAAATCAAGATTCCCAAGTTAATCCGAGTGAAAAATGGATGTATAATTACCTACTAAAAACTAATAATCCAGCATCCCGCATTGATTTGTATCGTTTATCAATAACCTTAACAACCCTGGTCAAGCAATATAATTCTTGATCACTTCTCGGAGCAGGTCTGACTGTCTCAACCAGGAAGAATTGCATATAAGTAGGACAAAATATCAAGAGAACTATTGAAACCTGAAACAGAACCATTATTAAAGAGATTAAAAAAAAATTACTAAATAAAAAAGAAGCCGACACGAAAGACAAACGTGACTCTTAAGGTTCAGATTAATTACATACCAGAAAAATGTATTTCTCAGGAAGAAAACGTGCCAAGAAATTTCCTAAGACATGTGAAGCTGAGAAGAGTCCGGTAATCCAACTAAATGCTGCAGCCCTTTTGCTATCATTGACAACATCTGCCTGAACAGAGAAGAGGAAAATGTGATACTGATATACCTATTGCCCATCCAAGAATACTATTAATAAATGAGGAATAACTCTTACTGCATAAGCAACGGCGATGCAGAAAATACTCCCTTGGCTTATAATAAATGAAATTGTGCGAATCACATAGTAAGCGTACACAAATTCTTTGGACTGATTAATAGCAAGTAAAGCTGAAACAAAAAAAAAAAAAAAAAAAAAAGAACGAGGTAGTCAAACAAACAGAATAGTATAAATATAAAGCAGTCTTACTTGTATCATTAATTGAATGCAAGTAATGTTGGTGTAGCAGATAAGTAATATTTCCACAGCATTACGTTCTTTTAGACATACCAAAAGGGAATATAGTCGTGGAGACGGTGAGAAGGAGCAGTGGTTTACGCCCATACTCATCTGCAAGCTGGCCTAGAAGAGGAAGTACCACCATTTTGAAAACTCCAACAATCTACAAAAAGGAGAATGTCTAATTATAAATAAAAGTATAATATGAAACTCAGTTTATTATCACATTATTCCACATCTCAGTTATATGACGACAAGAACATGAACATCTCCCGTAACATCAAGATTTCAGAGTGAAAAGTTCCGGGAGCTGCAGGCAGCATATGAAAACAGTTAATTTGTCGATTACTACTGAATAAATATCGGATCCAACTAATTGATTACAATTACAGAATATCACATGCAGGTTCAAGCTTGAATCTAAATCTTTTGATAAGTATGCAGCAAATATATTAAGTCAATAATGCTAAGGTGGCATTTGAATTATTTTTGCATAAGCTTTTGGATAAGGTACACGTGATCTTTCCGGTGAATCAGGATTCATTTAGCATTAATTAACAAATTAACCATTTTTGTTTGCTTCTTGAAACTATTAGGACATATGTTTGTCAACTAACATTCTCAGCATTAGCTGTAGGAGGAAACTTTAACATCAATTATCTTAGTTTACTGGTTATTTTCATCAAATTGACACTCTTTGTTGCTTCCAAGTCACTTGTAGCGCAAGCATTAACAACAAACCGGTCCCTAATTTAATTATTACTAGAAGAAGAAGGGTAATTTTCATCCAACTCTCTTTAGGTTAGATCTAATAAGAATTGGATCCACCTAGTTTGTGAAAATATGCAGAAACTAGAGAGGGTTTTTGACATTATATAGATAGAGTTTTATGATAAATTTCAAGGAAGTTTTTATCAAATTTCAAAACAAGTTGGAGAAAACTTATATAGTACAAAATGCAAACACGGTTTGGTAAAAGAAAACTTATTAACAATACTTAATTTTTATTTTGAGAAATTAAAATCTAAAACTTTCCCAATTGGAACCAAAATCATGCAACTGTCTATCATGATGAATCCAAAGCAGACTATGCACAATGAAAACAGAAGAATCACATCATCTCTAATCAACAAAGCATTATAATAGCTATTATTTGGAAGAGAACACTTTGTTTGGTTGCCAAGAAAACACAGGAGAGTGTTCGGAGATATAAATAAGAAGCTTCCTTCAAACCCAAATCACAAAAGCAAAATTTAAACAGCTCCTCACATAAACCCAGATAGCAAAACATCTCAAAATTCCAAATTTCATCCCATTTCATTTTCCTTCATTTTCTCACCAACCAAACAAACAAAAAACACCAAAAGTAGTAGAGAGAAATATGTGTTACCGTTTGCTGAAGACCATTTATGTAGATAGCTTCAGAGCATGTAGACTGGCCAGGACACAAAGCATTGGTGGTGACATCAACAAGAACCGAAACAGTCATCTCCTCTGCAATCCAATGAACACAAAGTGGCAACAACAAGTGTATCAGAGGCTTCAGCTCCCATAACCCACAATTCTTCCACTCCATTATTCTCGTCATGCTTTAATTATCAACACAAAACACTTTATCGTTTTGATGATGATAAATGAAGCCGTGAAAGATAAGGATTTATGTGTATATATATAAATATTTATTTTATTTTATTTTTTTGAAGAAAAAAAAAATATTTTTAGAGAAACAAAAGATACAGAGATACAGAGAGAGAGAGAGAGAGTTGAATCATGAATGTGATGGATTGGTTGTGGTTGCGTGTAAGGTATATATATATATATTTATGAGGGAGGGTAGAAAAAGCGGGAGTTCATGTGGAGTTATGTGGAAGAGAACACCAGTACACGTGTGGACGTGTGTTGGTAACTCTTTTGCTTGTGCCTTACCTTTTCTCTCTTAATGCTCTCTGCTCTAGTGCTCTGTAATGTCATGGCGCAGCCATGCTGATGCTGTCCTAAAATTATTGCCCACCTTCCTATTTTGGAACCGGAAGTAGATATGACTCGAACCTATATAATATCCGGATATTTTTTTAAAAGAAGATCAAACCAATTTAGAGGAAAAAAACATGGCATACATAGGACCATATACATAAATAGAAGAAAAAAAAAAATCGTAAGCGGAGGTGTAAAGTCGTAAAGAGGTCCTAAAACATTAATATAAATAGACATGTATGTTTCAGCCGAAAGTAAAAAAAAATTAACTAAACTAATTAATACATTTAGGAAATTGTTTGGGTACTGAACAGTCAGTACCTAAGTCATACTGATCACACCAAATCATCCAATGGGATGTTGCCACGTGGCAAAACTCTTTTACTTTTTCATTTTTCTCCTTGCCTTGAGTTACGTGGCAAGCATTGAGTGGTGTGGTCAGCACTTTGGGTACTGACCAGTCATTATCCATAAATTTATCCAAAATAGGGATACCCAATAATACTGTTAAAAATAATTATTAGAGAGAGGATTAAGGAACAGTACTGTCAAAAATAATCATTAGAGAGAGAATTAAGGATGTATGTGTTGGATTTAGGCGTGAAGGCTAATCACTGATTAATCTTACCTTGTCAACAAATTAATAACTGTGTCTTTCTATATTAAAGAAATAAATATGATTTTTTTTTTTTTTTTGTAATTTGTCAAAGACAGTAGCCTTGTGGGTTGGGACGGATGTCACGGATCCAATAATTTATTTGTGGGGCCAATCCAGTAAAACAAAGGAGGGGCCAAATATAAAGTTTAAAAAATTTAAAAGCAAATATTTAAATTTTTATAAATGATTTAAAAATAAAAAAAAATAAAAAATTGAGAGAGGGTTTGCTATATTCATTCTTCTGATTATGCATTTCTTTTTTCATAGCAGTAAGAGCATCCATATTGGTGCAAAAATAAGACCCACTTTGTAAGACTCATTTTGGAACCCAATAAAATTGAGTCACATTGGTTGCAAAAGAGACCCAAAAGTGGGGTCCACAAGAGTAGACCCAAATGGAGTTCCACATTTGGAACCCAATTTGAGTTTTGCCCAATGATTAGGGTTGGGTTCCCAACCCTCTCCAATCATTGGGTTGGGCCTTTTTTTTTTTTTTTTTTTTTTTAATTTATATATATATAATTAAAATTAAAATTAAAATATATAATTATTAATTTCAAAAAATATATATATAATGAAAAAATATATATATATTTAATATTTATATTTCAATTATTTAAATTTAAATATATTATTATTAATTTCAATAATTATATACATAATGACAAAATATAAATAAATTTAATTAAATCAACAACGGAACAATTTCGGAATTTTGATATATATATATAGACCGGTTCTCGGTTCGGTTCACCGGTTTGAACCCATGAACTGGAAACCGAACCGGAATATCTATTTTTTTTAAAATGAACCGAATTGAACCGGTAAATAGTGAAAAACCGACGGAACCGTTAAAACCGGACCGGACCAAACCAGACCGGACTGGACCGGAACCGAGGAACTGAAACCGGAACCGGAACCGGAACCGGGACCGGGACCGGAACCGGAACCGAAACCGAAACCGAAACCGAAACCGAAACCGGAACCGGAACCGAAACCGAAACCGAAACCGAAACCGAAACCAAAACCGAAATCGGACCTTTAAAACCGGAATCGGAGCCAATTTTGAAGGTTCAAAACCGAAGCTGGATTCAAACCGAAACCGACGCCATGTCTAATCGTATACAATATTTTGTTTTAAATATTTATTTTTATTATTGATGTAATTCGGTTGTAATAATTTTAAATTAATAATTTTTTTTTAAATGAATTATAATTTGTTAAATAATTGTTGATAGTGTTGATATTTAAAATATATTATATAATTTCTTTATTAATATATATATATATATAATATTTTAAAGAAGAGTAATGATTGTTTGGAAAAAAGTAAAAAAAGTGGATCCATTTTTTATTTATTAATTTTGCCCCATTGTGTGGAAAATGGATCCAAATAAAAGAGACCCAAATGGGAAGACCCATTCTTTGAAAAGAAGATCCATTTTTGATGATGTGGCACAAAGTGGGTCTTGTTTTTTAGAGCTACCAATGTGGATGCTCTAACAAGAATTTGAATCTACCTATGTAGGTAAAGTTTCAAAGTATGGGGTAGAAATCTGGGTATCATTATATATATATATATAAATAAATAAATAAATTCAAATACCATCTTTGATGACCTGAGTCACTCGACTGATATCAATTTATTTTTTATTTTTTATTTAAGATAAAAAAAACATATTTTCCAATATGATGTGTTTTTTTTTTTTTTTAGTCTCAAATAGTGGTGCACACGGTTCGGTTTCGGTTCCATAGGATGGTTAAACCGTAACCTTAATCGGCTAAACCGGTTTTGCTCATGGTTTTTAACTGCTGATTTCGCCATTTCGGTTTCAGTTTTGCCATATAGCAGCCTCTGATTAGTCCGCTTTTATTATTAATTTTTTTTTATAGGAAACTATCGGTTTTCGACGTTTTTTTTATAACCGTAACCGTAATTGAACCTTATCATAATCGGTTTCCAATCGTTTTTTTAACACCGGTTTCAATTTCGGTTACGGTTACGGTTTTTAACCGACAGTTTAACTAAACCGTGACCACCTCTAATATCAAACTTATCCATTTACCAGTAGAGCTATGTTCATAAGGGCAATATGATGTGTGTTCTAAACAGAACATATCTTTGTGAAAAACCTTCTTACTGTACATATTTCAAAAATTGTGTTTCAAAAAATGTTGGAAGAGTAAGAGCCTGTCCTGCGGTTTGTTTTTAGTCTGTTTTTGTTTTTGTTTTTGTTTTCCAAAAATGATTTCAAATTCGCGTCCGGTAATCGTTTTTCATTTTATTTTCAAAATACAAAAACAAAATGAAAAACAAAACCAGTATTAAAATTAGAAAAAATTAAAAATAAAAAAAAGAAGTTATTTTTCTTGAATTTGTTTTTGTTTTTCATATGATGTGGGTCCCATATCATTAAATAATTGGGTCCATATCATTAATATTTTTTCTTCTTTCTTCCACCTGACATCGCGGTTGCCTTCTTCTTCCTCTTCTCCTTCTTCTCCTCCGCTTGCTGCACCAATCGCCGACGTCTTCTTCTTCTTCTTCTTCCTCCTCCTCCGCTCGCTGCTGCGTCTAGCAACCGTCTTCTTCTTCTTCCTCTTCCTCCTCCTCCACTCGCCACCGATCTGCTCTATTGAGTCGCCGATCTGGTCTTCTTCTTCTTCTTCCTCTTCCTCTTTAGCTGATAACTTTTGTTTAATTTAAAAATTACATTTCAGTTTTTTAAGTTAATTATTTAATCAATTTGTTTATAATTATTATAATATTAAACAAAATGTAAAATTTGATATTTCAATTTTCGAAAGTTTTCGGTTATCCTACCAGACGCGTTTTTTTCATTTTTATTTTTAAAATACGGATTCCAGTAAATGCTACCAGACGTGATTTCGGAATTTAAAAATAAAACCAAAAATACTGTTTTCATTTTCATTTTCATTTTTTTTTTCGAAAAACAAAAACAAAAAATGGCTTGCAAGACGAACCTTACATATTATCAAGCCCCTGGTTTTCAAACTAGACAAGTTGGCACTATCTATAATTTAAACAATCTTGGCACGAAATGCAAGAATTTTGCCTATTTAATGGACTGATTTGTCTTCTTGGAAACTGATTCCTCGTTAAAATACAAATTCCAACATAGATACATATTAATAATATAATATATTTGGTGATTTTGGCATTGAAGTGATTGTTTGTCTGTATATATTATGTGATGGTTGATCCAATAAAGAAATAAATAGTAAAAAGGAGTTATAATTTATTAACTAGATAAGAGTATAAGACCTTTTTTTTCTTTTCTTTTTTTTTTTTTTTTTTTTGGAAAGGGAGGCAAACAGCCCCAAAAAGGCAAAAAAAAAAATACTAGAGATTAGGATCATCCTAGCAATAACAACACCCTTGTTGTCATCCTCCAAAATAGAAAGGATCTTTATAGGAGGTTCTTCATAAACCGTAATCCCCAAGTTTAAGGAATGGCCAAGATTTACGAGCAAGTCAGCAGCTCTATTGCCTTCCCTGTAAGTGTGATGGATAGTGCAACTCCATTCCTTTTCAATTAAAAACTTACACGCTTGAATGATATTAAAAAGTGGATGATGCAGGAGAGTTTTGTTGGACAAAAGTAGCACAGTACATTTGGAATCCGACTCCACAACCACCTTTCTGAAACCAGTGTTCCAAACCAATTTAAGGCTTTCAAAAATGCCCCAGAACTCTGCTTCAACAACATTACTAGAGCCCTTGTTCAGAGTAAAACCAATCAACCAACCCTTCTTGATATCAATATGATGTGGTAGAAATATGGGTATCATTATATAAAAAATAAGAAAAACCATCTATGACAACCCGAGTCACCCAACTGATATCAATTTATTTTTTATTTTTTATTTAAAAAAAAAAAACATATTTTCCAATATGATGTGTTTTTTTTTACGGTCTCAGATAGTTGTGTTCATGGTTCGGTTTCGGTTCCGTGGGATGGCTAAACCATAACCGGTCAAACCGGTTTTGTTCACAGTTTTTAACCTTCGGTTACGGTTTTGCCACATGGCAGCCTTAGATTGGTCCCTTTTTTTTTTTAAAGGAAATCGCCGGTTCTCAATGGTTTTTTTGGAAGCGTAACTGTAACCGAACCGAGTTGTAACCAGTTTTCAACCCTTTTTTTAACTGTCGGTTTCGGTTATGGTTACAGTTTTGTAAGGATGGTGAGGTGCAATGGCATGTGTTCTAAACAGCACATATCCTCGTGAAACCTTCTTACTGTACATATTCTAAAAAATGTGTTTCAAAAAATGTTGGAAGAGTAAATATTATCAAGGCCCTAATTTTCAAACTAGACAAGATGGCACTGTCTATAATTTAAACAACCTTTGCATGAATTTGCCTATTTAATGGACTGATTTGTCTTCTTGGAAACTGATTCTTCACAAAAATCCAAATTCTCACATAGATACATAATGATATAATATATTTATATTTGTAATTTATAGGTGATTTTGATTTTTGATATTGAAATGATTGTTTGTCTATATATATATTACGTAGATGTGATGGTTGATCCAATAAAGAAATAAATAGTAAAAATGAGTTATAATTTAGGGAAATTATCATTCTCCCCTGTAGTTTTCCATATTCTTCAGTCTTCCCCCCTATAGTTTCAAAATTCTTCAATTTCACCCCTCCCATGTCTATTTTTGTATGGTGAAATTGGTTGTATAATTTGTATTTGTGCATGGGAAGGGAAAAATTAGAGAATTTTAAAACTAGAAAGGAGAGACTGGAGAATACAGTAAACTACAGGGGAGAGAATAATAATTTCCCTATAATTTATAAACTAGATAAGGGTCCTGTTAATAATTTCCCTATAGTTTATAAACTAGATAATATAAATTGGTTTTAAAAAAATAAATATTTTCTATTTATTTAAACTTTTTCAATTATGCCCTAACAACACCCGTGAGTCGTGAACATTAACCAATAAAATATCAGTATAAATCTCATTTAATCTTGAATTGGCTTTCTTAACAAAATTCTTAGGTGAAGGAAAGTGATGTATGACTTCAAAATTGTAACTTCATTTTCAAAAATTAAAAAATTAAAAAAATATTGTAGCCTAAGCAAGTTCACTATCCCAAGTCAAAAATAATTATTAAAGCAGTCTAAATCTTACTAACCCTTTAATTTAATTTAATTTTTATTTTTTTGGGTATACACCATTTACAACTTGTAAAAAATGGTTGGTCTCCAATTTATATAACAAAGTTTAACATTATATTAAATAATCGTTAGATTCATATAAATAAAATTAGAAAGTAAACAATCATGCAAGAGAATCTCGGTCCACATCCGGTTTTTAGAAACTATTGTTTGTAAAATTATTAATTATTTGATATTAATTAATTAATAAAACATCAAGTTTCATGCCTTGACTTTGAGGTTTGACTTTTGAGCAAGCATAAGAAGTGATAAAAGGATAACAAGTGATAAAGGCCCAATGGCCAACCATCAACATACATAACCTTATCATCATCTTTTCATTGATTAGAGAACCCATAACTATGATAGTGATAGGAAATTGAGGCTCCCAAAGTACGTAGTTCAACTGCTAGATAGATGATTTTGGGATTTGAATGAATGACTCACAAGTCAGCGACTCGAATAGATGGATAGATAGTGTAAAAAAAAAAAAGGATAGGATCTTGAGAGATAAGGTTTGTCTCATATGCTTCTTGGAACCTACATCATTGAGGTCATAGTTTCGAATTGTTTCCCCTTCTCAATTTAATTTGAGACTGTAGTTTCAGGTTGTTTCCCCCTCCTCAAATTTTGAATCCAATTATCTGTAATTGTTTGGAAAAAAAGAAAAGAAAAAAATCTCTTGTCATCAAAAAGACTTTGGGTTATAGTTTGTTATACACCTCCCCTCCATGATGAACATGATTGCATCTATCATTTGCAAGTGGAGGTGGTCTCCTCTCCTAAGTCTCTCATCCAATGGAGATTGATGGGCATGCTATCTTCTCTTAGTGAAGGGGATGTTATCTCTTTTCAGCGAGAGATACTATCTCTTCTCAATGGAAGGAGATCGGTAGATCTCCGCGATGGAGGAGATAAATTCTTTGATCGCAATTTAAATAGTACTATCTGAATCCAAAACTCTTATATAACTCTGAGCAACATAAAGCGATTAAACTGTGTTACAACCAATATGTATTTGTATTTTCCCAACATGGTAGAGAAATAATCACTTTCACTGATTAGGAAAGGTCTCGATTAACATGCATATTTGTATTTTCGTAACTAACATATTACTCACCACATCATCTCATGATTTATATAGTGTTAAAAACTCACATGCCACATTATTAAGGTATGAAATTGGATAGATATTTTAAACAATCTAGCACTACTCTCGATAAAATTTATTCATCTCAATCATCCAAAGAAAGTGTAGAGACAATAAGTTCCAAGTCCAAAATTTTTGCAGCTACGAGCTACATTCCACAATAGGATATAACATGAATAAAGACGAGCACACCAACTCTCTCGCAAGTGATACAATGTTCATACAGCACTATACTACTTTGCCGTGAAATTAATTGCAATTAGCATTGAGGAACAACATTAAATAATACAAGAAATTTTATCAGCATATAAAAACTATTTTCTCCTGTACAGGAATGCATACCGGAAGCCTTTCACCTGAGTATACTAAGTGAGGAAAAAGATTAACCCAACTAATCCATCTGGCCAGCTACAGTTGCATCCTCATCTTCAGCATCTAATTCTTCCTCCACAGCTTTGACCTGCACATGCAGAAAATTTATGCTATCAAAAATATTTGTCAAAAGTCGAATTTCTATTGCCACTCGTCTGGCAAATGACCAGCTTGTGGTCACAAGTTGGAATGTTGAAATAGTTACCCAAAGCAAATGAACATCCAACCAATAGAATTAAGGTAGACAGACCTAGCAAGAAAGATATGTAATTTGCAACTCAAAGAACTTCAGAGAAAAAATTTGTCTGGCAAATGGAGAAGTGAATGCTCCCACATATGCACTCATGGGATGCCACCAACCAGAGCTCAACAGCAAGTCTTCGATGAGGTTTCAGATGTGACAGACAGTAAACCACAAACATGCATGTATTATCACCTAAACTCCATTTATTATGAAGTTTATTCTAATCACACAGTGCTTCAGGAGTACAATGAAAAATTCTTGAACCCAATGTTACTTTCATCCCCAACACCAAAAAATAAGTCTCTGATCATACATATAATATTGTATTTATATAAATAGATAAATAAAGAGGTATTTTGAAGGTGATGGAGCAAAGTGATGTATACACGAGATGCCTGCAGACAAAAGCTTACATGTGCCAGTACTCCCAAAAGCAAAACTAAAGTAACAGATGCAGATGGCAAGACAACAAATCCATTTGGCCAAAGGAGATATCGAAACCAAAAATAAAATTACAATAAAAATGTTGACCAAAGGAACGCCCTCTCTATGAACGATTCAATTTGTATCATATTTCTGGAAGCCTCATAATTAGACAACATTCATCATGTGCATGCACACGACAATTTCTGCCTTCAAAGCTAGCACCCATCTACTACTCTCCTCACCCCCTGCCTAAACGTATAGATTAATGATAAATGGTTGAACCAGAAATCCAAAATAATGGATATTAATGTTACCTCAGGTATGTAATGCATCAGCATATTCTCAATTCCAGATTTCAATGTGACAGATGAACTGGGACAGCCACTACACGCTCCTTGCATTTGCAATTTGACTATTCCAGTTTCTCTAATGAAAACAGATACACAGGCATCAATTAGTGCTAAATCAGAAAACATGTATTAAATTAGTTCTCAATGATGATTGATTTATAAATGATTTTGACGGGATGAAGGAAAACCTACGGATCAAATCCCCGGTATACAATGTCCCCACCATCATCTTGCACTGCTGGTCGAATACGAGTCTCGAGCAGTTCTTTGATCATTGCAACAATTTCAGAGTCATCCTGTATCAATATTAAATAGTCACCTTTTAAAGAGACATACTAGAATAGTTGAAAATGTTCATAAAAGATTAGTATTTACTAAAGTGCCAAATTAAATTATGGGTCTATATAGACATTTGATTTTCTAGAGCTTTCTCCAGAGTCCAGTCATTATCGATATTCCATTTTCATAATGCGACAATTAACATATCAAAAAGGCTTTCTGTTTTAAATCAAAACAGATCAAAATCTCATCTACTTGCACATGTTCATAATAGTTTTTTGGGGAAAATACCACAGCCCTTCTAATCCTGGCCAGAATACAACTAAATACCTCTAGTGTATTCCTGGTAATCAGCTTCTCTTATGTGTATTCCCTGTCTCCTTATACTTCTGTTTTCGATAAAAAAATATATATATTTATCAAAAAGAAAGAAATGCCTTCAATTTCAACCCCCGTCCCCAAGGATGGGTTAGGGTGTAAAATATCCTCATCTCCAACAAAAGGTCAGGGGGCCCACTTGCAATTTGATACCCTACAAGTTTCCAAACTATCAAGATTGTAGGGTTTGGAGTCCACGGCTAAGAGCAAGATAATGAAGAGAGGTCGGGAGAATTTATAGCTATCAAAAAAAAAGTATATATGTCCTTCTATTTCAGCCAATATGCATTTTCAACATAATGCGAAAGAAGCATGAAATGTTAGATCTCATCTCAAATGGAAATTCTAAATTGCTTAACTTAAGCAGTGAATGACTTAGGCACAGTTTACGGTAAGCTTTACTTGGACTCTCACCCATCAATATGAGCGGAAAACGTAAGAACATAAAAATCTATGTTCAGAGGTACAGGTGAAATAACATTAAAATAAAATAAATAAAAAAGATATGATCACTTGATAACAAAAAGTCTTAAAAAAACTCAAAAAATTCAATTAATGGATTTTGGTAACATACTTCATGAATAGCAGTGTCCTTGGCAGCAGCAGTTTCTGAGTCTAGAAATAATGGCTGTCCTGAAGAATAAAAGTCCATGATTGCTGCAAAAATTTCAGGCTTCAGGAAATCCCAAGACCCATCCTCTGATTTCGTTACAGTGATGAAATCTGAACCATAGAAAACTCGAGTAATACCTGTATTAAACGGAAAAACATGTTAAACTACCCATTAATTCACTGTTCAACAGATATGATTACAAAGCATAGTGAAAATAAGACTGAAGATATTAACTTACACATATGAAATCAATATATACAAATATGAAAAAACTGGAGAAAAAAAAAGTGATAGTCAAAGACAGCAATTGGCAGGACCTGCCAGGAACCCTCCCCTAGAGTCTAACAGAGCCCTGCCGCCTTGATGGGAGACTACTAACTAACTAATGTATTTCAATAAATATCAATGCCAAGGTAATTCTCATTATTCCCTTTGAAAAATTAGAAGTGTTTATTTTGATTTTTTACAAGTTGGTAAGGTTGAAAATTAGGGGAGACAACCAATTTTTTAATAAGAATTCTCAAAAACTGTTGAAGTACCTCGGCATGGATTTTTCTTGAAACATAGTATCTGTAAAATAATAAAATATTTTTAAGAGTCTTAGTTAATTAGCAGTATCCCACCTAGGCAGGGATCCCTTAGAATCTAGGATGGGGTTGGAGCGTCCACGGACATTATCTAACTTTTAAATGTTTGGGCTTACAAAACCATTACAAGTTATAGCATTTATCCATCAATGTACACCTTTTAAAAGTTATATATATTAAACAACTTTCTCACCTTCTTAAATACAACAGCTTATTACAATACCTTGTTCTCCCTAAAGACACAAATTCTGATATTGATCAAAGCCCAAAGTTGTCCTACATTATTTTGTTTGATTTCTTACTTCATTACAATAATGGGCTAATGTTGTCTTATATCTACGTTAAGTTCAACACTAAGCAAGCTCGTTCTGCGAACTCATCATCATCATTCTATAATCTAGCTTTCTCTATCCGAATAATCTGATTGCGTTTATTCTTATTTAAAGTAAATAAACAATTAAAGAATTAAGAAATTTATGAAGTTCACATTCTTACAAAATTTTATCAGCCAACATATCAACATTAAAGCAATGCAAGAAGTTAAATAATTAGGATAAACAGTTTTGGCTTGTCATTAGAATTGAATGCTTGTTTGAAGTAAATAAAGAATTAAGTTCAATTTCTTTCAAAATTCTATTTATAAGCTAACTCATCACATGAAAAGAAATGCAAGAAGTTGAATGATTAGGAAAAAAAGCTAAAGTTTTACGAGTCTAGGAAGACAGAAGTATAACCCCTTCTAACAACTTGAAAATAAGTTTACAATATATATATATATGTTATTAACACAATGCTATTACTTTCTATATTCCATATTTTATAGACGTGGAGGAGTTATACTCACAGATTAATGACTTAAGCCACCATAAGGTACTCTTATCTTTCACATTTATAAATGAGTTACTTAATCGACTTGGGTATATATGTGTTTGATGTCTGAAAAATATCCATTTATGTTCTGATCAAAATCCCAAATGCAAATTTCTCAGCAGACAAGAATGCAGGGCACTGATCATAATCGTTAACAGAGAAACAAGGTATCAAATGAAAGGCTGACCATGCAAATTCAATAAAACAATAAACAAGAATAAGAACATCAATCCCAAATTTCATAATTATAAAGAATCAACTCTCATTTACTATTGACAAAGAGCACATACGCATAAATAAGCAAGTTTACCATCAATTCCGTAAAGGGCTCGTGCCAGCGGAGAATTCATGGCTGCGCGAGCATTCGGGAAGTCCGCACTCCCAACTTCCATAACAGGCTTCCCTGGATAGAACATGAGCGATGCCGGATTCGGAGTCGGCTGTGTTTGTATAAACATTGTCCTCCTCTGCCCTGTGCAAAACCACCATCAAATCAATAACAATTTTCTCTACTAAAAACAAAGAATTTCAATAGAATTTAAATTAGACTAAAAAGGAAAAACATTTTCACATGCTAATCGTATTTCTAGAAAATTGTAGCAGAAACAACCTAATCAAACAAAAACCTAGAAAATCAAACAGATAAAATGAATAGAAAAGAAGAGAAATTTGAGCAAAACCTTGAAAAGGGTTCCATATTGTGGATTGTGAAGAGGAAGAAGAAACAGGGAAGGACTTAGATAGAGAAGTAAATGGGTACGAGGAAAACGACACCGTTCTTGAAGCAGCGAAAATGAAGCAGTGATTGTTCTGTTTGGAGAAACCCAGTATGTGTCCTCTCTTCAACAATCTCACCAATCCCCTCATCGCTGATGATTCTCTGTAGTCGTCGATTTCTTCGTTTTTGATTTTTCTGTGTTTTGGGAATAGTTGGCGGTGAAATTTGATGAAGGTAGGAATGGCAATAGTGCGGGTTCGGGCGGGTTTGTCAAAATTCAAGCCCAAATCCTGAAATTTTGTGTCAGTAAACCCGTCCACGAATCCGTGAAAATAAACGAGTTCGAGTTCAGATTTAGATTTTGGTTTTACCCGTGAAACAAGCAGGTTCACAGGTAAAACCAGTGAACCCACCAATTATTATTTTTTATTTTTGAAAATTGTTTCTATATTATTTAAATATATGAAATATTATAATTTTAAAAAATAAAAACACTTAATAGACTGAAATGTTTACATTTTATTCTCTATATAATTAAAAAGTTTTTATTGGAGTTTAAATTTATAATATTTTAAATAATAAAATATTATATAATTTTTATTGTTCGTGGGTACACGGGTTTGAGTATGGATTTTTTTCTAAATCCATACCCGAACCCGAACCCATAACGGGTACAATTTTCAAATTCAAACCCGCTCACGGGTACACTTATCCTAACCCAAACCCTCTTTAAACGGGTTGGGTATAGGGGGTCCTATGGATTCAGGTTTAATTGTCATCCCTAATGGAGACTATAGATCATATTTTTATAATTGCACTAAAGCAACCCTGAATATTTCTTTTTAGCCAAAATATTACTAGTATATTCAATATATAAGCAATTAAATCAAGCTTTCAAAATATATAAGCAATTATAAGCCGTAGTTCTTGTGTTTTATTTGTATGAACAAAGTAGTTCTTGTATTTTACAAATTTACTGTATGTGTTTGCTGGGCAATTAAGGTATGAGTAATGGTTTTTTACCACTTACTAACTAGTGTTTTGTATATTTTTATTGTAGATTTTCTATGATCTTTTTGTTTGCATCTGATATACTTAATTTTATTAAGCCTCCATTGACATAAATACTTGTACAGTTGTAGTATGTGAGGCCTCCATAGATGAAATTTCTTTTATTGAAAACCCCCTAAAATTGTAACAATAAACAAGCTGTTGGATGGAAAAACCAATATGAAATGTGATGACCATCGGTCATAATGGACCAAAGGTCTTAAAAAATGTCTCTTAGATGTCATATTTTTAAATCTCTGAGGGTAAAATGGTCATTATTATGATGACATATAACGATTATATTTTAAAGAGAGTTTCTCTTTACAGTCCACAAATTATTTATTCACACTCCAATTTAATTTTTTGACAAAAATAAAAATAAAAATAAAGACACTCCAAACTGATTAAATTATTATAAAAAAAATTATCTCTCATAAATCTGTTATTACCATATTAAACACTCTCTCCTAATTAATTTCTCTCCATTTAAAAAAAAAAAAAAATCATATTTTCATACTTTCTCAATCAATCTCTTATTAATAGTTAAAGAGGAAAAAAAAAAAAAAAAACTTAACAGCAATATATATATTAAAAAGTCAATTTTCAATATATATATATATATATGAAAGCTTGAATTGTTTCAACTAGATTCGATTAAACTCAGAATTTCTAAGACTAACGAAAGAATTAAAGTTTTCTAAACAATCACATACTTACAAGAGTAAAAAAAAAAAAAAAAAAAATTCATAATTCCATTTTTATTTTTATTTTTATTACATATTTGGTCACATCACTATCATTAGACTTCAAGGGCAATTATGACTTTTCACACAAAAGCAATTCTCAACCGTTATTTCTAACGGGTGTTGACTGAGAGTAGGGTATGTATGTGTAATTATTGTCAAAAGTTGAATATTATGCCTTATTACAATATCTAAGTGTAAGTTTGTGCAATTTGCCATTTTCATTAAGCAAAACCTACAAACATTTCGATGTTTTCATTATTTTAAGTTCTCGGTTTTTAACATAACCTTTATTTTCATTATTTTAACATAATATTTTATTATCCGAATCATAAAAATTATTGACTGTCTAGTGTCAACACCAATCAATAGCTTGATCACCACCTTGTCCTAAAATCCCATTAATATTATTGGAAATCAGTCTCCCAACAAGAAGTCATACCCGTCTAATAAATGTCAACACGTCCACCTAACTTTCCCTCAACTCCTGCTTCATTTTATCATTTATCATTAAAAAAAACGACAATTGTTTGTGTTGATAATTAAGATGACGAGAATGGAGTGGAGGAATTGTGGGTTATGGGAGCTGAGGCCTCTGCTGCACTTGCTGTTGCCACTATGTGTTCACTGGATGGCCCAGGAGATGCCTGTTTCAGTTATTGTTGATTTCACCACCAATGCTTTGTGTCCTGGTCAGTCCACATGCTCTGAAGCTATCTACATAAGTGGTCTTCAGCAAACGGTAACACATATTTCTCTCTACTTTTGGTGTTTGTTTGTTTGGTTGGTTGTTGAGAAAATGAAGGAAAATGAAATGGCCGGAGGATGAGTTTTGGAATTTTGAGATGTTTTGCTATCTGGGTTTATGTGAAAGGACTGATGGAGCTGTTTAAATTTTGCTTTTGTGATTTGGGTTTGAAGGAAGCTTCTTATTTATATCTCTAACACTCTCCTGGGGGTTTTCTTGGGAACCAAACAAGGTGTTCTCTTCTCTTCCAATTAATAGAAAATCAAAGTTAGCTATAAAGCTTGCATAATGCTTTGTTGATTAGAGATGATGTGGTTCTTCTGTTTTCCTTGTGAATTTTCTTGAAAACTGGTTTTAAATTAATCCTGCATGTTCTGCTTGATTTTGGTTCATCATGATAGAGAGTTGCATGATTTTGGTTCAAAATTGGGAAAGTTTTAGATTTTAAGAAAATAATATTAAGTATTAGAGCATCTCCAATAGGCCGGAATTGGAGATCTCCTTGACTATATTTAGGGAGCCATGATCGGAAAGTGCTCCAATAGGCTCCCTATCTCGCTCCCTATTTTTAATTCCGGCCAAAGCCTCCCTAAATTTAGGGAGCCAAGACATCCTCCCTATTTTTTAATTCTCTCTCCTCAAATGAAATGGATGGTGAGGATGAGTCCACATCACTAATTTTCAATGGTTCAAATTCATTCTCCTTATTTTTTATTTAACTCAAATTCTTTTAATTTAAACATAAATAATTAATTTATTTTCCTCCATTTAATTCTTTTCCAACGGCTAGTCAGTGCAAAATTCAATTTTATTTTTTTTAACCCAAATTGCTTGTTTGCAACAACTTTGTTGTAAATAATAATGACGGTTAATTGTAAATAATAATATTTTAAATTTATTTAAGAATAATAATTTTTTAATTTAAAAATAAATAAATAATAATAGGGAGCCATTTTTAGGGAGGCTTGTTGGAGTCTTCACTCCTTATATGACTCCCTATTCCTAAAAAGTACAATTGGCTCCCTAAATCTAAGGAAAAAATAGGGAGCCTTATTGGAGATGCTCTTATGGAACCTAAAGGGTTACTAAGAAGGCTCCAAAGAATGAGAGAAGACAAAGAGGATAGCCATTTCTTTGTGGTAAGGAAAATAGTTGGACAATTGGATGTTACAGGAGATGTTCATGTCCTTGTCTTCAAATAACTAAGATATGTGGAATAATGTGATAATAAACTGAGTTTCATCTTATACTTTTATTTACATTCTCCTTTTTGTAGATTGTTGGAGTTTTCAAAATGGTGGTAATTCCTCTTCTAGGCCAGCTTGCAGATGAGTATGGGCGTAAACCGCTGCTTCTTCTCACTGTCTCCGCGAATATAATCCCTTATGGTATGTCTAAAAGAAAATGACATCATGCAATATCTGCTACGCCAACATTACTTGCATTGAATTAATGATACAAGCAAGACTGCTGCATCTTTATACTATTCTGGTTTTTTTCTTTCTCAGCTTTACTTGCTTTTAATCAGTCCAAAGCATTTGTGTACGCCTACTACGTGATTTCCACAGTTTCATATATTATTTGCAAAGGAAGTATTTTCTGCATTGCCATTGCTTATGCAGTAAGAGTTATTATATTAATTCCTTGTTTATTAATAGTATTCTTGGATAGAAAATATTAGGTATCACATTTTACTCTCTGTTCAGGCAGATGTTATCGAGGAAAGTAAAAGGGCTGCAGCATTTAGTTGGATTACTGGCCTCCTCTCAGCTTCACATGTCTTAGGAAATTTATGGGCACTTTTACTTCCTGAGAAATTAGTTTATCTGGTATGTAATTATGCTGAACCTTAGAATCACGTTTGTCTTTCGTGTCAGCTTCTTTTTTATTTAGTAATTTCTTAATCTCTTTAATAATGGTTTTGTTCCAGGTTTCAGTAATTCTCTTGATATTTTGTCCTGTTTATATGCTATTCTTCCTGGTTGAGACAGTCGAACCTGCTCCAAGAAGTGATCAAGAATCATCTTGCTTAACCAAGGTCGTTAAGGTTATTGATAAACGATACAAAGCAATGCGGGATGCTGGACTAATAGTTTTTAGTAGGTAGTAAACTTCCATTTTTTTTTTTTTCACTCAGATTAACTTGGGGACTTGGTTTTCTCAATCTTCTTGACTTTTCAGTCAATTAACATGTTTCTTTCTATGCCAATACTTCTATTTGCACGTTCTAGCTAATGAGCTCCATTTCCATGTTTTCTTTTTACAGTCCAACACTAAGGGGCATTTCTTTTGTTTCCTTTTTCTATGAGTTGGGAATGTCGGGCATCAGCGCTGTCTTATTTGTAAGTTCCCTTCTTAATATAATGTATGTTAACCTGGCTGCCTTATTATGTTAGAGCGCTTTATATCATTGTTTGGGCTCTTACCTTACGGTTCAAGTTTTTCGGTCTAGTGTAGCTAACGGATACAACCCCGTTTATTAGAGTAATAGTAATTTGTGAAACTTGTGTTACTTATTTTCTATTTGTTTTAAGTTATTGACTGTTATATAACTACTTTTGCAGTATTATTTGAAGGCAGTTTTTGGTTTCAAAAAGAATCAATATTCAGAAATTCTATTGGTGGTCGGAGTAGGTTCAATTTTTTCGCAGGTATATTCTTAAGCAACGGGACACACTTAGATGGTCTTATTCATGAAGATTTTATGATTTTCTGACAATTTGTTCATTCAATAAACAGAATTGATTTTCACTTTCTTGAATGTATTTGAATCGTTGATGAAAATGTCTGCCTTAGATATCGTTTGTTCTGTGCTTTGCTACTAGATTTTGGTGCTTCCTCTTCTCAATCCGTTTGTTGGAGAAAAAGTGATACTATGCATAGCGTTGCTTGCATCAATAGCTTATGTAAGTTGCCTCATTTTACCTCCAACAAGACGAAAACGTGAAAATCTGACAAATTTTGCTTATTCTGTGCAGGCATTGTTCTATGGCCTGGCTTGGGCATCTTGGGTATGTACTTCGTATATCTCGTTCTTGTGTATTTTTTGGTTCTTTACTTTGAGTATAATTTCAAAATCATATTCGACATGGCTTGACATAAGATAAAAAAGAAAAAATATTTTCAGTTTTGGCATCAAAATTGTAAAATTCTATATAAATGTTTTCAAATTTATTAACAGGAAGTCTTTCGATAATGCAGGTGCCATACCTAAGTGCCTCGTTTGGTGTCATTGACGTCCTTGTAAGTCCTTTGGTAAGTCCTAGTACCCTTAAATCTTTGTTTCATTTCCATATTATGTATAATGCTGTTATTTGAGTTTAACTAAGCAATTCACCAAATTCAATTTTAATGGTCATCTTACTATGGATGTTTGAATATGCAGACTTATACTATCATTTCGAAAGCATCAAGCATGAACAATCAGGTTTGTAAAACCATCTAATAATCTTCTTTTCGAATCTTGTGCTCTCCAGCTTCTTATATAGTAGTGTATTTGATACAGGGAAAGGCACAAGGATTTGTTAAAGGTGTGGAATCAATAGCAAGTTTATTGTCGCCACTCGCAATGAGTCCATTGACTGGTGAGTTATCCGAACATTCTTCCTGTTTGAATTAATGTTCAAACTTCAAACCATATAAGCTTAATTTCTGAAATTGTGTATCAGCATGGTTCCTATCTAGTGACGCCCCGTTTAACTGTAAAGGTTTCAGTATCATTGTCTCATCTGTATGCATGGTAATCTCTCTCGCCTTCTCGCTCTCCTGTGCTCAAAATTTTTTCTAACTATCTCTCAGATTATTTGTTAACTGGGAACATTTTTATTTTGTCAGATGATCTCTCTGTGCTTCGCTTGCTTGCTCAATATAGAGAAAAGGTCGAACAATGACAAGGAGGAAGATGTGGAAACACCACTTTTAAGTGAAAGCTAATTGCATTGTCCTGTCCAACAAGTTTGTAGATTAGTATTTTTTTCTTTTTCTTTTTTCTATAATACCACATGCAGTGGCGGCTATTCGAATCCGGGATATTTATGGGACGAATGAACCCTTATGAGGTGGAAGTTGTAAATGCTAAGGCTCTACCTTCAGTATTGAGCAAGGCTGATTATATATGAATGTAAATATGGTTTTTGGTATTCAGATTTCAGCCACTGAGATATGATTACATATTCCAATTCTTCAAATGAAACAAACCAGCAATTCTTTTCTTCTGTTCGGTTCGATTATATATATATATATATTTAAATCAGATTGACCCCTCTTAAAAGGTGACTCGACTTGAATATATAATTTCAGTTCAGTTTGGTTTTCTCGAATCATAAAACCGTGTCTACCCTTACATAACATATTCACACGGTCACACATCATTATACCTATATAAGATCAAACCTGTAAAACTCGATTTGATTTATTATTATTATTATTATTATTATTTTCCTTTTAACTTCGAGTTTATACTAAAAAAAATTATTAAAATAATAACAATAATTTACCTGTGGGACCAGATTTTTTGATTTCAGACCGAACTGTCCGCACAATAATTTTAAATAAAATCCAATCCAAACTCAAAACTTTTTAAATGCTGAATGAGAACCAGAACCAAATTTCGACCCCTACAATACTAGGTTGGGTTGGGCCAGACCGGACCTGAACTGTACTAATGAGACCCTTTTATATATATATCCCTATTTTTTTATATATTTTTTTTTGGACCGATTAGATCGAGTGAAGAGAATGACCAGAGATTAATGGAAAGGATTTTTTATTTTTTAATTTTTAATGTTATATACATATTTAATTATTATTTTTGGTTTTCTATTTTTTTTTATTGACATGTGGTTTGTTTTTTTATTTAGAGATAAAAATACCCTTGAAACCGTTAAGTTTAACTAACGGAGGGATCAAATTGATGTACCATTAAGTTTGAATAATAGAGGGATCAAATTAATGTATTTTAGAAAATATAAATATTTTACACTAAAAATTGAATTCGTGTTTTGTCTTGTCATACATATATTTTTAATTTTCTCATAATTGTCTTGTGTCACTTTATAACTTAACCTATTGTCACCGGTGATCAGAAAATTCATTAAAAATCCGGTGAACCCAGATTCTATTATCCAATCAATCACATGCAACTCCTTGGTAAATACCAACTTAAAAATACAGGGAAAATGAGCACCGAGAGTATTTCCAACAGTATAGTACAACTCCATGATAACCAACGGATACTCATGGGTGTTTCGAGTATAGAGAACTTAATAATTTATCATTTGTAAAATTGATTGTGTTAATAACTTAAGAGGATGTATAAATAAATTGTATTAAAATGAAAGCATTCATTTAAATAAGGGTACTATTGACATTAAGATGAGTGTTTATAATAATGTTTTAATTTTAAATTTTAGACATTGGTGAACTTATAAATATGGGTGTGCTTATCATATTTATGGATGTCAATATCCGTACCCTTAAAACTTTTACAATAGAAGTTATAGAACTGTTAGAATCTGTTAAAATTAGACAATATATATATGGCCAATAAACTAGGAGAAAACTCTCACACATGCTTTTAAAATACGCATGGTGGGACCACCAATGCGGAAGTGAGGTGCACAATCACATGTGCTAAAAGGTGATGTGCACACCTATATGCCTACGTAGAGTTAAATTTACCCGCAATTTCACTTTTTAGTCATTTACTAATCTATATCAAAATTTGATAGAGGACACTTTTTAGTCATTTACTAAAGGGATATATACCCATAGAGACGACATAATTCCAAGAATACATAATAGATACACGGTGAAAGGAGAGGATCCAAATTCATGAAGGAAACGGTGTGTTGAGAGTCGAGTGGAAGCCGTAAAATCTAGGAAGGAAGAATATAGGGCATTGAGACAAAACTTTCCACATGTTTTTCTAGAATACGTATGGTTGGACTCGAACCCCTGACCACCAATATGAAAGAGAGGTGTAAAACCACATATATTAAAAGGGCGATGTGCACACCTATATCCATGTCTATATCCCTATCTAGAGTTTAATTTACCCCCAATTTCACTTTTTAGTCATTTATTAATCTATACTTCTATATCAAAGTTTTGATTGAAGGGATACACACCCATACAGTGGACACTTTTTAGCCATTTATTGAAAGGATATATATACCCATACAGAGGACTCAATTCCCATATCCCACAATATACGTACATGATACATCATACATGTAAAGTTAAGGAAACGTTGTGTTGAGGCTTGAGGGCTCGTTTGGCACCATTGTGTATTGTTACAAAATCCGGAAAGGAAGAATATAGGACACGTGTGAAACCCAAAACACACACGCTTACCAATATACCCAACCCACCCACCTCCCACCTCCCACCTCCTCCCGTACTCGTCAAACCCTATCTCTCTCTCTCTCTCTCTCTCCAGACTCTTCTCTCTCCTCTGTAAACAACTCCCATGAAATTCCATCCCAATACGACACGCCGTTTCTCTCCTTCCAATTCCATGTTCCACACCTTTTGATGATTGCTTTCTTCTTCTTCCTCTTCTTCGTCAAATAACACACAAACCCTAATTTCTCTCTCCAATAGAATCAATCGATCGATCGATGGAGGGCTCTGTGGCGGACGATCTCGGAGCCCCTGAATCGTGGGAGGTCGCCGATTTGGACGCTACCATGACTCGCTTGGGTCTCTCTTCTTCATCCTCTTTGGATTCCAATTCACTGCAAGACCTCACTAATGCATCTTCCTCACTCGACAAACTCCCCGAAGACCTCATCAATCAGGTCGATCTCTTCCTTCGTGAAGCTATTCAGAATCCCCGCGAACGCCTCTCCAGTACGTTTACTATGTATCTGATATTTCTTCGTGTACTTTTCATATTTTATAGCTGATTTATAGGTATTAAGATTCAACTATTTTTTGCTCCTTAAATAACATATTTGTTTGTCTCCATCGATGGTAACCCTAGGGCTTAATGTGCGAATTGGGTGCAATGATATCTGTTGCTGTCTTTGTCATTAGAGTCATCGAGTGATAATCACACCTTGTGGGCTTGTAATATGGCCCTAAGTTATGATATTAGACATGGCTATTCGATGAAACAAGGACTGCATTTCTTCAACAAGCTTTAACCTCTAAGTAAAAGCCAAAGCTATATTGGGGTGCTAGATGGTAACCAACTTAGCTAGATGGAAAGTCTAACTGTGTTGGGCCGTGGTTATATTAAAATAGTGCCATACTGATAAATGGTTATGATCAACAAAAAATTTCCTGCTGCCAATTTTGGAAAGTGAATTGCATTGTTATAGCTTCCAAAATAATAACCCTTTTTAGAGAAATAAAAGATTTTGACGATTATGTAGGGCTTATAATGTTTGTAATATGGTGAGATGGATGAAAGACTGATAAAATTTTGAAGAGTCAAAGGAGTAGTGACCGACAAAATAAAAATCTTGGGAAGTGCAAGAGGAGGAATATTTTCTGTTTTATCTCACTGGTATATTGTATTTATGGAGTGTAAGTTTATCCTGAGAACTGTGAAATGACTTAAGTTAAAGACAGCTAGAGAAAATTTGGACAAGGTAAGATCTAGGGATTTGATGGCATGGACACTGACATGTAAGTATTTTAGAGATCGTGGACCTTGGTTGAAAAGACTAGTTAGTGATATTGGTATATTCTGAATTAACTATCAACTTCTTTGTTTAATACTGTTGCTAAGAGGTTCAAGGTATTTTAAGATGTACACGTTAGGTTTCTGTACAGAGAAGTTGCTGTAAAGTCACCATGATCTTCAATGCAGTTAATGTCAGCTTATGCTATTTAATTTGAATTTTACTGTAATTACATATACACATAATCTGTGTTACACAGTTTGCTGTAATTGTATGTTCTCAAAGTAGACAAGGCTGCAAGGGTTGATTAATGTTTTCTGAAACATTAAACCTGGCTGCTATACTCTATACCACACACCGGCAATTTTTCCTAGACAGTGAATTCAGAAACCAATCATATTGTGTGTTATGAAAATGATGCACTCAACTAATTCTTGACTTTCTTTTTGTTATGAAATTTTTATTGTGTTGTGTAAGCTTGAATATGATGTGTTATGTATGTGTATGTATGCTTTTGATAGATGAGCTAGATTGCATCTATATTGGTTAAGTATTCTGTGTTTGTTTGTTTGTTTGTTTGTTTCACTTCTCCACTGTTCGTAATAACTTTTTCATCCATATTTTCAGTTCTGCGGATGGAGCAAGATATTGAAAAGTTTATTTGTGATCCTACTCAGCAGCAGTTGGAGTTTCAGCAGTTGCCTACTTCATATTTGCGCTTGGCTGCACACCGTGTGGCTCAGCATTACTCACTGCAGTCAATGGTTTTGTTAGACAACAATTTACCTGATGGTTCTGGTTCCAGAATCATTGTGAGGAAGACTTCCGAGTGTAGGCTTCCCCCGATTCGCTTGGCAGACATCCCTGTAAATTTACCATCAGATGACAGTGGTGCTGTTAAGGTTGCAATTAAACAGAGGCCACAAAAGAAATCACATGGTGGCGGCAATTCAAATTCAAACTCTTTGAAGTCAAATAGTTCCAAAAGTGTGGAGGAAAGAAAAGAAGAATACAATAGGGCTCGTGCACGGATATTTAACTCTAATATTTATAGTGGTGGTGATAATAGGAAACAAGAAAGTGACCCAAAGTTGCAGGATGGTTCGTTGGGAATGACTAAGATAGAAGATAAATCTGTTTCAATAGTTACTGATATAAATTCTGGTAGGGGTTTGATTGAATCTTCTACAAGTAGCAGTAGATCAGCATCAGCTAGAAGTAGGACAGAGAAGGAGCCGGTTGGTAGGTATAGACCGAATAATAGGGTGGCCATCTTTCGGGATCGTGAAGTTGACCGCAAGGACCCTGATTATGACAGGAACTATGATAGGTATTTTGTTTATTTAAGTGTTTCTGTCTTCCTATTTTCTAGACTTGTTATGGTTATTTTAGTATAGAACTTTATGCTTTCTATCTGAA
Organism: Acer campestre; assembly: GCA_954870605.1. Classification (NCBI taxonomy): domain Eukaryota; kingdom Viridiplantae; phylum Streptophyta; class Magnoliopsida; order Sapindales; family Sapindaceae; genus Acer; species Acer campestre. The sequence goes on from OX940808.1 coordinate 10,471,132, forward strand.
GGAGATTATGACAGGAACTATGATAGATGTTTTGTTTATTTATAAGTGTTTGTCTTCCAATTTTGCTAGACTTGCTTTGGTTATTTTAGTATAGAACTTTATGCTTTCTATCTGAAGGAGATAATGCCTGTTGTCTGGTAAGTGTCAATATTTGCCTGAACCTTTTCTCTAACTGTTTTCTCATTGAAGTTGGTTTCATGTCTGAATGTCTAAAGAAATTGTAATATGTAATACATATTTCAGAAAACATTAATCAACCATTTGATTTGAGCATTACTTATTGTCAGAACTAATAATATGTATTACATCCTGAACTCAAGTCTTAACAGGTCATCATAATATGTATATTTATTTCTATTTTCTAATAACTAAAAATAAGTGTTAAATTGTTTGTTTTTACATCTTAAAAATAAATGTTTTCTTTTAACATTTTAGACCATGTAACATTTTAAAAATAAATGGTTGTCATAAGATTAAAAACAGAAGAAGTACCACATCTTAGTGGAGCTATCAGGTCTGAAAAGTCTCTTTCTTAAAAAAAAAAGTCTGAAAAGTCTAGCCATTTGATTTGAGCAATTTGGCATTGCACAGCTTCCCCTCTATGTGATATAGTAGTTTTTTTTCGTTTATTCCATTTAAATTTTTTAGACTTCCTAGAATAATATCTCTATTTCTAGCCATCATCTGTGTAGTGGTTGATTTATATTTGGTTTTCGGCTCTATAATTTTCTCATTACTTTTATTCAGCATCTCAGCTACAACTATGAAATAATTGTTAGCCTATGATTTGAACATGAATTGCGATAGACAATGGACTAATGGAGTACCAGTTAACAGAGGGGTTCAGGAAAGTTCAGACAGTTGGCTTCAGTCTTAAATTGTGTCAAATGTGCAGTTAGTTCATGGTGTTCATTGCAATAAAGTCCAATGGAAATTATTTGTAATGCTATCAAACTTGGATTATTTAAGACAAACTAGCAATGCTTGATGAAAATCTTAAGCATTCTCTGTGGGATTTGGTTTCAAGATAAGTTCAGGATGCTTCGTTCTTTATTCATGCAATATGTGTTACTCTTTGAGTGCTTTATGTTCTAACGTTAGATATATGTTGTTCTGCTTATTAAAAAGATACATGTGTTTTTTAGAAGTGGACTGCAAGTTCACCTTTACTGTAAGTCATTTTTTTCCTCGTCAAACTAAGCCCATTCCAAGCCTGGTGCGAGCCGTTCGAATTCAAAAACTCTTCCTTAACCATAAGAGACCTACCATTTGAACTAACTCATGCCCACCAAAAAAGTTGTTTTTCTTTTGTATCTAAAAGGATTTTGTTACGAGATATTTTGAAGTTTGAGTGATTTATTTTGTAGGATTACAACTATTTCATTGAATGTAGGTTTAGAATTTCTCTTTTCTACTGATTATTTCAAATGATTGGTATTATAATTTCTTTTTATTCATAACCAAAACTTTTTGTAAATGTGATTCATTCTCTATTAGGTATATGCAAAGATTTGATCCTGGTTTCGGGTTCAATGGTGGACCATACCCTATCCAGCCCATGTATGCCCCTGCTCTGAACTACAACACTGAATTTCCTCAACTTGGAGCTGCTCATAGACCTCAGATTTCTACTGAGCACCAACCTCATCCACTTCCTCAACATCTACCTGGGCAATGGACTGCAGCATCAGCCCCTGCAGGACTTAGATATGGTCATCCAGAAACAATGATGACACCATTTAACCCAAACCATGTCGGTGCACACCCCGCATCTGCCATATATATGCATTCCTCGCAGTATCCTTGTCAGCATCCTGGAATGCCTTTCATTCATCCTCATGAACATGTTCACCAACCTTTTACACAGGTATTAGTGTATGACAACTTTCTTTGGAGCCTTTTCTTTCCTAACTTAGGTAATTAGTGTATATTGTACTCCTTCGTCGTGCTGTGGAAGGCCATTTTTCTTTAAGGTTATTATAAAGGGAGATAGGAATTACCTCTTTAATAGGACAGAACATCTTCGCTCTGATAGGAATTACCTCTTTAATAGGACAGAACATCTTCGCTCTATCATTTTCCATATTGAAAGGGTTCTTGAAACAAATTTTTTTACCTTCTGTTTGGTGCCCTGATCCAAAAACAATTTAGTGCAAGTCTCCTTATGGGAAAATAACATTCAGCTTTAACTGAATAAAGGGAAGTGACTAAGAATATGTATTTTTATGGAAGTATAAAATGGTTGCATCTAGTTGATCATAAGCCTGGTTTATGTTGATAACTATTATTTGCTTGGAAGCTGTGATATGATTTTAATTATGATGCTTGCCTTTGACAAACCTTATGTAATAACAGTTTTATTAGTATGTTGAGAATTCTAGCCTGTCCTTGGGTGTTTTTTAAAAGATAATGCTGCATTCAGATGATCATCAATTCTCCATCATTATCTTTTTATTCCTTCAGTTCTGCCGGTATCATCAGCTCTTGTAAGCTGTCTTAATCGATTAGGCCTCATAACGGGTGCAAGAGGGTCCATAATTGATATTCACATTTAAGATGTTTATAGTCATCAAGAGTCTTAACAAACTATGGCCACTGCCCACCGGCTTGAGACTGAAAATGTAGTGTATACAGAACTGGATGATTTTGTTCTGTTTATTTATTTATTTTTTATTGTGTGGATGTATTTGTCTTTTCTTTTTAATTAGAGTTTGTTCTAACACCAGTCATTTTTTCAATTGTGTTTCTGCAGTCTCAACAACAACCTGACACGAGTTTTGGATTAGCCCGGCCCCGATGAGGGGCTTGGGCAATGCCTGCACCCTGCCAGCTGCAGCTCGAGCTTGAAAAGTGATAGGCTGATGCGATAGCTCAATTGGCAGGAGTGCAGGCGTAGTGAGCCGAGGTGGACTGGAATGGAATGTTTTAGTAATGGAGACCCGCTTGATCCATTCCACCATTCTCGGTTCCTCTTGGAGCTGCTATCCTCTTTGAAGGATGAAGCAGCTCAATGGTTTGGGCAGTTCATTGTTTGGATGATCTGAGAGCTCTGTGTTGCAACCGATGACGAACTGGAACTATTGGATCAGCTGAGAGCTCTGTTTGTCCACTGATGACGATGATGACGATGACGATGATGACGAACAGATTAAGAAAGATAATGTGGTAGCCGGTACTGTATGCATTCATTTCTATTGAAGGTATCTCTCACAGCACTTTCTGTGGATGCGAATATGATTTGTTAAAAAAAATTTCTTGTTTATTTCAAATTCGAGCAGAAGAGTTGATGCTCTTTCCACTTTTCTACAGCATCATCAGGAGCTAAAAAAAGGAAACATGGTAGTAGGGTATTTGCAGAAGAGAAGGCAATCATATCTCGATTGTCAGAGTGTTATTGCCAACTTCTCGGTGATCATGATCGGACGCTCATACATTATGCTTTAAATGAAACCACATGAATGTACCATATAATAATTTGATTTAGTCTGTGATCGGACTTATGATTATGTCTACCTATGAACAAATTAACCGAATATACCAGAATATTAAGGGAAAAAAAAACAAAAACATATTGTGGAGTTTTGAGTGGTATTCTTTGCCATGCTTGTAGAAACTTGTGGTTTATTTATTCGGAAGGAGCATATTGATGTGGCCTTCTTGGTGAGCACAGTGCCAACAAAGTATATATATATATTACAAGATGTCATGTTCCAAATTTATATACTAATTTTTGTTCAAATTTATTCATTATTCATTAAGGGTAGATTAGTCAAATTATTCATTTATTTGTTCAAATTCATGGTCTTCATATCTCATTATATGGGTGTGAATTTAGACAAATAATTAAGTAGTTGAGCATTATTATTATAATCATTATTTTATAAAGGTTAATAGTTTGTATAATTGTGCTTTTCCCTCTCCAGTCGGTCTAATTTTGAAGGAGGTAAATGAAATTAACTCCTCAATTCTGATTTCTTTCTGATGGCTAATTTGGAATTGCATTTGCACAATTAATTTTAGTTTATTAAATTAAAAGGTGTTTGGTAAAGTATTTTGAAGTACCGAAAATAACCCTTAAAATTCATGTGAGGTTATGAAATACTGAAAATAACCCTCAATGGTTGTTGCTGTTTGCACTGCTGCCTATCACTCACATGACCAACACAAGCATATGGACATATGGATCATTCATTCTCTTCCCTCCATATTTGCATTTTACCAAATTATGTCTTTGGTTGCTTTCACTGCAAAAAAGGAGCTACAAAACCCACTTTTACTAACAGCTTGATAAAGCAAATTTAATTCTTCAACTGGAAAAAAAAAAGGCAGACAAGATGGCTTTACATATGCTGTTGCTTGTTTTCAAGTAAAAAACCATTCAACCTTTCCTACGCCACCAGACCATACCCTTCTGTTTTATCCATTCACAGCTGCTATCAGCTCTGTATTTAAATCCCAGACACCCCCTAATTCATTTCATTCTTTCTTTACAAGGAGGACTGCATTTCCACTAAGGATACAAGGTTGGTTTTCATTTCAGTTGTGTATTTCTTCCTCAATATACTATCAGCTTTCTCTATCTGTTTCATGTTAATGCCAGATTTCATTTCCAATCAACAATATATATATATATATCTCTGACACTGTCATTCATTTTGCATATAATTTCAGGCGCAAGACAGGCAACCTAGTATGGAGAAGCTAAATGCAAAGCTATACTTGGAGAACTGTAGTATAATTCAAGAAAATGAGAAACTGAGGAGGAAAGCTCACCAGCTCAACCAAGAGAACCAGGCTCTACTGTCAGAGCTAAAGCAGAAGCTATCAAAAGGATGCTCAAAATCAAACTGCAACTCTGATCAGAATGTTAGCTCCACTAACTCCCCAAATTTTAGTAAATCTAGCAAATCTTGATCATATACATACAATTGTTTGGATACATCCATCCCTATTGCCTTCCGGCCAAAAAATACTACGCAATGTATTTACAGCATTTTCTTCAGTTACAGTAATTATTACCAATTATTTGACTTGTGGCGTAAAAGGAAAAAAATATAACTTTTTTTTTTTTTTTTAGTTTTTTCTTTTTTGGAATTGATAATGTAATTCTGACTACAGAGATTAAAGATGAAGAGATAAGTTAAACTCTCTCTCTCATGCAGCCTCCATACACACAGGCAAGCATACCACCAAAAATTATTAGTCCCACATGATTATAGTTAAAAACTCATTAATAATCGACGTGTAGCTTCCTGTCTATGCTTGAAAAACTCTGGTAAAATGCCATGAAATGCTGGTAAGCAATGTCTATATCTTCTTTCCCACATATCTCTCTCACGCTGCAAATCAAGAATGAAAAGAAATCAATTTAAGAAGAATATTTATCAGCCAAAATTTAGAGAAGGGCAACTAGCTTCACTTTAATCATGTGGCTCTAAAGAACTTATTTGACCTAAAACATTTTCCCCTTGCTCACATGATGGACAAATAATAAATTACGATAAATTCCTAGAACTGAGATCAAGTACAAATCAATTTAATTAATACCTGTGCATGGAAAGCTGAGGAATGCCACAATCAACAGTACGAATGCCAACCCCAGAAGCAAGTATCGGCCCTATGGTGGATCCACATCCCATATCATTTCTCACCACAAATTCCTAAACGGAAGAAGAGCATTTGATGAACACTTTCTCTACTTAAATTTGAAAATAGAAAATGCGTACAAAATTTCCAGTTTCTCGATTTTATTCCATTATGGTCCAATTATAATACCATGGCCATGAGCTTTTTCCATCTCGGATAATGTTAGTCAAACATCTCAATGGGATATTAATCATTCTTATATGAACTCTGTTGACGTAAAAATTTCACCTGTGTACACATGAGGTATTGTCCGTTTTGGCCCATTGGACTTCACAGTTGTCCCTTGAAAGGGCCTTTGTGGCTTGTGGGTTAAGGCTTGCATTTGCTTATTTATACCAAATGCTCGTTTTGACTTCAACCAATGTGGGAGAAACCCCCCTGAAAACCACTCCCAATCAGGGGTAACCTGGTTGGCGTGAAAGTCAACTAGTCAAAGAACACGCAAGTGGATCAAAAGATTAATTGTTGACCTACCCACGTGAGCAGTCAATCTATTGACCAACTTGCATGGTCTTTGACTGGTTGACTTTCATGCCGACCAGATTTTACCATCAACAGACTTTCATGCCGACCAGATTCTTTTTAAAGGGTGGTGTAGAGATGCACATTTGGCAATTCCCATACCCTTCCCCCATCCTCTCCTCTTCCCCCCCCAACAAATATTCTTCCATTTGGGGAAAATGGGGATGGGGGATTTTGGGGAGACCTATATCCATCCCCATCCCCAATTCCCCATTTTTCCCGTTTTTCCCCATTTCTCCCATTTTTTCCCATTTCCCCATTTGACTAAAAATTACAAATTAAACTAAAAAAAACAAACATTCCATTACAAATACAAAATAAAATTCATTAGTGCATTTTATATAAAATGTGTATATATACTTAGGGAGTTTAGGGTTTTCAAAGAATAAAAATAAAAATAAAAATATGTATTATAATTATATTTATATATGTTTGGGGGAAATGGGGATGGGGATGTAAAATTTAAAAATACGAAATCAAGGCAGCACATTTTACTTCAGGGAGAATTGAGTTTCTTGACACTAACACCAAACTGAAGAGAAAAACACCAGTTCACTGTGATGAGAGCTTAGACTTTTCAGAATTTTACTTTTAAAATTCATACTAAGCTATAGAGGACACCTAACATGTGAATTGTGAGAAGCTTCAATAAGGTGCCTAGGAAACTGGTTGAAATAACTTAAAAGCAATACAATTTGAATGTGTTTCTCTCTCTTTGCTTTTATGACTTAAATGGCAGTTACCTGAGTTGGGAGGTTATGGATCTTTGCTATCTCTTTAAAGAGAAAAGCTGTCAGTCCACTTGTAGCATAGCGCTGGTTAGCATTGTGCTTGATTACAAGACCCTTGTGCATTTCTGGCCGATGATGTTCTTCATGCTTTTCAGTAAAGTTTGGGTGAACTCCATGGGCCATGTCTGCAGATACTATACATAAAGAATGGCAAACAAAGAAGGATTAGGTTCTGTTGATCGAGAATGGATATGTTTAAAAACAAATACAATACAAGTTTAGAAGCAAAAAGAACTCAGTTTATTTAGATATATGTAAAGGCAAACAGAATACAAGTTTTCATGCGAAACGAACTTCAGTTTATTTACATATATGTGATGACAAACAGAACACATATTTACATGAAAGAACTATGTTTATTGTACATGCATCATTATAAGGGCTTATATTCCAGGTTTTGGGTGTCAGATGGTTTTAACACGTAGTGCCTATGTTACAATTGATTCCCTTGTCCAGGTCATGTTAAGACAACAATCAGGGAAATTCCTTAAAAATTACAATAGAAAAAAAGGCAAACAGAGAAAGAAATACAAATATAAAAGTAGAGCTATAGTGTAGAATTCATAATAAAGTATAGATTCCTAGAAAACTCCAATGTAAAACAGTAAATGACAGAATTAGAGTAGCTTACCCTGCAACATATAGCAAGAAAAACAATCATCATAGGTTCATAAAAATAAATTTTGCAATTTGTTATTACAAATCTCAAAACAATGATGACCTTCTGTTTTGCAATTCTCATCTCACCTCATGAAAATTTCTCTTATTGGAAGCCTAATTATCACCTATATCTGTTATGAAGCATAACTAGTCCTAATCCAGATTTAAGAAAAAATTAAGTACGGTTTGTTTTCTGAGCAGCATTCAAATAGCAGCACAGAAGCACAATTCCATTACATCCATCAAGATTTTCCTGTTCCAGGAAAGCATCCAGATTTAATTGTTTTATTCACATCAATCCTATTATCTCCCTAGTGAGTAGTGACTCTTTAAGTACAAGGACATGCCAAGGAATCTCTAGATCATTAATCATGAAAACCAAAGCACCCAGGTTTGAGATCCCTGAGTGCAAGTAATTTTTCCCAATTAACTTTGTTATAAAGCATCAAAGGCCTTCTTCAATAACTAACATTTGGTTTAGGGAATTGTACTGCACCAGTCAATCGCTGAAATTAAGCATTCCCTGACTCTATGAACCATTCTTGTAATATAGCATAAGGGATAAATGTTGATGTAAGTACAAGGCCCAACATCTCATGCTACTTTGGCATTAACTAATCAGTGAAGAGATTTAATATTTCAATCAGAAAATGGAGAGTCTATACAGTAGAAGGGAGCCATTGTTTACTGCATTGTGAGTACAAGAGTAGTATCAATGAGTAAACCATCTTCTGGTTTGTTGTCCTACAGGTACAGCTAGACATGTTTTGGTTGCTCTTCCCTCTATTTGGATACACATGTTATGCCAAGGCATCCAAGTAGCTTGCAAGCAAGAATGAGATGTTTGAGGGTGCCGGAACAACATGACTTGGAGAGTGGTACCATTATGTTTTATGTGGATCTTTGAGAAAGGAAAACCAATCTGTGTTTCAAGGGAATTCTAATTACGACCTTGCACTGAAAGAGCTCATGCTTCAGTTACAGAAATCAGTACATCACAACATCATAGCCTGCTTCTTACATGATTATATCTGGTTCTTCTCTTTCTTCTTTTCAGGATCTTCCGGTTAGCTTAACCTCTGGGCATTACTTGCTTACTATTTAATAAAAAGAATATTCTAAGAAAAAAAAAAAAAATTGATATATATAAAAGTACAGCAGTAATGAGAATGGAAGAACTACAGGAGGTCCAAGTATGCATAACCATAATGTCTCTAGAATCTTACCAAGGAAAGACTGTCGAATTGCACGCTCAAAAGCATTCTCCCCAACATACCCATTAGCTAAGGAACCAACAATGCGTCTTATAGACTGAAACATGGTCGGTGCACCAGCTCCTTGGCATGAATCTGAACCCACCTGTGCAAGGGAATTCAATTTTACAAAAACATATTTTCTGAACAAGCCAGTCCAGCCAGGGAAAATGTATATCTAAGAGTATAAACATTTATAATTGGAAAAATGTCCAATTGAACTTGGAAGACAATGGAAGAACATGTATGAACATCTGATCTTAACAAACCACTTATAAACAATGTTGTGTTCCCTACTAATAACAAGCTACTGGCCCATGGATCATTTATCTTCTATTATGTTTAGAAATGATCATTTAAATGCACAGAAATTGTTTTGAACATGGATTTCAAACTTGTAACTTCTAGACCCGCCAATGTATAGTCTCCAGAATACAAAGAAAATACGTGCTCGCAGATAGCACATTTCCTATATCATAAACTTGGCAATTATGTAAACATCACATATCAGGCATGGATGTTTTAAAAACTGGGGATAATCCGGAAGCATGCAAGCATCACACTACAGCTTAAACCATTTGGCCAATTGTTTTTAGCAGGAGTAAAGGGAAGAAATGGCATGTTCACTTTGATAAGAATATTGGGAAGACATGAAGCTCTATTTGTTTGAAGTTACGGATTTTGGGAACCAAATTTACCTCTTCATTGTCAAATAAAGCAACCATCCGAACAGCATGTTCATTTGATAAGTCAGCAGGTGATTCACATGAATCAACAAGAGCTCTCAAAGCACAATAGCTTGAAGCAAGATTATCTAATCTTCCCGAAAAAATAAATTCATTGTTTGCACCTCCAAGGCAGCTAGGTTGGGTATCACAAATATTCAGCTCTATACTGATTATGTCATCAATGTCACAACTCAGCTCTTCTGACACAATCTGCAAAATAAATAAATTTTAAGACCAATGTTCCTACTACTATTGCATAGAATTTCTAATTTGTTCACCATTCTAGTAGTAGATAAGATGGAGGATCATATTGTAGAAATTCAACAAAAAACAATACAAAATCCATAATACCAGCCTACAAATTAAAAAGATAACCATATTTATTCTTTCAAAAAACAGATAAAATTGTGCAATGATATCTTCTTTTTTCTTTTTTTAAAGAAAAAGGTAGATGACAAGACCCAAATTACAGTTTTGAATATTTTGTAACAAAATATTTCAACTATTTGCCATCACCATTAGTTGCCTCTCTCTCCAATTATATATTTACTACAAAAGGACCACTAAAAGGGTAACCTCAATCTCCAAATGCCAAAAAAACTACCATGCCATCTTCAATTATCTTCCTACGTTGTTTTATTGGTTAACTTCTCTTTCTTGACAGTAGAAAACAGAAAGAGTACCTGCATAAGAAGTGAATGATGAGCGGGCTTTGAAGACGATGCATTACTTTTCTCTTTCGGCTCGAGAGATGCTTCCTCTTGTTTGGTTGCAAGTAGTGGAATGAGATGAGTCTCTAGATTTGGTTTGAATCCATCCTTGTTCACATTGCTGTGCTAAACAACCAAAAGAGAAACAAGGACATAACATAAGTGAGCAGATGGACATGTTAAAATCCCATCATATAAAAGCAAAAAATTCTCAAGGCATATGATTAAAGCCAGGTACACCATATTAAATTGAAACAAAATCTTCTTGTAAATGCAGAACTACAATATTCTTATTTGTTAAGATACTGAAAGAAAATAAATATGAACAAGACACGCCAAATTCTATGACTATTTACCATTTAACATTTACAAAACTTCAATATATCCTACAACTGAAATTTTAATGTGGAAAAGGATAGAGTGTGTTTCAGTTTCATAAATAATTAACATAAAATTTATCAGTAATAGTCCTAGCAGTAAGTACACTGCCTTATATTTCAAAAATTCAACAATAGAAAATCTTCACTGGTAATCTACTTTTAGGTTATGGCAGACGCACATGTTTGTGTTTATTTGGCATCTATTAAATTTGATGGTTTCACTGTTTGGGATTTTCTCTCTGTTTTTGCAACGCTCTATATACACAACACAATATAGTATTTCAGAAAACTTAATCAAACATGTCCATTCACCATTAACAAATACACTGGGAAGTTAAATTACAATATATTATAGCTGCCACATTGCAACTAAAGAAGTTCAAATACCACATTCATATGGACTTGGAAGGGTCATGGTGTCAAAACCATAAGTAGTAAATTTTAGTCTTCATGAAATTGCAGAATTGTACCATATTCATATTCATATACACAATTGACAAATTTTAGGTTCTCTTTTTCTTAAGAAAAAACATGAAAAAAATAATACTCTGCGACCTTCGTTATGACACCCCAACAGAACAGTGACTCCTATATCCATCAAATTGAATTGAGAAAACAAAGTTCAAGGTTAAATTTGCTACATCAAAACACAAAAATAGAGATGCAAAATAGTTTAAGATCATGAACAAGCATAATGTTAACAGCAACCAATGCAGTTATAAGATTTAGTAAACCAAGACTTTTGACTACAATGATTAGAGCACAACAGAGATGTAATACACGTGAAATTAAGGCGGAAAGACATTTTAGCGACTGATAAAATAATCTCAAACTTTAAAATCTGATAAACCAAGTTCACCTGTACACACATTTTTTCTCCTGATTACTCCTTTACATTTTAATGACTGGTGAGTAAAAGTGAAAATCTCATTTTCTTCAAGTTATTATTTATATCAGTGAAAAACAAAAAGTTGATTAAAGTCAAAACACGTATCAAGATATCAGTCAGATTCTTTCAAAGAAGCTTCAACTAACCGGTCAAGATGAATGGCCAATGTGGGCACTCGTAGTAGAGGTCTCTTCACTTTGACAAGCTTGTGCAGAAAAGAACCATCACTACCTCTCACTATAACCCTTCCAGCAACACTCAAGTCTCTATCGAACCAAGTATGCCATAAACCACCTCCATAGGTCTGCACATTGACCATCAGATATCCAGACTTTGACGATGCAGATTTCGGTTTAAGTTTAAGACATGGGCTGTCTGTGTGTGCAGCAACAATGTGAAAACCACTACCAACACTATACCTGCAAAAGTAACATAAAAAATTTCATACAACCATTTCCAACAGTAAAAAGCAGACTCGAAGCAAGTTCAAAAGAGCTTTTTGTATAATCAAATATGCTTTTAAACAATCAGTAGCACTTCTGTAGTTCTGTGTACTTACTTGAACATTCTACAAAACAAACATGATAATAATGGAACAGATAGAGTGATCAACAAACCCATTTGATATAATAAGAAAGAGAAGGCTTAAAATAATTAAAAAGAAGACTCACTTGTCTCCAATAGCAAAAGCAACCAAACAAGACATATTCCTAGTAAAGAAGTAGCGTCCACCGGGCTTGAGCTCCCACTCATCATTCTCATTCAGCAAATGAAAACCAGCAGCAATTAGCTGCCTTTTCGCTTCCGCTAACAAATTACAGACATGGTGCGCATTGCAATTACAATTAAAGAAAAAATAGAAATATTTATGATAAGACATGTAAACTTGATAAATATTTATGAACCGAAATAAAAAAGGAACAGACGAGGGCGTTTTGTTGAGTTCATACCAGTAGCATGAAACGGAGTCCAAGACTCGTTGAGATAGTCGAGAAGATCATCAACTATCGATCCTTTCGTCTTGACCTGGGGGATGTGCTGAGAGGTGGAGCATAGAGGGGTTGTGGAGAGTTTGCGTGGAGGATGATGAAGATGGAATTTTGAGAGAATTAAGGAGGGCCTGATGATGGTGAGAGAAGGAGAGTGCAGGAGTTGCAGTCGAGTTAGTGTTGTCGCTGCCATTTTCGCTTCCTCTGCCTGTGGCTGTGCTTTCGCTTCACCAAACTTAATCAAGTTTGACAGTAAAAAAAATAGGGGTATTACCATGAATAGATATAAATTTTTATTTTATTTTATAATATTACATGAATTCGGGGTCTTTGAGAGGAAAATGACTTGAACCCATGAATAAATATAAATTTTTATTTTATTTTATAATATTACATGAATTCGGGGTCATTAAAAGGGAAATGACTTGAACCAATGACCTCATGATGTGAGTATGAGCTTGGAATAACCTCATCTTAACAAAAAAATATTTCAAAGAATTAAACTCAACTGTTTTTTTTTTTAATTTTTTTTTTTTAAATGTTACACTAATTCAAGATTTGGGTAGAGGGGTCTAGAATCTAGATCATCTCCTCACTTTGTTCTCAAACTCTGGTTTAATAATCTATTGTCACGTGCTTAATATATCAAATCATGGTCTAGATTATTTATATTAATTTTTATGTCTTTACTCCACCAAAATATAGATTAATTCAGACCATTAATTTAGATGAAGATAAAGTGCGGTGGGGAGGTGATCCAAATCATAAATGGAGACCACTCGAACCTTGGTAAAGGTGTGAGTGGCCAACCTCATCTTGTTGGGTTGGAATAAGTGCTGGCGTTATTGGCATATAACATGGTAATAATGAAATAAACTTAGGAAAATGCTTGAGTACTGGCCAAGTATACTGACCACCCAATGGGGTGTTGCCACGTGGCCAAAACTCTTTCACTTTTTACATTTTACTCCTTACTTTGGGTTACGTGGCAACCAACCATTGGCTTGGTCAGTACCTTGGATACTGACCGGTCAGCACCCAAGTGTTGTCCATAAACTTATACCTATTCAATGCTAAAATCATCTTGAAACAAAACAAGAAATGAAAGTTATTGAAGATTTTCAATGCCCCTCCAATATTCAGCCAAAAGAGTACAAATATTTTGTATTCTTTTTTATCTAACTAGAGGAAAAAAAAATCAACATTCTTGTCACCAAAAATTTCATCATTTTTTTTTTATCATTATTATTATACTAAATTTTGCCGCTTAACATATACTTTACTGATAATATTATACACCAGATTTACATTGGATATTGCGGGATATGAATGTATTTTAATATAATAAAATTAATTGAATTTCAATAAAATCTCTATAATTCTCCCTATAAATTCCACCAAAACTCTATTGATCGTATATACATTTGATGATAACTTATTTTCAAAGTTATAAGACGATATTTCAGATAATTATCATGATTTTAGTTGTTGAAAGGGAAGAACAAGGTAGGGGAGCATGTGAAGTAGGGTTCGAAGGAAGAGAATCAAAAGAAGAAGATGAAGATCATGAATAAAATTTATTGTCATCGGATTAGTAACTTACCAAAAGTGTTGATTTTGTCCACCGGTTATTGAATCAAACCACGATGGCCTAGAAGATTAAGAAATGATCATGTACATCCTTTCGGGTTGCCTCTGAATTAGATGGTGCAAGAGCTAACCAGATTGATATGATATATATAATCTGAGTGTTTTTGGAGGCAACAAACCTCCTTCCGAAGGGGGGAGGAGGCCGAGACGCCGCCAAATCAAAAGGAAGCTACGAGCCTACGAGCCTCCTCCAACCATTTACGTCGTTGCCACGAAAGAAGCTTTTAGTGGTTGTAGCGGGTTTGATAATTTGCAAAACTTTTGGGGTCAGTTTCATAATTATTTTTGGGGTATATCTATAATTACCTCTACATGTAAAAGGTCTATTTTACCCTTTTCTGTTAAGTGTTAACGTTCCACGAGAGGTTTGTGTAATAAAATGTAAATTTGAATATGCGTGTGTAATTAGTAATTACTGTTGTCGCTGACTTGAGACTCGACTGTTTTTCTCTTACGATAACCCCTCCGATGGCGGGAACACTCCAAACCCTAGTTGTTACACCTCATCCGGCCAAAAAGTCTTCATTTCGCCATCGGAATCCGCATTTCGCAGCGAACTCTTCCTTTCTCCTTAGCCGCTCCGTCGCGCACAATCCTTGCCGTTTGATTTCAAGACCAATTCGAGCCTGCCAACCATCCGAACAGGTTTCGGGTCCTTCAAAGGGTTTGAATTGGACAAAACCGCTTTTGAAAATCGCGGCCGACAATTTCCTTCCATTAGGTAACTTGCATTTGTTAATTCAGTGGTATGAGCAATAGCTATGGCTGTCCTTTTGTTTTTTTGTAAGTAGTTGTTGACTTGCTCTTTCGAAAATCAAAATGCATTGCTTAGGCAGTAGAAAATGAAATCAAAAAAATGGAATTTTGGTGTGATTTTGACATTTGTTCATATTACCAAATTTGTTTGTAGTCTTTGCGTGAGGATTTTTATTTTTTTTAACTATTGAAATTGTTGGAAGTGAAACCGTATATGTTTCCCAGATCAAAATTTTCTAATTTGTATATGAAGTAGTGAAGGTTTGTACATGTGCTTAAAAGTTTTGTGAAGTGTGTGAATGCTAGAAATTGTTCGTTTTCCGGTTGAAGTTTGACTTATTTTTATCAAGGTTAAAGTATCTGGTAGTCCACTACAATAATCAAGTTTGCATGTTTGGAAGTTATCGTACTGTTCATCTTCTTTTGGAGATGTATCACTATAATTCATGCTAAAATATCTACCATACCACTATACCTGTTGTACGTCAACGCCCCAGCAGTCATCAAATCTTTCTTTTGGCTAACATGGATGATTCTATTTACAACCATTATTAGTGTATAACTCTTTTTCAATTATAAGTATGTTGTAGTTTCTTTTGAGTTTTCTTGGAAAGAATTATATTTACCAAGGTGACATGGTTTATATAGTTGCGATATTATGTTCACTTATGTATGCGCATATGTAGGTAAACATGAAAGGCTAGGGAACCATATACTAACTATATTAAAGGTGTTTTTTTTTTTTTTTTTTTTTGTAAAATTTGTACAATTAAAAATTAATATGTCTATTGGAAGCTAGTCAAGACTCAAGAGAGTGTAGATGAATTTTCATGTGCGATGAAATCTAAGGTAAAGACATGCTTTGCTTCCCGTCAAAGTCTCTAATCGTAGGATGACGATAATAATTTGAGCTGTGAATCTTCTTATTAATATTACAGCATTTGGTAGAATAGCATGGTGGCTGTAAATATGCATATCTAATTTCAAGTAGTTGGTACTGTGCTCTTCCGGTACTGTTTGATTGACTCTTTCATATATAGTTCATGTTAATAACTTTAGTTGATAGGAAAAAATATCTATTTTAATATAGTTTTTCTTTTATCATGAATCCTTTATGTGGTTGAGAATATCTAAAAAATTTGTACTGTTTAATACGGCATTTTTTATGACAAATTTATCATCATTGTTGAATAATTATGATTTTCTTCTTGCATTTTGTTGTCTGCAGCTCTTGTTGGTGGAGTAATATTGGGACTTGCAAATCCTAGTCTAGGTTGTCTTGCTGATAAATATCATCTATCAAAATTTAGTACAGTTGGAATATTTATTATATCTGGTAAGGTTTCTTGTCTCTCATTCTTCATTTGTTGTATAGTTTTGTGATTCCCATCTTAATTTTTTCCCTGTGATATAGGTTTGACATTGCGTAGCGAAGAAATTGGTGCTGCTGCTGATGCATGGCCTGTAGGAATTTTTGGGCTAGTATGAACTTGAACCTTATATGCCATTATGCATTTTGTAGGTTCATTTTCCTCAGGTTGTTTGTTTTCTTTTTAGTTTGTTTTGTGCTCTTTTCCATTTTCCTTTCTTGCATAAAATCTATAACTCCCTCCAGACCTATCTTTGGATGCTAATGAACAAAAACCAATTGTTAGTGTCTAGCCTATTTGGAGTACTTTACTCTCATGAAGCTAACTAAGATATTCATGTCTTAGCCCCTTTTTAATGCGATTGCGATTATTGTCTCTTGTTAAGTCTATTCTTGCAGTTTTCTAGACAATTATAGTCGTTTAAAATGTTATGATCTTATATTTATAAGATATGAACTATCCGTGTATGAATATATAAACAAGTGCTAGCCATACAGAATAGAGAATACTATGAGAAGGATGGACAGTTTAAGTCTAATAAGTAATAAGATAGAATGGCAAGAGACAAACAGACTGTAGAGGGTCTTGTAAAACAGAATGAAGAACCACATAATTAAATTTATGGCAAAAGGAATTACAAATATGAAAGATGTCTGTGGATCCCTGAGTGTATTCTGCTAATGCTTTGGCAGTTCTAGTGTCTCATTCACACGTGTATTTAATTTAATGTTGACATATTGTTTCTCTTCTTTTTTATTGCAGTGCTCAATTTTATTATTTACACCATACTTTTCGAAGCTAATTTTGCAAGTTCAGCTCCAGCCGCAAGAATTTGTTACAGGTTTGGTAATTGAACTTACGTTTTCTTTATGTGATGGCATTGGTTGAGGCAACGATCACACTTTTCTTGATTATATCATCTGAAATTTTTTGAAACTTCTGAATGACTTATTAAAAAATTAAGAATCATTGGCTCCATTTGCATTTGAGGTGGTAAACGGCATATATGATACAACTGCTTCTTGACTGTCTAAGTGAAAAGGATTTGAAGTGGTTCTATACTTCTATATCATTGGCTTTATAATATGACTAATGGCTATAAGATATCGGGCTTTGAAAATTGTTGAGATGGTCCTTTTTTTTTGTTACCTACAGGGCTGGCTATATTTAGCTGTATGCCAACTACATTATCAAGTGGGGTGGCACTTACTCAAGTAAGCTAATATATTACCATTTTTGTAGTCTCTACATAGCTTTAAGTTTTAGTTTAACAATAGTTTTGAAATTTCCAAATGCAGCTTGCTGGGGGGAATTCTGCACTTGCTCTTGCAATGACAATAATATCTAATCTGTTAGGAATTTTGATGGTAATTTATTTATACAACTACAAGAATCGCATTGTATACAGTCATACAGATGAACTATTTTAAGATTTGTAGACATCATTAACACACTGTAGATGAACTTTTTTTTTATTTTTTATTTATTTATTTATTTTTTATATACATTGCATATGTACATACATTCATTTATCAATCCATACATCTTCATACATATACTACACTGGATGAAATTGTAAATTTTATGCTTCAGAAAAATATGGTTTATTTTTTGCTGACATCACTTTTCAGGTTCCATTTTCTATCTCAAAATTTATAGCTGCTGGAGTTGGTGTTTCTGTTTCAACTAAGCAACTGCTCAGAAGTCTTGTTCTCACACTTTTAGTCCCACTAATCTTGGGGAAGGTAATGTCTCCTTTTTTTTTTTATTGAATTCTCAAAGAAGAAAATTCCTGTAATATTAATGCTTACTGTAGAAAAGTTGTGTCAACTGTTTGCTATTGGCTATACCAGTCCATTTGCAACTTATTGTCACCCTGAGAAATACAGATATGGCAAAAAGAAACATGACAATGCTAGACACTGTTAGAGCAGAATTTGTTATTTGTTGGGGCACTATTTAATCACGTGTATAGTATAAGTTAAGCATTTTTTTAAAAATGGACATGCAGTGATAGGACTAGTCACACTCTTATGTCAAGAGAGCAGGATGAAGGGGTAGTAAACGATGAACATCCTACCGCTTCTGTTATTCTTTTTATCTCTATGCTCTGGAAAAGTTTGGAATTTGGATTTTGCTTGGTGGGAACCCAGTTACAATTTGATTGATTAAAAGATTGCAGAATTATTTTAAATGCAGTCGTTGAATTTATTTTCTTTCCTCTATATTTCTAGTTATCATACAGCATGTTCTCTGTCTGGTAAGTCAGCAGCATATGAAGTGATTTTAATACATTTTCTGATAATTCTTTCATGTAAACTGGTCCGATGGGACAATATGAATACATCACAGTGCAACTGTGCATCTTGCATCTGGCTTTTTGTTTCAAATGGTAGTTTATTTCTTTTCCTTTAATTTACAGGTCTTACGAGAATCCTTCAGAGGTGAGTTTCTTAATGTCTTTTTTGTTCAGAATTTTCTCTGATCTTTTGATGGCCTTAGCTGGTAAATATTGTCAAAGTAACATGGTACCTTGTAAACAAGGTGTTTGGGATAATTCCCTTGCCAGCTAAATGAAAAAGGAAAGAAAGAAATCCTAGGGCAAAGCCTTTTACCAAAGCACCTGTTTGGTAAAAGCCCGTATCCTTATACAGAATCTTTTTGTTCAGTATTTCGTAAATAATGGCATGGATGACTTGGAATGTAATCACTGTATATTGTAAATACCTCTTTAATGCCTACAAATACAGTACAAATACAGTTTCTCATTGTTAGTCCTGATTACTTGAGCAGCTTTTTATCAACAATGAAACTGGATTTAATTAGGCAAAGGCAAAGCATTAGCACAATTCAAATTAACTTTTTTTTTGCCTCCCATCAAATCTGCCAGCCACACTAACTTTCTCATCGAACAATGTATTAAGAATCTCTAACAACTATCTAGAAAGAAGGCAAGCTCAAAGCTTTCTAACATGAAGATAATGAAGAATTAAATAATCTTCAGTGGCCATTGTGGTTGCAAGTGCAATACCTGTGGAAAAGTATTAATTACTACTCAAATAATGATTTAGGCATTTATTCACGAGTAAATGTTCATTGCAGGTTTTGGTGAATTTGTAGATCAAAACCGTAAACACTTTTCCAAGATTAGTGCAATCTTCCTCAGTTTGGTTAGACTTTCACTTTACACTAATTATCTTTTTTAAAACTGTAGTTCCATAATTAATTGGTTGCATATTAAATTTTAGCAAGATGAATGTCTTTTTGTTTCTCATTCTAAATTTGGGTTAATGAGGTAGGTTTTGTTTGGCTTCTCAATTCCTGAAGGCAATGTTGGGGTCTATAGTTTTTGGTGTAATCTATATGGTTCTTATTGAATCTGTGGCCTTTGTTAATATTGTGTGCAAGCTTAATCTTTCTTCCTAATGGTTCTACAAAACTTCTATGTTATTGTCCACTTGAGAACATGAATTGTTGTCCTTTGCTGGCATAAGAATTACTCAATTAAAGAGTTTCAAGATGCTTTTGAAAGTTTGATGTGATCCTTAGTTTTTTGTTAGATTTGTCAACTAGGTGGCTTCTCACAGCCTGCTTGTTTATTTTTGTACAAAGTGAAAGATTTATGGGTAGATTAAGTATTTGTTTTTATTGTTTTCGAAAAAAGTTATTGTTATTTTGGAGCAATAATCTCGTCTTCTTCCTACATAACAGTGTGCCCAAATTTTGATATTTTTGATATCTATATATATATATATATATTGACAATATCTATTAATTCGGGACTTTTTTTGACTTGCCTTGATTATGCGGTTTTTCCTGTAATCTTGTTCCGTATTTGCATGGGAGCACCGTAATGATTTTCCTTTCAAAACTCTTCACAATTTTTTTATTAAGCCCTTTTTTTTTGTTTCAATATGCAGATCCTCAAAAACTTTTACTGTTTCTTGGGTAATCTTTTCAAAAAAAAATATAGAACAAATTTGGAGGTTACCTTACCTGTATGCTATATAGGGAGAGATTTTTGTGTTGTCTGGTTTGGATTTTGGAACTCATGTTATATGCTTTCAAACTATGGTGGTTGTCCAGGTTCCTTGGATACAAGTGAGCAGGTCAAGGTCATTGCTGTTAATGGTTGACCCTCGGATTTTTCTTGTGGCTATCGGGATGGGAATGTAAGTTCTTCACCATTTTCCTTGTCTTTTTACCGGTTCTGTTTGTATGATTCATTGGTATTTTACAAAGATCTTTTTGTAATAATGTAATATATGAGCAGCATTCAAATGAAATGACTATTATGTACTTCATTTTAGGGTTAAACAGTGAGGCAACTGTCATAATTTTGTTTGAATTGGGATTGACTTCATGATTCTGTCAATATGCACCAGGCTACTGGGTGCGACTGCTACTAAACTGATATTAAGTTTTCTTTCTTATTAGTTTTTCCATGCTCTAGATTGGCTATTTGGTTATTGGTTTCAACTTAGATATCAGTAGGCACCTTTTGGACCGGGTTTGTAATTATTATTAGATAATAATATTATCCCTTAAAATTTTGATTTGAAGAAATTTGATATATCAAAAAAATATATATATATTAGGCTACACCTCGACTCTTAAAATACTTATCTTCCCGATGCTGTTTCATAATATTGTTTCGGCTTAGGATAGATACCTAAACCAAAATTTGAGGTTCATATTTAGAAGGTGCTCTAATCTTGTAATATATTACTCGTCTCTCCTTGTCACTAGATCCAAATTTAGTATTGTTATAAAATTGGCCCAAGCTGAAATCAATGTTTGTAGGGCAAGTGTACCCTAAGGTAGTAGATGCCTTGAATAAGTTAAATATAGAGAGAGCTTGGTCTGATTCTTAATTCAAGCCTGAATAAAATATTATTTTTGATATTTTCAACATATAATGAACTTTATATATTGAACAGAACAAATATTATTAACATGATAATATAGTTATTTTGAGCAGTCACTTAGAATTTGCCAGCACAAATTTCTTCTGGAATGTGATGTTTTTGGCATCAATTTACTGAAGGACTTTTCTTGTATTGCAGGTTTCTGCATCTCGTCCTATTATCTTTTAATGCTCTTGCTGTACAGAGTCTCTCAGCTGTCTCTGGTGGTCGTCAATCATTCTTTGCCAAGAAAGAAAATGCCGATGCAGTTTTACTTGTGGCAAGCCAGGTGCCTAGCACTGAATATTCATCTGTTATTAACTATAATTCAAAAAAATATAGATATATTTATATTACTCAAATTTGACTGGATCTTTCACGTTGAGGAGATAATATAAGAGGAAACATGTGTTTTATATTACTTGTGCCTCCATTATCTATGTCGGTCAGCATTTATCTGGAAGTGGCTACTGAGGCTTGATATATCTCTTTGCTTGCTTCTGTAGAAAACTCTGCCTGTTATGGTGGCAGTTGTGGAGCAGCTTGGGGGTGCATTTGGTGAATCTGGTTTGCTGGTTCTTCCTTGTGTTTCTGCACATTTACTTCAGGTTAATTCATACTTATTCTCATCCTCCCTTTCCCTTGTTTGAAAACTCGAGTGTTTCTGACATGTATATATTACGTAGATCATCATGGACTCTTTGCTCGTCAACTTCTGGCTTCAGAAGGATCTCTCAGCCAATGGTACGAAGGTAGCCTGAGTAGATCCAACATGGACCTTGATTCTTGAACAAGCAGTGTTCTTTGCGGACACATTCTCATAGTAGTTGCTTTCGCATGGTCATCTATTTTGTACACGTGAATATACATTTTGATGATGATTCATATCCCGTGGCTATTACGCATTTATGCATTGTAATTAGATGATATATTGTCAACTGTACAATTAATTATGAAATTAGCTAGCAGTCCTGTATTGCTTGTTTTGGATTTGTCACTGATAGCTCATAAAGTTGAGCCACCCAGAATGCTCAAAATTCCTTGCAGCTACTCGTTAGCTTCTGGGAAAGCCTCGATCAATCGACAGTGAACAGATTTTAATTTAGACCTCCAGAAGACCCAATCTTAGTAAATAACTAGATATTTTGCTTGCGATATTGTGTATTCGAATGAAGTAGGATTGGATTGTACTGTATTGAATCATTTATTATATTGGAATATTGGGGTAAATTTGAACTATAGTTTAACAATTGCACCAGAGTAATGGTTTCAAGATTCATAAATCTTGTTTTAAATTTTACCAACTCATATTAAATCACATTCCGTATTGGCAACACTAATTTTTCTATAAAATGTCGATGTAAATGTTCCAACAACCATATGATTACGACCTAACAAATGATTATAAAAATAAAAGTATCAGTTGACCATCCTTTTTCTCACTAAACTTTTTCTTTTAAAATATGGTAATTATGTTGGTAGGATGGACATCACCCACTTTTTATTTATTTATTTATTTATTATTATTATTTTACTACCCACTCTCATTCTATTATTATTTTGATAGTATCTATCTGGATATTAATACACCTTATTAATACACCTATCTAGATCAGTTATTTTTTTTGAAGCCTTCTGTCATTGGTAGGATTCGAACTACTGACTTAAGAGTCATTTACTCAAACCCCAAGTTCCTCCATCTACCGGCTTCTATGGGTCACTCATTCTATTCAAAGCTACGGCATAACAAATCCAACTCAATATCTTAGAATTGTGGATTTTATCGTTGTGTTGTGGACTTGTGGGTGAAGTTTTGTGTACTATCATTATTGCAAATCAATGGAATTGCTGTTTATTGTTGTTGTATTTATGGACATATCTTAAACTTTTAAGGGTGTGTTTGGCGCACCGAATTGGACTGGAATCGGACTATTTTAGTCCCAATTCGGTGGGATTGGACTATTTTAGTCCCAATCCGGTGTTTGGCATCGTTTTGGACAAGGAAATTTAGTCCCATGATCATGGGACTAAATAAACCCTACACCCACCCCACCTCTATTTATCTTTGGACTATTTCTCACTGTTTGCTCCCTCCATCAGCGGCCACCACAAGACGTCCACACGCCTCCATCTTTCGCCAGCCGCCGCACCTCTCACCTCTCACTGCCGGTGCGATCTCCTCTCACCGATCTAGAATTTTTTTTCCACCATTTTTGTAACAGAGAAATGAGAGAAATGAGAGAAAGAGATGTGAGGAAAGAGAAGGGGAAGATTCAAATTTTCTCCCGGTAACAAAGAAAGAGAAAGAGAAAGAGAAGAGAAGAGATAAAGATGGAGATGGTGTTGATTGTTGGATTTGTGAATGAAAATTGTTGATCGGAGATTTAGAGTTGTGTGAAAAAAAGAGAAAAAGAAAGCAGTGGAGAAAAAGAAGAAGAGAAGGATGTTGATCGTGGATGTGGATGTGGGTTGGTGGAGTGGGTGGAAGTAATTGGTTTTTTAATTTTTTTTTTAAGATAAAACTTTTATTTTGTACAATCCCGTGCTTTACCCAAACACATGATTGGACTTAGTCCAATCTCATATTTCTCTAAACACATTATAGTATTAATTTAGTTTAATCTGTTCCAATCTAATCCCATATAATCTCAGTATCATCTTAATCCAATCCAATCCTATGAAATAGTTCAATCCAATCCCGCGCACCAAACAGACCCTAAATGCTAAATTGATTTATCTGGATACGAAATTTTCGAACTCATCTTATAAATTCCCACCGACATGTCAACCGGGTTTGAAGAGTATCTTTTGTTGTCACGTCACTTCAGCATCTAAGTAGTGATAATTACTTAGCATAACTTGTTTTTCACCAAACTATCGTTATTAATAGAACAAAATATTTCTAAATAGATAATGCTTGGGTGTTGAATGGTCAGTACCCAAAATATTGACCCGTCAATTGAAGTGTAACACATGACCTTTTTTATTTTACTTTTTATATTTATCTCCTTGCATTCTTTACAAATTTAACCACATGCTATACTTCAATTGGTAAGTCAATATTTTGGGTACTAGCATTATCTATTATAAATTGAGAACATTTTTGCTCACCCCCTTTGAGGGAGGTAACCATTACCCTCCTCTTGTATGCATGACATGTGTCATAGAGGAGTAAATTTTCAGACAATTTTAAAAATGGACTCTTCTAAATTACACTAAAGTTGCAAGTTATTGGTGCCACCTTTTTCTTGGTGGGAGTTCATTGTCTACTTGAAAACAAGGTTGTCCTTCTCTGGGTGGGGCCATCTTCTTGTACTATTGGTTGCTGGAGTCTTCTACAGCTGCAATTTTTTCTTTTTATTAGTTACAAGTTACAACAAAATTTGAAAAATTTCTTCTGGGGTAGGTGATGATGATGATGATGATTTGATTACTGATACAGTTTTCAGATTGAAAATGTGTGTAAACAGGTGACATTTTATCTCTGTGAGAAGCAAAAAAACAATAAGCTTATTCAACCACCTGTGCTTATTTCACTTTCTTTCAGGTTCTCTTTCTCTCTTTGCTTTTTCTTCAATCCATATTCTGTTTGTTTATTTATTGATTGTAGAGAAAATCAAAATTTGGTCATCTTTTTCAGGAATGCTTAAGGAAATTATAGTGGTGTTGTTGATACTGTTATTGGCATGGACATATCAAATAATCCAACCTCCACCACCCAATATCTGTGGCTCTCCTGGTGGCCCTGCCATTACAGCACCTAGAATAAAGCTGAGAGATGGGAGGCATTTGGCTTACAAGGAGCATGGCCTCTCCAAAGACTTGGCCAAACATAAGATCATATTTATTCATGGTTTTACATCTTCTAGACATGATGCAGTCATTGCAACCTACCTCTCTCAGGATGTGGTTGAAGAACTGGGTGTGTACGTTGTGTCGTTCGACAGACCAGGCTACGGAGAAAGTGATCCGGATCCAAACAGAACAATGAAGAGCTTGGCAATGGATGTTGAACAACTTGCTGATCACTTAGGACTTGGTTCCAGGTTTTATGTTGTTGGGTTTTCTATGGGAGGCCAAGCTGTTTGGGGCTGCCTCAAATACATACCTCACAGGTGAATATAACAATTTTGTGTTACTAAGTTGTTGGGTTCAGGTTCAGGTTCTCTCTTGTATTCTAGGACTCCTGTTCTCACTTTTGATGCATTTACTAATCAGGAATCAAGTTCATGTTGGAAAGGGAATTTGATCCCCACCTCCCACCTAAGAAATTAAGTTCTCTTTCCCATGAAACCCGATTTCCTTTTATTTTATCCCTGATTAGTAAACACGCCCTTTAATTAAATCAAAATATGAGGTTGAGTTGATACAGGTTAGCTGGAGCAACATTACTTGCTCCAGCTATCAACTACTGGTGGCCTGGATTTCCTGCCAAATTATCCCAAAAAGCCTACTATCAACAACTAGCACAGGATCAATGGGCATTAAGAGTTGCACACTACACTCCATGGCTCACTCACTGGTGGAACACTCAAAAGCTGTTTCCACCTTCTGCTGTTATAGCACGCCGGCCTGAGAATTTCACTCCACAAGATATTCAACTGCAGATTGCTCAAAAGCAACAGCACAAGGTACTTTCTCACTATCTTTTCTTTGATTATTACATGATCATATAAAAAGGTTAAATTTCAAGGACCTTGGTCTGCAGGGAGAACCAATTAAACAAGGGGTATACGAATCGCTCCATCGAGACTTAATGATCGGATTCGGGAGTTGGGAATTTGACCCCATGGATCTGGAGAACCCTTTTCCTGAAGGTGGAGGCTCTGTTCATATATGGCAGGGTGATGAAGATAGGCTTGTGCCTGTAATCCTCCAACGTTACATCTCCAAAAAACTTCCATGGATTCAATACCATGAGTTACCTGGTTCTGGACACTTGTTTCCTCGTGCAGATGGGATGAGTGAAGCTATTTTAAAAGTGCTTTTACTTGATCAAAAAGTAGCTTTATCATCAACAGAAAATCTTTAA
>OX940808.1:11138273-11512761 GCA_954870605.1 Acer campestre
AAACGGGGATGAGGATACCTCCCCCCCAAACTCCCCCGACCATCCCCATTTTCCCTAAATAGCAGAAGAAATGGGGATAAGGATAGGGATACCTCCCCCCAAACTCCCTCATTCCTATTTTCTCCAAATGGGGAAATGGGGGGGGGGGGGGGGGGGGGGGGGGGGGGGGACCAGTATCCATCCCTATTTCCTCGATGTCCATCCCTAACCAGGTGGCGTTTTTTCCACACATTAAAATGATTTCCGAACACGATATTTTTTATAGAAAATAAAATTTATATGACGAAAATATACAGAATAAAAATACAAAAGAAAATGACAAAACACAAATTAATAAATAAATTCAATAATACTTTAGGGGATGTTAGGTTTTTGGTTGTTGTTGGCATATATTTCATATCAAAACGTGTTTATCTTGTAATGTTTATGTGGTCATATTGATGATGATACAAAGCTTCAAAGAAAGATTTGACTATGGTACATGCAAATGATGACTTGATAAGGGGAATTAGCTTAATTGCTCATCAAAGGTATAATTGACCTCATTCCTCTTACAAGGCATAGGCACACACACACAAATCATTCATAAGTGTCCCTGCATCATTGTGCACCATTTATATAACACATTCACATGATTTTGTATGCTCATCCATTGAACTCAAATGCTCATACATTTCAGAGTAGCATGTTCTAAGACTATGTCTAGGAAATGGCATTCATATGTGAACTTGTGTTTGTATGTATGTGTTTCTTATATTTTGGACTTGTACTTGATCTTAATTGATTCCTTATTGAGTCCCGGTCATTTCGGTTACTCATATGTTAAGTTTCGAGTCCAAACGATGTAGCTACGCTACTTTTCGTTCTCATTCGTTGAGTTGTGTTCGTCATCGTTTTCTGAGATGAATTCTCAACCATTTGTCAAAGTTTCATAGTCTTCGTTGTGTGTGAGGGAGTCAAAATTCGTAATCCGAAAATGGATTCGAAATCGGAGTTCAGATGCCCGAATACGGCTGAAGAACGTGAGAGGTGCGTGAGAGAGGCAAGGTGGCCAAAGGCCATGGCCTAGCCACCACGTGTGGAGGCCGTGTGCCACACAGCCCAACCAGCCCTCTGGTCCCGTGTGGCACACGTGCCCCACACGTGGGCATGGCTGGTTTGGCCAGTTTTTGTTGGACAAAAATGCCCTCTTCTCCTTCCCTTTTAAATCTCTCCATCTCCCTCCATTTGTTTTTCAAAGAAGAAAAGTTTGAAATCCCGTCTAAGTTTTTCTCTCCAATTTTCTCAACTTCCAAACACCATAACTTTCTCATACGAAGTCGGAATTGGGTGATTCAAGTTGGAGATTGTTCGTAATCGAGTCCTCTACCTTTTATAATTGATCTTGCAGCTGTTTGATTGATTTTCGGAGTGATCTACTCAGAAAACCGAACCAGCTCGTGAAATCAAGGTAGTGTTCATATCTTGGTGATTTCATCTCTTTAAACCTTCAATTTGCTTGGGGTTTCTTCTTCTATATGTATATGTATGTTTAGTGAATGCTATTGAGAAAGATAGCTTCACAATCAATCTAATTAAAAAGTCTAATTAGAGACACATGTGAACTAGTTTCTTGGATTATTTGTTTTTCACATGATTGGGAGTTGTATTGTGATTAGATTGATATCTAGGATTATTTGAGACTTGATTGATGCATTTTATGATTAATAATCCTTTATATGTGTCTTTGATCCTTGATTAATGAAATCTAGGATTAGAGCCTTTGTATGTGTTTTTAGAGATATTTAGGATTGATTTGTTTTTAACATATCTCCTATCTCTAAATCTTTGGCTAGAATAC
Organism: Acer campestre; assembly: GCA_954870605.1. Classification (NCBI taxonomy): domain Eukaryota; kingdom Viridiplantae; phylum Streptophyta; class Magnoliopsida; order Sapindales; family Sapindaceae; genus Acer; species Acer campestre. The sequence goes on from OX940808.1 coordinate 11,140,114, forward strand.
TTGTTGAATACATTTTGTGATTCTAGAATTGTTATGTATGTTTATAACATCTTGAACTTGTGCCTCATGTATATACTTGGATAGTCATGTATGGGAAGCTTTCTAGAGGCACGTGTGCCTTATATAGAGAGTTGGCTTATATATTGGTAGGCCCGGGTGTTTGGTTAGACATAGAGTCCGATAGAGCGGGGTACATGGGATATGTATGCACCCTTGAGGAATTTCTAATCTACCAACGATGTTGGTTTGGTATGAGTTCCAATATGTGATGGTTTACATCATTGAGGGATTTTGTATCTTCCAATAGGGATTGGATAAACATAGACTCCACATGGGTTGGTGATCTAGGATTGGTCATTTTGTGGAATTTCTAATTTACTTTCCAAATATATATAAGTACCCAGTGGTTGTAATTCAACCCGTGGATGGTTTCCTCCTTGGAGGTTTTACCACGTTAAAAAATCACTTGTGTTAATTCTTTCTATCTCTATCTTTTATATTTGTTTTTGTGTATGTTTTAATCTTGTAGTACAATCTTCACTTGTGATGTTTTTGGATACAAGATTTTGTAAAGTGTGATTTGTAAATATATTCTTTTGATCATATTTGTAATTACATTTCTTTTGTATATTGTTTAGAATTTTATGTATAGCAATATTTGTATATACTTGTAATGATTGAACATATATTGATATACAAGTATTCTTGTTAACTGTTTTTGTATTTTCTTTATACCTCATACAACTTATTGATACTTAGACAATGTATGAATGATCACATGATAACTTTTCTTAGTATGATTTCGTGATGTTTGTGTTGTATGAAAGGCTACCTTGAGGGACAAACGTAAGTTTGTTCAAGGGATTGAAATTAGGCAAAAAACCTATTCACCCCCCCCCCCCCCTCTCTAGGTACGTTTTAAGCAATTTAACCTTGTTTGTATACTTTCAGGGGATCATATGATGATTACCTCCTTGGATTGTGGATAGCAATACCAATACCAGTAGGTGATATTGATCTAATACCAAGTTCACTTGTCTCGGTGTTTAAAGACTTTCAAATTGAAGTTCCCCCACTAGGGTTCAAACCCCACCCTTAAAGTTGGGAATGCATTTCTGGACCGTGCTTGTAGTCTGTAGATATCCAGTATTCTTATCAGTCTCGGCAGACCGTGACCCACAATGTTATCATATATATACAATTTTTCTATTGTCAGTTCGTCCTGATATAAAATATATAGGACGAAAAATATAGGCCATTAGATTTACATACTTTGACTCAAAGTGTATGCACTTGTCAAAACTTCTCAATAATCTATAGTCCACATTTTTCGTCCTGATATATTTTCTATCAGGGTGAACTGACAATAGAAAGACTATATATATTGTGTTAGATATATGGTATCATATTTATATTTATATATATGTCTAACCCACAATAATGAATACCAACCCTGGATATTAATTATTAAACAATAACCAATTACTATTAACGATCGTCAGACATATGTATCGATCAGAATTCAAACGATCTTCATATATATGTATTGATTGTCTATCAAGTCTATTTTTATGCCACATTTGAAGTAAATCTCTTGACATTGTTGCCATGTTAACGATTATTGGTATGCAAGCCAGTTTTATATTAAAGATGCTCTAAGAGTTAAGACTATGCATTCAGTACCGTATTTAAAAACAGATTCATTTGGGATTATAAATCTTTAATCGTTTTACTATAGTCTATCAACAACAATTAAGCTAAGTTAATGAGATTTAATTTGTTTGTGTTTTCTTTTTTCCATGAGATGTTAGGAATACTCTCTTGAGCTAGACACTCGCTCCTTCCATTTTGACACATGTTACCTGTACACATATTTTTTTGTGAAAATTGCCAAAACTGACCATATATATTATGAAAACTAGAACCTGTAGTTCTGAATTTACCTTCTCGCAACTAGAACCTGTAGTTCTGAATTTACTTTCTCACATTTTTACTTTTACGCAATTTACTTTCCTGCATTTTATTTAATTTTACGCGATTTACTTTCCCATATTTATTTATTTATACGTTTTTATGAGATTGACTATGCCAACCTACCAAAACCAGCAGTTTTTGATTTACTTTTTCCACATTTATTATTACGCATTTTATTTTGTAATTTTAATTTAAATAATTTGGTCACCCATCCAGAACCTGAAGTTCATGAATTTATTTATCATTGCCGGAATCTAAAATTTCTGGATTTATTCCTTTATATATCTGAAGATTTAAATTCCTCGGATTTTTATCAGACCAAAAGTTCTGACTCCGATTGTAATTTTCGGATAACCAAAAGTTGTAATAATGTCAAAGCTTGCAAATTTGAAATTTGTTGCACTATAAGTGTTTGGGGACAGCTACGATCTGAAAGCCCAAAACCTAATGGTCACAAAACCAAAAGTTCTATGGCAAGAACTAAAAGACCGATTTGATAACTAACCTGATGTTGCATTACCAAATGCTAGGTATCAATGGCAACATTTACGTTTTCAAGGCTTTGGATCAGTCTCTAAGTATAATACTGTTTTATTCAAAATCACTACACAGCTGAAATTGTGTTGTCAGGATGTAATCTGAAATCATCAATAAAAGCAAATAGCAAATTTTCTCCCCTATTCACTTTATCTCATATTGTTATTCTTTCATTCTTCTTGATCTTATTTCTGTTATATTATCTGTTAATTTAATTTTACGCATTTATTTAATTTTATGCAATTTATGTATCTGAGTATGCCAAGTAACCAGAACCTGAAGTTTCTGGATTTGTATAAATTATGTGTTGAGCCTAACTAAGTCAATCGTTAAATTTCTGGAATTTAAACCAAGCTCAGCTAGACCGACTAACCAGAATCTGAAGTTTCTGGATTTATCATTATAATATTTAAGTTGGTGCGGTTTTACAAACCGATCAGAATCTGAAGTTCTAAATTTTAAATTTCAATAAAAATATGGAGTTTTGGATTCGTTACTATGTATATGAATGTCATACTTAGGACCTGAAATTCCAAAATTCGAATTCTATACATATAACCTAAAGTTCTAATTTTGAATACGAAGTATTGAATCTGAACTTGAAGTTCTTAAGTTTTGAACATGAAGTTCTAATCAGACTTGAAGCTCTGAATTCAATTTAAATTGTGATATTAAAACTTTTATGTCAAAGTTTATTAGAACCAAAAATTCTGAATTGGGTCAAGTTACGATTCTTTTATCTAGAGAGTCAATTTGTAATTTATATTTAGAATCTAAAGTTTTCTGAATTTTATGAACCTGCAGTTCATGGTTGAACTGGAAGTTCAAAAAATCAATATGATTCATGATTTTTTTATAAAGTGATATATTTTCATATCTATATGTTTATACTTTTGATCACTTTGTCTAATATGCACTTTATTTTTCATTATGAATATATATGTCTTTAAATGATAAGTTGAGTGATATTGAAAAGCAAGATACAAGAAATATATGTCTGGCCGATAGTGCAACGACACATACGATTCTACGGAATCAGAAATACTTTTTGAATTTAACCTTGCTCAAAACAAACGTTAATGCAATATTAGGTACAGTAGATCTGATAGAAGGCTCCGGTAGAGCCATGATATTGTTACCAAATAATACTAAAATATGGCTATCACATAGAAACTATAAATGATGAGAATATTGAGTATCTGTGCATTACTTATCATGATTCATGTCAGAAACTCACTATGGAAAGGCTGCGTGCTTTATCACCTGGATTATATTACACTCTTATAAGAGGTGTAGGAGTTTATGCAGTTATAAACCAGAAGTTCTCAGACCAATATAGTTATGAACCAGTAGTTCTTAGACCCAAAAATATTTATGCTTTGGCATAACCATCTTGGTCACCTGGGATCTACAATGATATGTAGAATCATTGAAAATTCTCATGGGCATCCATTAAAGAACCAGAAGATTCTTTTATCCCACAAAAATTTATGTACTGCATGTTCACAAGAGAAATTAGTGATAAAACCATCTTATTTCTAAGGTTGGCTTTGAATCCCCATCATTTCTACAAAGAATTCAAGGGGACATATGTGGACCTATTCATCCACCAAGTGGAACGTTCCACTATTTCATAGTCCTAGTTGATGCATCCATTAGATGGTCACACGTTCGCTTATTATCAACACGCAATGTTGCTTTTACAAGATTATCAGGCTTTGGGCACATTTTCCCGATCATTCGATTAAGTCAATACGTCTTGATAATGCAGATGAATTTACTTCCAAGACATTTGATGAATATTGCAGATCAGTTGGGATTGATGTTGAACATACAATTCCACATGTTCATAATCAGAATGGATTAGCATAATCACTTATCAAGCATCTCCAGATAATTGCAAGAACTTTATTATTTCGATACAATTACCAATTTCTATATGGAGACATTCTATTCATCTCTGACCTACTACTTATCATTATTACTTACCATTACAACTTGTAATTGGTCATAGACATGCTCATTTTTAAAGATAATTGATCATCAGATAATTATTAATCAGTTACTTTATATATTAAAAGTGACAAAATTTATAAGTTGCTATCTCATAAACCCCGGCCGAGTGATTGTTCCTGAAGAACGATCAGAGTAAAATGCAACAAAAGAAATCATCTGATGCATATCATAAGTTTGTAAACATTTTGTTTCGAAATGTATTGTTCCTAGAAGAGGAAAATAAATTATCAGGATCCTAATGTAAACAAGACTCGAGTTATGAATAAATCCACTTTCTCTAAATCAACTCTATAAGAGTTAGATATATCTAAAGAGACACAAAGTCCCTGAAGTGACTAAATCTATTGAAATGGAAAAATTCTCAATAGGGATTCAAGTATATTGAAATTGAGAAAATTTCTATAAATCATACATGAGAGATGTGGAATAGTAAAGAAACAATCATCAGTGATACATTTTCAAATACAGTAGCTACTGAAATAATGATTATGAAACTCATAGTATCGATGATTGTAGACAAAGGCATGATTGGCCTAAATGAAAAGAAGCAATTCAAGAAGAATTGACTTCATAAGCCAAACATAAAATATTTAGACCAATAGTTCTCCAGACACCTGAAAATGTCAAACTAGTTGAATACTAAAAGGTCTTTATATGGAAATGTAATGAGAAAAACGAGATCGTAAGATATGAGGCACGACTCATAGTACAAGATTTCTCACAGAAACTTGGTATTCAATAGTGATGAATAAAATTACGTTCCAAATTTTTGATAAATTTGGATGCCTTTAAAAGGCTTGAAATATGTCTTCTAAACTTAGTAATCATTTATCTATATGATTCACTCAATGCAGATATTTATAATCCCGGAAGGATTTAAAATGCCAGAAGCATGTAAACTGAGATCTCGTAATCTGTATTTGATGAACCTACAAAATCCTTATATGGATTAAAAACAATCTGGATGGATGTGGTGTAACCGTCTCAGTAAATATCTGATAAAATAAGGGTATAATAATTATATTATACACCCATGTGTTCCTTATAAAGAAATCATAATATTGATTTGTTATTATAGTAGTTTATGTTGATGATATGAATTTGATTAGAACTCCTGGAGAACTCTTGAAAACTGCTGAATATTTGAAAAAAGAATTTGAAATGAAAGACCTGGGAAAGACAAGATATTGTCTCGATCTGGAGATTGAGCATAAATCAAACGGAATATTTATCCATCAATTAACATAGGTTGAAAAGATTCTGAAAAGATTCCATATAGATAAAGCTCATAAATTAAATACTCATGCACTTATTAGAACTCTTGATTCTAAGAAAGATCTATTCCAACCAACAGAAGATGATAAAAAAAATACTTGGTCCTGAAATACCATATCTTAATGCAATTGGTGTTTTATTATATCTGGCTCAATGTACTAGACCGGATATTGCATTTTCAGTAAATTTACTTGCTAGATTCAGTTCAGCACCAACTCGAAGACATTGGAATGTGATTAAACAGTTTTTTCGTTATCTTCGTGGAATGAGAGATTTATGATTATATTATTCAAAATCTAACAATTTTTCAGGTTTACTTGGTTATACTGATGTCGAGTATCTATCTGATCCCCATAAAGCTCGTTCACAAACGGAGTATGTTTTTACCTATAATGACACAGCAATCTCCTAGCGCTCCACAAAGCAAACTATTGTTGCTACATTATCTAATCATTCTGAGATCCTTGCACTTCATGAAGCAAGCCGAGAATGCGTGTGGCTAAGGTCAGTTATTTATCATATTCAAAATACATGTGCATTTTCATTATCTACAGGAATGCCGACACTAATATTTGAAGATAATGCGGCTTGTATCGCTCAAGTTAGAGAAGGATATATCAAAGGATACAGAACCAAACATATTTCTCTTAAATTCTTCTATACTCATGAACTTCAACAGAGCCGGTAGATTGATGTTAAACAAATACGGTCTATAGATAATCTGGCAGATTTGTTTACCAAAGCATTGCCTATATCAACTTTTGAGAAACTGGTATATGGGATTGACATGCGTCAACTCTACAAATTACATGATTGATATTGAAGTTTCATTCAGGGGGAGCATTCAATCAAGGGGAGCAAAATTTTGAATAGACATATGTGTACTGTACTCTTTTTCCTTCTACCGGATTTTGTCCCACTGGGTTTTACCGGAAAGGTTTTAATGAAGCAGTTCTGAACACATCCACACCACTTAATCCAGAAGATCATTGAATATATTTTTTGCTAAGGTTTTTGTCCCACTGGGTTTTTCCTAGCAAACTAAGATACAAATGATGGAAATCCAAGGGAGAGTATTGTATATTGGTGGATTTCCACATGTCATTATGCATGTATCCAAGAAAATGTGTGGTGGGTTTTTGATGCTCATCATCAACACAATTTACAAGTGTTGAATTTAGAATTAATTGATATTTGTTTATATTATTATATTCGGTGCAAATTGGCTATAAAAAACGTCATTATTTTTTGTAATTGTTTGGTTAATGAATATATTTTTGAGATACAATATTTGTGATACAACAAAAGTGCATAGGTGAAGTACAACGAGTGTTCTATATCTTCTCTTTCTTTATTGATTTTTATATCAATTCAATAGGCTATCTTGATTTTGATTTCAATTCAATTTTATTATAGCATCTCCCCATTTGTTGATGTTTACCACTATTAACACTATATATATATATATAATACGAACCATCAAATTAACTAGTGTCCATTAAATATAGCTTGTATATTTCCTTCAAAATTTTAATTATTCTGATAAAAAGAAAATACCCTAATTAATGAAAAAAAAATTCAGATTTATTTCGTCTTCTAAGAATAAGTAGCAGTCAATGTTTGTATGTGGATACATTATAGAGTATTGGGCCATGGCCTATAAACCTTGTCCAAGTAAGTATGTTTTCATTGCCTTCTCCTCCTTCTTATATAGGTTAGACCTCTTTTCACTTCTCTTTCCATTCATTGATATAACATAATGATATTCTCTTCAATCTCAACTTCTTCTTTAAATATGGAAAACATAGATAGAATTGGGAGGTCTATTGAGATCTATTGAAATTAAATAATGCTTGTAAAAAAAAAAAAAAAAATCAAATAATGCAATAATTACCCCACAACTGAAGGTCTAGATATTCCATACAATCAATGCATATGATACGTAAAATAACAAGGGGAATGTCATTTGCCTTTCCCATTTACCTTTCCCACTCATTGTTTGACATGCTCACTTTTTGCTACAAAACCTGTTTACGTCTTTATGGCTGTTTCTATCATTTTATTAATAAGGGGTAAAGACGTAAACAATCTTTGTAGCAAAAAGTGAGAGCTTTTTATTAAATGAAAAAGTGTGTACGTGTCAAACAATGAGTGAGAAAGGCAATGGGAAAGGTAATGGGAAAGGCAAATAGGAAAGGTAGATATCATTCCCCAAATAAAAAATGAGAAAAAACACATGCATCAAGAAGAAACACAAGCATCAAAGCCACACGCCAATGGCTCTAATTAAATACTATATGATATTGCTTTTGCAGTACATACTTGAATATAACCTATTGATAGTACAACTACGTCCAGATCTTGTTGAAAATAAGCCATCTCTTCCTTTTCCATTGTCACCCAATCTTCAATTCCATTCCCATCTTTTCCATCAATAAACAAAAATCATATATATATATATATATAAATCATCAAATCTCATTCACATATTGTTCTTCCCTAATCTTGGTCATAGAGTGATTGTTTATAAACACAGTTGTATTCAATTTAACATCCCACATCGAATAAATAAGAGTAGTGAAGAGAGGCTTAACCTATATAAAAAGAAGGAGAAGTCAAAGGAAAACATACTTACTTGGACAAAAGTTATAGGCCACAGTCCAATACTCTACAATGTCCCTTCTCTTTTAAACATTTTATTTTTATAAATAAAGTATTTTTTTAATAATTTTTTTAGAAAAAAAATAATAATTAACAGAACCGCTGGTTCCAAAACCAGTGTGGAACCGCCAGTTTGAGATACCTTATTGCAATTTGCACTTTTTAAAAAGGTTGTAATTGTTTTTTTCATTGAGTTTAAAAATTGCTAGCAGTCATGGAAAAAGGAAAGCATGTGTGTTTGGTATGGCTTTTGTAAGGATCAAAAACGCATTTTTAATGCTAGAAGTTATTTTGAAGTTTTTTTATTAGCTATTTGGTAAAACACAAAACCATTTATAAAAGTCATTTTATGTCTACTTAGAGAAGCCCAAAATTTGGGCTTTTCAAAAAGTGGAAATGGTGAGAAATGTCACCTTTTTAAACTGAGTTTGTGACATTGTCAGTGGTTTAATAAGTTAAGTTTAAAAGGCACCTATTATGGTGAACTACCAAAATTGCCCTTAGATTTGAGTTTAAGTTATTCTCTTTGTACTTTTCTCTCTCCACTAGTGTTAACTCAGTAACTCTCTCTCTCTCTGCAAAGAAAAGTTCAAGGTTGCCTCGACTTTCTTCTTCAACTTATAAAGAAGGGACGTGCTTCAGTTCAATAAGGTAATATTTTTTCCAAATACTTCTTTGAATTTGTTCACATTTTCATTTGTTCCTTTTCATATGTTATCCGAGTATTTTACAAACCCTTAAGCCATTGTCAAAATTTTTGGATTTTGGATTGATCGTGCCAAAACTGTGTTACATTTTGGCCCTCAATATCATGTCATTTAGCTTGTTTTCGAGTGTATTAGGTGGTTTAATGTGTTTTGTTGAGCATGTGTAGGTTCATTCCATTTAATTGATGTTAAATCTTATTTTGGAAGAAAAGAAGACAAAAGATAGAGAAAATGAGAAAATTGGAAGAACCATGGAAAGTTGATTTTCAGCCAGTGCAGAATAGCCAAGTTGCGGGGCCTATATCTCTCAGCTCCGATTGAATTGTGTATCCTACTACCTATGGATTGAAAGCCCCGGAAGTCTAGTTTCCGGCACACTTTTCGGATCACAATTCTGATATTTCTAGAAGGAGTTATGCCCATTTCCATAACGGTGTGTGAGGTTGAGAAATTCCGGGTGGTCGCTGCCAAAGTCGCCACCGCGACAGCCAATGTGCTAGCGACCTTTTTCAGCAGCCAAGGACAGTCGTGTTCGCTACCTTTCCGGTCGTCACCCCACCAGCGAACATGCTAGCGACTTTTTCAGCAGCCAAGGACAGTGAAGTTCGCTACCTTGCTGGTCGCTACTGCACCAGCCAACTTGACAGCGACCAATGGCATTTTTGTAATTTATGTCCGAGGGTATTTTCATCATTTTACATTTTCGTGCCCTAATTTGCCCAGCCTATAAATATATCATCTTTGCCTCTTCTCTGCAGGCTGGAACCAGCCCCCATCACCATAAAAACCCCCTTTGAACCAAAACCCCAAAAACTCCATTTTTAAGCTTTCTAACCACAACCCAACCATTTTCATTTCACCATCTCTTCCACACACCCCTTTTCTCTACATCATCACCCATTTCCATCCATTTTTGGAAGATTATTCAAGGAAGGAGAAGAATGAACTACAAGGAACAAGAGAAGCTCACATGGACTTTATGGGTTTTCTCTACACTTTTCCCTTCTTTGTTTATTTTTCATTAATGTGTAACTAATCTTAGCTAGGGGATTAATGTAACCACATTGGACTACTCTATGTAATTAATTAGTCTATTCTCTAATTCAATTCGATTTTAGTCTCAATTATTGAATCAATTGCTCTAATTTCTCTTCTCATGTTTTATTGTGACCATAAAGGATATGGGTTTGAGAATTGGTTTATTTAAGGTGTTGAGAGTAGATGTGGGTGACCATCCCATCTAATTCTCTCACAAGCTTAGTAATTGGGAGAGTTGATTTATGCATGACCATGCTAGACTAACTTGGCTTAAAGTTTTAAGGATAAATAGAGGGATTGACCATTGCCTATTACATGACCATGTGTAGGTAATGGAAAAACCTAGAACTTAATGGATTTATCTCTAAAATTGGATTGAAGTGCTTAATGAGACTAAGTAAGAATATTGAGTGGTCTAAGAAGGTTGCATTGATTCCCTAGTGCTTTCTCCATATTATTCACTTCTTGTGTGCTTGTTGTTATGTTTAGCTTAGTTTTTAGTTGCAAGATTGCATTTTTATTTCTCAAGCTTACATCTTTAGTTTCAAGTTTGCATTTTTTATTTTACAAGTTTACATTTTTAAGCATTTTCAAGCAACCAAATCATTTTCCAAACCCCAAGGCATTATGCAATTTAATTTTCATGCACTTAGAGCAGATTTTTCCTATGCTAATTAGTTTTCAACCTATTGAATCACCGATCCCAATGAACGAACTTTGATTTAAATTGAAAGTAACATCTTTACTGTATCATGGATCTCAGAGACTTTGTAAGCTCTATCCGAGCTTTTTAAACTTGTATCCGAGCCTTTTGATGTCTTTCCCGAGCCTTTCCATGCCTTCCCCGAGCCTTTCCATGCCTTCCACGAGCCTTTTCATGTAATGTCTTCCCCGAACCTTTTCATGTAATGTCTTCCCTGAGCCTTTCAATATCTTCCCCGAGCCTTTTTAATATCCTCACCCAAGCCTTTGTAAATGTAATATTTGAAAATATTTTGTAGTCCTGAGTTTTTATTAATGGTTTGTGATGATTAATTTGACAGCATCATGAATCGGGTTAAAATAGTAATATCTTACAACGGTCGATGGGAGCAGTTACCCGACGGAAGTCAAAGGTTTGTTGAATCTGATACCCAGGGAATGTATATGTCAAGAAATATAACTTACGAAGAATTGGTGGCGATCGTGCATACCATTGTCAAGTATGATGTAAACAAATTCAATGTTGATCTGGCATCAATGTCAATTGTTCCTGGCAGTACATGTCGCACATTTATAAGAAATGACGATGATGTTCAATTTATGCTAGGGGAAAATCGGGTGATCCCTCAAGTATGTGTCAGTCTAACCGAGAGGACAGCTGGAGATGTGATAGGGAAATGATATTCCTCCTCCTGAAAATACCCAACAATTTGGATCTTTTACCGGTAGTAACCAAGTGTTCACCCAAAGGTGTTCCACCGAAGGTGGGGAAAACATGTGTGGTGCCCCACCAATAGCGGTCGACCATGCAAATGTAGTTGAACCTCAATTTGGCGATGTGTTTGGTTGTCGAATTGAGCAGTACAATAAGCAAAACCATGAGGTGGATAATTAGGCAAATAATGTACAGGTTGATGATCTAGAAAATGTGGATGAAAAGCCTGCACAAATTCAAAGACGTGGAAGATGTGTACAAGGAGTTAGTTGCTCTACACCAGATATGCTTAGGACTTCTGAGGTCCGGCAGAATGTAATTGCATTTGATTCTGATAATGCGACAACGTGGGTTATTACCGAAGCAGATTCATACTCATTTGGTATTGGTAGAAGCAGCACATTGGCAGCGCAAGAACCTAGAAGCATGATTTATAAAGGTCAATTTTTTCCGAGTAAAAAGGATTTGAAAAGGCTTGTTGGCCTTTTTTCAATGCGGCAGAACTTTGAATGGAAGGTGAAAAGGTCTAATAAGACAACATTACATCTGGTTTGCATCATTGATGGGTATACGTGGAAATTAAGAGCGGTGAATAGAGATGAAGGGACTTACTTCCAAGTCAGAAGTTTTGTCAACGAACATAGTTGTCCCTTGGAGGAGATTCACCGTCGCCACCGACAAGCTAGTGCAGTCATAATTAGAGAAGTCGTTGCACCTAGACTTCAACAACACGATGGTCGTCTCATGCGTCCCAAGGATATAATTGCCGATATGAAAACAATATATAGCATCCAAATCATGTACAGTAAGGCACATGATGCCCTACAATATGCATTGTCATTGACCTATGGAACGTATGAAGAAACTTTCCAACTGCTGCCATCTTTTATATACGTTCTGGAACAGCAAAACCCTGGCACAATCACTGACTTACAGTGCACAAAGGATGGTAAATTCCTCTACTTTTTCATGTTGTTAGGGTCCTCAATTAGAGGTTTTCGGAGGTGTATGCGTCATGTGATTGCAGTTGATGGTACCCATTTGAAGGGAAGATTCGGGGGTACAATGTTTGTTGCAACTGCACAAGATGGAAACAAGCATGTGTATCTAATTGCTTTTTGGTACGGTGACTTAGAAAACAACCTTTCCTAGGAGTGGTTTTTGGAATGCTTGAGTGCCCTTGGTCATATAGATGATCTAGTTTTCATTTCCGATCGTCATGCAAGCATTGAAGCAGGGATTTCTAAAGTGTTCCTTTATGCAACCCATACCATATGTTGTTGGCATTTTGGTGAAAATATGAATAAGCAATTCTACAGAAAGGATGTTACCGACATAATGGATTCAGCAGCTAGGTCATACAACGAAATCAAGTATAATCGCCACATGGAGGAGTTACGTAAGCTGCATAAAGGTGCATTCGATTATGCCATTGCTGCCGGTCCACACAAGTGGTCCTGCATACACTGTCCCCAAAGAAGGTAAAAGCTGATGACCACAAATGTTGCAAAATGCGTAAACTCATGCCTAAAATTTGCACAGCAACTGCCACTAATGACACTGGCAGAGTTCATTAGGAATATGCTACAAAAGTGGTTTCACGATCATCATGCAGCTGTACAGTCCATGCGTCATCGATTGACCGACACTACATATCTTGTGATCCTGAAACGTGTCGAGAAGTGCAGTTATATGACCGTAAATCCAGTTGACTGGAATATATTCTCCGTCAAACACAAGGGAGAACAGTGGGCGGTTAACTTAGCCCGGAAGACTTGCACATGTAACAAATTCCAAATAGACTTTTTTCCATACTCACATGCACTCACAGCGGCAAGGTATATGACAAGTTACAGTTAATGCTTTATGTTACCCAAACGTAATTCTCACTATTTTCATTCTTGCAAGGAGCAAAACTTAGATTTCACATCTCCATGTTCGGACTACTACAAGAGGGAAACACTTATTGATGCATACTCGGTTCCTATTATGCCTGTTGGCTATCCTTCTTCATGGGTAGTGTCATCTGACATAGCAATGCGAGTGGTTTTAAATCCAAAGTCGAAGAGACGATCAGGTCACCCGATGCAGGGTCGACATGCCTCGTCTTCGGAGAGGACAATCACACAATCGTGTAGAAGATGTGGACAACTAGGACATAATAGTATGAGGTGCTCCAACCCGCCTATGGTTAATGAAGGTCCCAACACAACTGTCCCCGAGGAATACCATTGCAGGTGCAGCATCTGTCATGAGATTGGACACAACAAACAAACGTGCCCTCAGAATGACTCTACCGTTGAATGAATGGAGGCTGTTGAGGATGGTGATCAGAAAAGCTTGTGATTGCTAATGTCTTCCAACATCGTTCAGACTTGATCCTTTGTTAAATTTAGTTCTTCGTTTAATGTCATACTGGATCATTTGTTATAGTGTTCAGAATTCATTGTATTGTTTATGGATTTGAATGTTTGAACTGTGTGTTCAACTTTTAATTGTAAACACTTAAAACAGTAAAACATTATCATTTCATTACTCAAATGTTATGTACATAAATTAAATCAAATGTTATGTACATAAACTAAATCACTATCTCGAAGCCCAGTCCTTCGAGTTAACAAAAACATCCACTGTCATCTTCTTCCGGATGGTGGTCATATCGTTTTCCATCCAGTCGAATGTATCCCTGTTCAACGCGAGGTACTCTGTCAACCTCAAAGTATGGACACCACAGTTACCCCTGCAATTCACCACATAAACAACCGTTAGAATGGAATGTTATTAAAACCAATTGGAAGGGATTAAGTTTTTGAGACAGTCATACCATGTATCCTGTTGAGGCACATGGTCTCTAGACACATAATAAAATGAGAATGCCCTATTCTTCTACTGGTACGTCATATCACCCCCTCCGTCTGTGACCGTGAAAGTCCACCGTAAGCAGCATCGAGGGTAAAAAATACCTTAAGCAAGCGAGCTGCATTTTCCTGTAGGGAAATAGAACCTCCTGTCTAAACGGGTTGAACAGGTAGATATGCCCTGGGTTAAGGTCGACGCTAGCTAGGGCCCAATGCGTACGCCTAAGGTTGCAAGGAATCAAAACCTGTAGGTTTTTGAACAAAGTGTTATCAGTGTCAACTTTATTAATTATACAAATTGAAACCATGTAAAATAAACACTTACGGCGTCAACATTGTGCCATGGTATGTTTCCTGCCGGGAGCAATCCACGTACGACCATAAGGTCCTCTTCAGACCACTTCTACTTCTGTAAAGATCAACCTTTACAGGGTGTGCTAGCCCTAGTTCCTATCATTCTCTCCCAGTGTGCAAGTAGGAATGACTGTACAAAAACGTTGGATAAATATTAACAACAAATCAATGCACAAGCCTAAACCGTATTATTTAAACACTTACATAAAACTGTGAATCCAGTATGTTGATCCTCGCACAGTAGAATGGGGTATGCTAGCTGACGCTTCTGTAAATATGCAAGTACGCGTCCATGTGCTGAAAATATGAACATTTTGTATTGTTAGGATTCGACCATTTCTGAAACAACTTATACAGACAGTTACGGTAAGGTACATACCGTATCCTCCAACTCCATGAAATTGGTTTGAAACTGGTGGAACCAAGGGGCAGCAACTGGCTCGTGTAGATCCACATCACGTCTTCACAATTGTTGAAGAAGTTAGATAACCAAATCATTTTACTCAGGTGTTTTAAAATACAATAAAAAGATTGTAATATCTACAATTATACTTACAATTCCCCGATTGAGTTCCTATGTCCCCGTGTATTGATAACTCTTATTTTTACACGTTGTGTAGCCCCTTACTTTTATCTTTTATACTTGTTTCCCGGGTAAAACCGGGTATTTAATGGCTTAAATAAGTGTTTCAGGATTTCTTCCAGGTGAGGGGTGTTTTTGCAAAAATATGGAAATTCTGGGGCAAAAGCGTAATTTTTGAAAGTAGGATTATGCACCCTATTTTGCGTTTAGGGGCCGCAGAAAAGGGCGCCAATTTCTTGGCAAAGGATCACATTTTCTTAATTCTGCGGCCTAGGGCGCAGAATAGGGCGCATAATTGCAAAGTTTGGGTTTGGCGAAAGCTTCCTGCAGAAGGGTCAACTTTCGGGGGTCATATCTCTCTCCTTAGAACGAATTGGGTTTCGTTCTACATATGGTTGGAAAGATACAGACGTCTTCTTTCCAACGGTTCTTCAAGATCACGATTCTGATATTTTTGGAGGAAGTTATTCCCGTTTCCGTAACGGTGCGCGCTGCTGGAAACCCATCCGCGAGAGGCCCAATTTTCAGCCACTTTTGCAAGGGCATTCTCGTCCTTTCACCCAATTTATGCCCTAAGCCCCCTCTCCACTATATATACCCCCATTTTCTTCAGTTTTTGAGAATCCCCAACTTCTCCTCTCTCTCTCTTCCGCCCCACTCTCTCTCTCTCTTCCATTTTCTTCATCTTCTTCATCTTCTTCACCAAATAAGGAGAGCATCCAAGCTCCCATGGAGGTTTTTCCTCCATGGGAGCTCACCATACACCTCCACCACCATTTTTGCACCACATCCACCCATCTAGGAGTAGATTACAAGAAGAATGGAGTGGTCTTTGGACCAAATCCGAGCTAGGAAAGCTAGGAGCTTCTTTGGAGGGTTTGTCTTCAAAGGTTGTCTCCTTTTTACTCATTTCTTTGTATTTCTTGCTTCTTTGATGTGTAACCCCAAATTTAGGAATTTTGTAAACCTACACTTATTGCAATATATGTATGATTGTTCTTAATTTTCTTTGAGTTTTGTTCTACTCTTTGCTTATTCATGATTAAATCTCTTGTTGTGATATTCATGTGTGTGATGGGTCTAAATTAATGTGTCCATGAATGGGATTAGGAGTAGTGTAATTTAATTTAGGAGTAGAGTAATTTAGCATCCCATAATTGTTGATTGATTGATGGATGATCCAAAATACCATGTTTAGAATGATTTGAGTGTTGAGTATTAGCTCTAAAGAGTGGGAGAAGTTTGATTGATGCATGTACTTGCTAAATTAGACTTTGGTTCAATATTCTTGTACTTAATGGGTCTTTGTTTTCAAAGGCACAATTGCTCACCCATGGTTTGGGTTGGGTGATGGATTGATTTAGGGATAATTCCCAAATCAAAAGAATGAACCCCTAGCTTAAATTGAATGGTCTTAATGAATAACAATCAACTTGTTGCAGGTAGTTGTTTGGTAAGCTTGTTTCCATTTTTAGCCATCCTAGGGAGATTGATAAAACCGAATCCATATCTAGAGTAAAGACAAATTGAATTCCTCTTGTGCTTGTGTAGTTATAGGGGTATTTCATTGCTTAATGCTTTCACTCGGTTGGCCACCTTGTGGAAGATATTTAGGCTGTGTGTTATATATTGCGTGGTTCACATTAACATGTCCAGCGTGATATCCTCTACATTTGACCAGTAAGTTGAGAGATCACTAGGCTGGCGTGTAGAGCTCGTGTGTGTGTCCCACAGTCCTTAATGAATCCAAGCATTTATGCATGGATGTAATCTCTAAAACATCGAGAGAGATTAGAGATTAATTAAGGGGACACGAGCATATAACATACGTGTTGTATGGGTATCTCGTATTCTTAATGCTTTCACTTGGTTGCCATCCCGTATTTGGTTAGCCATTGTGAATGAATTATTGGCTGTAGTATGGCCCGCGCGGTTGCGCATTACATGCCCAACGAAATAACCACTGTATATGACCAGACAGTTGAGAGATCACTAGGCTGGCGTACAGAGCTTGTGTAGGTGTCCCAAAGTACTTAATGAATCCATGCATTGTGTGGATACGATTTCTAAGACTCGAGAGAGATTAGAGATTAGAGATCAATTAAGGGGACACGAGCCTATGATATACTTGCACATTGAGGGACTAAGTGAGTCTAGCACTTAATTAGGAGGATTGTTACGGTTGAATCATTTCTCTAGTGTAACCACATTTCATGCCATCTCTCCATTCCATCCTATCCATGTATATATTATGGTAGTTTATTTATTTATTTATATTATTACTTACTTTTCCGCACCCACAACACACGAGTTCTCTCGGAGTGTTGTAATAATAGCTAGAACCGGTGACGGTCGGTGAATCCCACCTCCCTGCGGAACGATACCCTCACTTGCCGCTGTGCTAGTCTCTGTGACTCGCGCGCTAGCGAGGTCGAACTTAAATGTTCAATCTTTTGACCGACATCGCAACGACGTGTCGTCATGTATCTCCTACAGGGGTGCGCTATGAGGAGGAACCGTGTCCCCGTGTATCTCCTGCAGGGGTGCACTGTGAGGAGGAACTAGGTCCCTGTGGATCTCTTGCAGGGGTGTATTATAAGGAGGAACTGGGTCCCCGTGGATCACCTACAGGGGTGTGCTGTGAGGAGGGACCCAATAGATCTGCTGCAGGTGTGAGCTCTACTGGGATAGACCCGAGGGGTGGTCAGTGACTGTGGAACTCTATCCCCATAGACTGAATGGAAGGATGCGCTACACTAGGATCGACCAGAGGGGTCCGCTGTAAAGAGGCAAACAAGTCTGATAAAACCTGAGGTACCTCCTCTATCTCCATAAGTGTTGTCTTTGTAACACTAGTACCACAAGTAACCTCCTCACATGCTGTCACACCAGGCCCCTACTAATCACGCCCGGTCTCTGGGTCTGCCCTGTCCTTATGACTACCAGACCCATCTCTGGGACTAAAGTCTCGGTCTCGGTCATCGTCATCGAATGGTGGGTCATCGAACAGTGGACCTGAACTACGGGGCTGCGATGTCGAACCCTGAAGACCCCGAATCAAATGCAGCAAGTCCTGATGCTGTCAACCTCATTTCTCATCAGTCTTGTGCACTTCACCCCCGTAACGCTCGGAATGCATCCATCAGTTCAGTTTACCAACGGTCCTAAAAGGATTTCAAACTCTATCATCACTAAAACGAGCACTCGATTGAAATTAAATAATGTAGTTCTATTATTTTTACATACCTTTGGATGCCCTTCAATGCCACCTACTGAATCAGCGTCAGGTCGAAACTGTTTGGGCAAAGTGAATCTCACACGCCTACGCCTCCTCAAGGGTCTCCCACTGCAACCCTACTGGTCTAAAACCTCCATATCACTAGGTCTAGAATGCCGACCCTCCTCCTCACTGGGTTCGGAATACCGACCCTCGGTATCACTTGCTTCAGAATACCGAACCTCCGTATCACTGGGTTCGACTGATGGAACCTAGGGTTACATATTGCGCAGCGGAAAGGTTTTAGATTTTTTTTAAAGCAATCGTCAAATAAACCCATTTGTACAGTAATAATCGAAAACAATAAGAAGGAGATGAAAACTATTTCATACCTACGTAGGAGGCTCCTTCACTTTAATATGATCTGCTTCTGATTTGAACCACTTGATCTTCCTCGCTATGACCCTGAACTGGTAACGGCATGTGGGCGCGTCACGGTACTCAGGAACAAAAATGGAGGTAGATGAGAAGAGCACACAAAAGACAACTCTTGTTCTTTTGTTGGTGAAGTGCGGCAAGAAAAAATTCTCTAAAAAAAAATAATCAGCTTGTTTTTATTTTTCTTTTCTTCTTTTTATTTTTCCTCCAGCCGCCCATATTTCTCTCTTCACCTGATTGTTGTAACTAATGCATCAGTTTTCTTTTATTCTACCATCAATGCATTAGTTTTCTTTTATTCTACAATCAATGCATCAGTTTTGTTATACCATATATATCAAATATATATGTTATAAAACTAACCGATGATCTCTCTTTAACACCCTACATCTAATGATTAATTACACAATTAAATAATCTAATTATTTAATTAACATAATCATTAATATTCATTAATTGAATAATCACATTATTCAATTAATTCCCGAATAGACACGTGTCACTTTTGTAACACAATTAATTGGACAATCCAATTAATTAACCGTGACCCTTGTTACCTAAATCGATCGGGCTAGCAAAGGGACCTAATGGACCCACAGTATTTTGAGCTCCAATAATCCTTAGAAATAATTAATTAAACTCTTTAATTAATATTTCATGATTATTAACTTCGGTGTTATTCCACTAAAAACCCGAAGTTGCATTCTCTCAACTGTAGATGTTTTTACACAAACCAATAACTTTTGGTGTCCATTGATATAGCTATTACATATGGTACGATCCTCCACAGGTAGTTCATAATTAGAGCTGGGTCATAATATCCGTTATACCCCTCTAATTATATCTTTCCATTAAGTACCATTGATTCTCTAATGAACAATAAATCCTACATTCCTTACGGAATTAGGAGAGCGCTCATATTGTTCAAGCCCCGAATCAACCCTTAAGGGAACTACTATCTACTTCTCACAAGAAGGAGTGGATTCCACTATTGTGTGCAGATCTTCCCAGCCACAAGCCAAACCGCGATCCCAACATACGGAGCATATTGATCAAGAATGCAACTCCGACCTCACCCATGGGGCATTATCGATATCTTTAAGGTCATCAAAATGGTCATGCCGAGTAAGTTTTCCCTTGTACCATGCTCCCATTGGGGTTTTAAGCGAATCCTTTAGCTGTTTCTTTGTCTGCATATTCACAGAAAAAAAAAATACAAGTTCATTAAAAGGCTCGGGCAGTGTATAAAAAGTATTGGGTAGCGTTTGAAAAGGCTCGAACACTTTATTAAAAGGCTCGGGTAGTGTATGAAAAGGCTCTCATTAAAAGGCTCGAGTAAAGTATGAAAAGGCTCGAGTAGTGTATTAAAAAGCTCGGATGGTGTATTAAAAGGCTCGGAGAATCAAAATTCAACTAACCTATTCATAAATAATTAAAATGCTCGGATGTAGTTTCAAAAGGCTCGAAAACTCACGAAAAGGCTCGGATATAGTGTAAAAAGGCTTGGAGATTTGAAAAAGTTTTGGGACTGTTTTAAAAAGGCTCAGAGACAATTATAAAAGGCTCGGGTATCATTTTAAAAGGCTCGGGTACAGTTATAAAAGGCTCGGAAATATTTCAAAAAGACTCATAAACCCAGATCTTCATCGTCTTCAAAACAAAATTTTACAAAAACAAAAAACCTAACCTAACCTAACCTCACAATCAAAAAAACATAATCAACAACAACAAATCAAATAAAACCTAATCTACATCATCAAAATGGCATGCAACATCAAACACAATAAATTTTCGAGAACAGAAACGCTTAAGGAAGAAAACTAACCGCTATCGAATCAGTTCGCTGCTAAACTTTGTTCGATGTCATAACTGTAGCTTTGTTGCCAGTCAGTTTTCCGTCAGATTTTGGTCGCCTTTAGGTCTGTAGCGCTGGCTGGTTTTCTCTCTCAAGGGTTTTCTATCAACGTTTGAAAAGGGAACAAAGCGACAAAAAGGGTATTTTTGTCTGCTCACTCAAATTGGTGCATTTTAAACTTAAACTACTAATATGGTGATAGTCTTACAAAAGGCACCCCATATAGTGACAAAAAAAAAATTGAACCCTTTTCCAAAAAGCTTTTTTTTTTTTTAGTTTTTTTAAAATATATGAATTGTCTCAAGTCCCTCGACTACCAATAGATATTTCACCATACAACTCTTTTATTATAAATACATTATCAACACTCTTTTTGTAATTCATACAACCAAAAGCTATTTTTAAAAATGCATTGTCAACATTTTTTTGTAATTTACACAATCAAAAGTCTTTTTTGTTATAAGCTCTACTATAAAAAGATCTACTCTAGCAGCTCTACTTGAAAAGCCATACCAAACACCCTCTAAATCACTTTTGGAAAATGAATTTCAGCTGGTTGTATCTTTGTGGAGTCCATTTTATATATGGGTGTCCCCCCTATCATTCTTTGATATCTTTTTTATACAGTAGTCTGTTGGATATTCATTATTCAGTGTGTTTGTGCTATCAAATCCTTTCTAATTGTTATTTCTAATCCATATATTGCATTATTGTTGTGTTGCATGTAGACTAAATAGTCATCTTATGTCATTGTTGGCTTTATTTCGTTTACCTACTTTTGGAATCTCAAATTGTGCTTTCTTGGACATTAACTTAGAAAATAATGACTCATCAGTCATCACACATAATTCAATGTCATCACTCATCAATTCATCATAATATTAGTAAAGCTAGTAACCCCATTCATTATTAGTTATGATTAAAATCAAAAATCTCCCTTGAACTTTTAACTTTTATTGGATTGGTAAACAAAGATGCGTTTATTCAGAAACCATAAGGGAAAACTTGTACATTCCATTAATACATAAATAAATAAAAAGTAAGGGTAAATAAACTAAGACCCAAGTTTGTTATAAATACTACTATTATAACAAACTTGTTATAATATACATTTATCTACTAAGATATCTCTGCTCTTAAATTTGAACTAATAAAAAGAGCAAATTGTTCATAGCTATTAAAATTTTTAAATGATTTGTTATTAAACTTTTATAATAAATGTATTTTTCTTCAAGTTGTTGTTTAAATATTTTTTTTTAAAATTCTTAATTTTGGTATTTAAATTAAATAGTCTCTACTAGTTTTCTTTAACAATTCAACTCTTATTAGACAATTCCACATTAACAACACAATATCGCATTAAACTAATGTAAATCGTGAAATTTTACCATTAATAAATAGGAAACCCCTATCATCGTCAATTCGTCATTAAGCATTATTCTTTTTCATTAGGTTTTTCATAGTTGATTTAATTAGAATTGTTTTGATTTTTTATTTGCAGGACAAGTAGATTAGAATAAATAATTCTCAATTTTGAATAAATAATTCTTAATTTTGGTAGTTAAATTAAATAGTCTCTCTACTAGTTTTATATTTGTTCCAGAATTTACTTATAATTACATAAGTTGGATAGAGATGTTCAAATTATTTGTAATAATAATTTAATATACAAAATAATTAGTTGTATTTTATGATTGTTTGTATTGGAAAGAATTATTCAAAAATATGCACTACTACAAAAAACGCAAAAGAAATCGGTTATTTTACATGGAAGAAATCAGTTTTTAAATTTTTAAAACCGATGTAAAAACATGCAAAAACACATCGGTTATATATAAAACCGATTTAAAAACCGCAACGTCTCAAAGTCAAAGTGGTAAGCCTTTACCGCCTGACTACAAGATTAGATGTGTTAACAATTGCACAATATTTATATATAACCTATATGAGTTGTTTTGATAAATTTAAATTTATTTAACTAATCAAAATTCTAATTTCTACTACAAAAATATATTAAAAAAAAAAAAATTATTGGTGGGTTTATATTTCATTTTTTGTGTGGTTTTATGTTCTGCTGGAGATGTTTTTGTGCAACTAAATAAATTTTTTCGTCCATGTTGGGTTCTTCGATTTTTCGATACTAATCCAACGGTATAAAAAACATAAAATTCTGGGCACTATTTTGAAAGTTATGATCAATTATTCAGTCAAAGATCAGAAGCGATTGAAGATATTTTTGTGCAAACTTTTTCCTTAAAACTGTATCTTTTGGCAAGGAAATAAATTTTTTCGTCCATGTTGGGTTCTTCAATTTTTTGATACAAATCCAACAGTAAAAAGAACGTAAAATTATGGGCATTATTTTGAAAGTTATGATCAATTATTCAGTCAAAGGTCAGAATGATTGGAGATGATCAATTTTTGTGCAAATATTTTCCTTAAAATTGTATCTTTTGGCAAGGAAATAAGTTTTTTTTGTCTGCATTGCTTCTTCAATTTTTCGATACGAATCTAACGGTATAAAGAACGTAAAATTCTGGGTGGTATTTTGAAAGTTATGATTAATTATTCAGTCAAAGGTCAGAAGGGAAGCGAATCCGCGAGTGAGATGTTTTCATCGCTCATTTTCACACTGTTCCAAATCGATTTTTGGAATATTTTTTGAACAAAAAGTGTTTTTTTGCATGTCTAATTTCTTGTGTCAAAATTTGAGAAAATAAAGTTGAGTATTTTTAGAGATGCGCACTTGAATGTGGACATAGGTCAGATTTGAATTTCAGCAGAATTTTGCTTTTGAATCCATATCAGTTTTCTCAAAAACCGTTGTCTTTTCAAACCGCAATATTTAAGACATCAGTTTTAATGGAAACCGATTTCTTATCGGAAAAAAAATCTATATTGGTTTTCTCAAAAACCGTTGTCTTTTCAAACAGCAATACTTAAGACATCGGTTTTAAGGAAAACCGATTTCTTATTGGAAAATAAATCCATATCGGTTTTTCCAAAAACTACTTTTTTTTTAAACCACAATATTTAAGAAATCAGTTTTTATAAAAACCGATGTAAACAACTGATGTCTTTTAACATTTTTGTAGTAGTTAATATTGTTTCGGTTTAAGTAATTATTGATATCTACTCTTTAAAAAATTATAAAGCATAAATCCAATAATCATTAATTTATCACATGTTTGCATCAAAAAAAATATATCAGTTTCTCGTTGATAATCTTAATTTCGCCCAAGCAAGGACGTAGTAAGTAGTAACTAGAAAGTCGAAAGTAGAATCCCATACGGAATGTACAAATCTTGTACTTCTAGTATTAAAAAGGATTTAAATTCTTTTAAATTTATAAAAGGGTAATTATCATTTCAATTCCCAATGTTTTTTTTTCTTCGAAATATTACTTTTTAACAAATTTTGTTTTTTTATCTCACATGGTCCTTAATACTTTTTTTAGATAAAATCAGACTGACTTGGAAGGAAAAAACATTGCATACGATCGTATACTGAAAAAACTCCAGCATAACCATATATAGATAAATAAAAAAGAAAACACAAGAGAGAAAAGAAAAACGAAAGTAAAGGAATGCGCATGCCCTGAAACAGTAAACAAAATAGAGGCACGCAAGCCTCAACCGAAGGCAAAAAAACATGAATTAAACTAATTTTTATAATACATCAATATCATATCCTTATGATGGCCAAACGTGATAGAAACTAGAAAGTGTATATTAACCATTTTATTTTTTTATTAATAGATAAATTACATCTCACCGTTAAAATTTCGTTAGTAAACCTTTAAAAGATTGAAAGTTCATAAGGGTAAATATGTTATTAATACAAATATAAAATTAAAATTAGGCTAATTGGCACGGATACCCCCTGAACTATACCCGAATTTGCAATTGTTAACGGAAATCCAACAGAACCCTAATTCCGTCTAGGAAAATTACACTAAGCTCCCCTGATTATATATATAATTGTATTAAACCATAAAAAATATAATAATATTACCCGAATACCCCTCTGACCAAATTTTAAAAATAAAAATTTAAAATTTAAAATTTAAATAATGGTTAAATAATAATAAAATTCTGAATTTTATTATAAAGACAATAAAATAAATATAGAAATGAAAAAAATTAAATTGATTTAACAATTATTAAATTATCTTTTCTATTTAAATATCACTAAATATAAAACCCATATAAATATTTAAATTATTTAAGAAAAATAAAAATAATGGTTAAATAATAATACAATCCCCTTTCAATAATAATAATAATAATAATAATAATAATACAATTCTTATTTTATTTTTTTATAAAGAAAATAAAATCTTTAAGAAATTAAAACATCTTTAAAATCTCTACCATCCATGTCATAGATGGACGGTGGAGAAATATTTATTAAAACAAATTCAAATTTTAAAAAAAAACATTTTTTAAATAGATTGATTGATCTCAATTACAAAAAATAATAATAATAATAATAATAAGTTTCTCCATTAATGAAGATATGAAGATCCATCAATGTTCTTCTTCTTCTTCTTCTTTTTATTTATTTATTTATTTTTATTTTTTTTATAATTAGATTTCGTTTATTGGTTTGTGAAATGTGTTTTTTAAATTAATTTTTTAACTTAATGAATATAGAGAAGAGAAATCCTTTAAATAAAAAAATTTGAATAAATATTTTTAAATGAACTTCGATCCATCTAATTAAATGAACACCTGTTTCTCCATCCAATCCTTAAAAATTTTCCTTCTCTAAAGAAAATAAAAAATTTAAATTTCCAACACCCAGAAAATTTTAAATAAAAAATTTAATTTTTAATTCTTTTGTATGTGCTTTTAATTGGATTGATGTTCAATTTTTAAAATTTTATATTTGTATTATTATTATTATTTTGTAATTGAGATAAATCAATCTATTTCAAAAAATGTTTTTTTTTTATTTGAATTTGTTTTAATAAATATTTCTCCACCATCCATCTATGAGATGGATGATTGAGATTTTAAAAATGTTGTAATTTTTTAAAATTTTATTTTATTTATTAAAAAAATCATATTTGTATTTTTTTTATTTTTTTTTTGAAAGGGAATTGTATTATTATTTAACCATTATTTTTATTTTTCTTAAATAATTTATATATTTATCTGGGTTTTTATATTTACAGATATTTAAATAAAAAGATAATTTAAATAATTGTTAAATCAATTTATTTTTTTCATTTCTCTATTTATTTAATTATCTTTATAATAAAATTCAGAATTTTATTATTATTTAACCATTATTTAAATTTTAAATTTTAAATTATAACAATAATAAAAATAATAATAATAATAATAATAATAATTATTATTATTATTATTATTATTATTATTATTATTATTATTATTATTATTATTATTATTATTATTATTATTATTATTATTATTATTATTATTATTTTATAAAGACAATTAAATAAATAGAGATTTTTTTTTCATTTCTCTATTTATTTAATTGTCTTTATAAAAAAAAAATAAGAATTATTATTATTATTATTATTATTATTATTATTATTATTATTATTATTGAAAGGGGATTGTATTATTATTTAACCATTATTTTATTTTTCTTTAATAATTTAAATATTTATATGGGTTTATATTTAGGGATATTTAAATAAAAAAGATAATTTAATAATTGTTAAATCAATTTAATTTTTTCATTTCTATATTTATTTTATTGTCTTTATAATAAAATTCAGAATTTTATTATTATTTAACCATTATTTCAATTTTAAATTTTAAATTTTTATTTTTAAAATTTGGTCAGAGGGGTATTCAGGTAATATTATTATATTTTTTTTGGTTTAATATAATTATATATATAATCAGGGGAGCTTAGTGTAATTTTCCTAGACGGAATTAGGGTTCCGTTGGATTTCCATTAACAATTGCAAATTTCGAAGAGTTTAGGGAGTTTAATGCCGAAAAAAAAAGTTCAGGGGGTAAGGTGCAAATTCGGGTATAGTTCAGGGGGTATCCGTGCCAATTAGCCTTAAAATTATTGGGTGTTGTTTTTAGCCGACGACGGTGCTATAAGCTGTAGACAACTCCGTTGGCTGTGAAAGAGAGGCTGGAGCCTCCCCTGTCCATGGAAATCCAAGATCCATATTATATCTCCACATAAGTTAACAACATAGTGGTTTTTGGCTAATAATGAAACTAGAGAGTGATTTTTGACTAATAATACAAACTATAGCATAGTTTTTAATAATATCCGTAAATAATAATTTCTTTTTGATTTTGGGACAGCCCATCAATCAAGCCCCTAATGGCTTAATTATGATATACCAATTCATGAGTTATGGCTTATGAGTGTTGGGTTTGTGAAGCCTAAAACCAGCCTTGAGAATCTTTCTCTGCATTTTGCGCAGCCCGAGCATGGTGCACAGGGGGTGGTACACGCAGCGTCAAACTCCAGGGGAATTAGCGCTACACATACCGCCGGCCAGGCACGTGCCCAGGGCACGGCACAAGTAGCGGTCAACTCTAGAGGAGTCACACTGCACATACCGCGGCATAGGCACATGCACAGGGGGCGGTCTACACTGCGGTAATGTGGTGAATTGCGCGAATCAGGAAGTTCATGCATAAAAGGAATGTGTCCTTATTTGGGTTTTAGCTTACCCTAGTGTTCCCATATAAATACTAAATGATGTAAACCCTAAGGGGTGTTGAAAAAGAGTGAGAGAGATATTGAGAGTAAATTGTAGAGAGACTTGAGAGAGACAGAGATATTGTAATCAACTCAGGAAGTAGTGGATTGAGTGCGGTGCGCTCCGTGGACGTAGGCAAATTACTGAACCATGTAATATCTTTGGTGTCGTTCTTTCTTCTTTATTGCTTTCTTATTATCTGTAATTGTGTGTTCTGCTTTAGATTTGTGTGACATCCATTCTTTCTCGACAACAGTGAGTCCCATCTTTCTCAATTTCTTGTATTTTCTGTTCAAGGCACACCACCAAAATGAAGCTGGTTTCTCTTTTTTTTTTAATTTTTTTTTTCTCCTTTTTTATTTTTTTTATTTTTTTTTTTCTACTTGCAGGTGAAAGATTGTGTTGATAACTAACAAATAAATAAAAGAATTAAATCTTAACTACACTTAATTAAAGACATTGATAAATCACAAAAAACATTATAATACATATAAAATTATTCAAATCAGTAGACAATCCAAGCTTGTTTAGTGATTACATTTCACAGCAGCCTCAAGTTCTACTATAACTAAAGCAATCAATTGAGTATCATTTCCATTATCTTAGAAACTCGACTGTTTTGCAAAAGCAAAGACAAATCAAAACACTGATATTCGCATAGAAAGCAAAAGGAGAGAAAATGCTTTAATTATTTTTTGGGTCATTGATTTTTAGAGCCACTAATTTAGTTAGGTGGTCCCTAAATGGTCATTAATTTTTTTAAATGATTCAAATTAACCATTTCATAGATAGAAAGTATCAATTGTTGCCACTATGCCCATTAATTGTTTGAAGTCCGTTTTCTTCTGTCATAACCTGTTAGAATCAGTGTTCTAAAAATCGGTCTAGGCAGCCGCCTAGACGCTAGGCGGTGGTCGGGCGTCCCGACCTGGTCCAAATCAGAGAAAAAAATCGGTCAACGCAAAGTCAACGGTCAACGGTCAACATCAAAAAAAAAAAATAAAAAAAAAATAGGTTACATTGTTGACATTGAAACATGCCTTATTAACTCAAAACTTTAATAAACAATTCATATTTGTTTTTTTAATTTTCAATATATAAATGCATAATTTCTTATATCTTGAAAAATGAATAAATAAAAATTATTGATTTTTTAAATATCTTAAAAAATAAACATGAATCCTTCAATTTTCATAAATAATATAAGATCTTAATTGAATAAAGAATATCTTAAATAAATAAAAAAGTGTTCCCGTATCAAAATTTATTAATAATTAAAAGTAGAAAGATTGAAAATTAAACAAAGGAGACAAACAAAATTACAAGGTGCAAGGAAAGGATGTTTGGTAATTGGTCCCGGTACGTACAAAGGTTGATGACTTCATATGGGTCCATTACACAATCAAAGTAACATGTTGTTACAATGTTACTTGCTACCAAACAAAAAATTAAAAAATTTGTGATAAATGCGTCACATTCAGACAATATTTATACTCTTTCTAGAGTCTACACAAACCGCACATGCAAACCTGAAAAGCTGCATGTGAAATTGGAATCTTGGATTGTGAAATGAGAAATGTGTGGATTTGGAATAGATTAGATGTTGATGATTTTGATTGAATTTGCCAATTTGATTGATTTGGAATTTTGGATTTTGGAAATTGGAATACAATGATTTGTTAGTAACTTAATATATTATTATTTATTAATTTATTATTAGTTTGTGTGGATTTGGACTAGATTTTGATTATTTTGATTGAATTTGGTCATAGTATGAGTTTTAATATTGGTTTTATAGGTGGAAAAGACGAAAAAAAAAACCAAAAAAAAGGGGCCGCCTAGAAATCCGCCTAGGCGCCGACTAGGCCGCCTAGGCGCTAGGCGCTGGTCCACCGCCCGACTAGCGCCTAGCGTTTTCTAGAACACTGGTTAGAATAGAGGTCAAAATAGTAAAACAAGAAGGGGCAATCTAACAGTCTATTCCTTTCATTGCAATTCAAACATGTAGGTTTTGAAAACAAAATAGGCGAAGCGGAAGGGTAGACTCGGATTAATTTTCTATAAAAACAAAACCATTTTTCTGGATTGTTGTGATCATATTGATTCTAATATTTAATTTAAATAAAGTAAAAAATGAAATCGTTTCCCTTACTTTTAAAAGAATAGCAAGTTGGAAGTAATGATTAACGTCAATTCATATAAAATAAAAAATAAAAAATTAATCAAATCATTATTTAATATATATAATTAAATAATCAGAAGGCATAAAATATTACCCATAAAATTATTTATGGGTGAAATGTCACATATAGCGGCAGTTTTCTGTTAGATTTTGACAAAATAACTACCAATGAACAATATTTTATCAAAATTATGATTTTAAAATAATTTAAATATTGAATAGCATTTTTGGAACTCCACCCACTTATTAATGATTTAATAGTGTCTAGTGCTATTTTCTCTTATTGGTTTGTGGCTCATAAGGACAGGTGGATGCAACCTTCTAACCTCAACCAATTGTGTTTACAAACAATTGATTTACACATTCAATACTGTTGACTTTAATGTACGTATGTAAATTAGTAAATGCAAAGTCTTTGTATTACATAATTATACCAAACACAATTGATTTTAAATTTGATTTAGTACGGTAGAAAACAGTCAAAAGAATAACAAAATAAGGGTATGTATGATAATCATTTTTACTTAAGTTAAGGTGCTGGTTTGTGTTATTACCTGAGTCTTTTCGTCACTTATATATATGTATATATTTACATTATGCACTGTTGTTGATTATCTTAAATTCAAAGATGAACTTGGCTATTATTTTTGAATATCTTAGACTTCTATTTGGTAAATACAAAATGAAAATAATATTCATTATTGGAAAACTGTCTAAAAGGATTTAATTTTCAATACTTCATTTATTTTCCCAAATCATAGGAAAACTGTGTAAAAGCTCGGCATCCAAGTTCAATGGCCCTGCCATCTTGTCTGAAGAACCCTTTGCTAAGGTGAAGCAGGCAATTGATCATTGAATTAATAACACACACACTCCCACTCTCCAGATGTGTTGGTAAATGCTCAATATCGTTGTATATTTGAACTTGTTATGAATATAGATTATTTTACTTGATAAAAATGGTGTAGTATTCAGAAGTGTTGTTTGTAATGCTTTGTAAATAACTTTTAGCATGTAATTGACTTCAACTGTTATCTTGAATCTTTTCAGGAAGATCTCTTGTGTATTATTAGAATTATACAAGTTTATTATTTTATTAAAGGGGAATATATTCAATGGCAATAGTTGTCCTTTGAGTAAAACAGAAAAGTATAGATTATTATATTGATGAAAAATGAATACAAAATTTTGTCTTAATAAGTTCGAAAATAACCTTTTTGTATAAAATAAATGTTTAATCAAATGGTATCTAATGATATGAACACTGCTTGGGTGCTGACGCCATATTGACCAACCAATGGTTGGTTACCACGTAACCCAAAGTAAGAAGAAAATTATTAAGACAAAAAATAAAACAAACTTATTAAGACAAAATTTTGTATTCTTTTTTCATTGATATAATAATCTATACTCATCTATTCTACAATTACAATTCCCTCCTTGCAATATTCACTAATAAGAGGATGGAAAGTCTTTAATGAAGGTTTGATGCCCAATTTCTTCATATTTTCATATAGCTCAATACACTCTACGGTGTTTCCTGCACTGGAATGATCTGAGATTAGAGATTTTGTATGCAATCACATCAGGACTAAGTCTTCAGCTTCCATTATCCTTGCCTTTTTGCAGAGCCCATTAATAAGGACATTGTAAGTTACAAGTGTTGGAGCGATTTTACTTTCGACCATTTCATCAAAAAACTTAAAAGCATCTTCGATCCTCCCAACTGAGCAGGTACCATCAATGAGCATATTATATATTTGAGTGTTAGGGGAAACCCATCTGTCTTCCATATCTCTGAGGACTATTTCAGCTTCAAGAAGCTTACCATCCTTGCATAAACAATTTATGAGAGAACCATAGCTTACAACATTCGGTTTCATCCCATGATATTTCATTTCTTCAAGAATCTGGAAGCAAGGAATTGAATGTAACCAAATTTGCCTCCACATTCTCAATCTTCATCCTTTCTCTCAAACCAAATGCCTTCTCCAACACCGCAGCCTTACAATACCCATCAATCAACGTGGTATTATACGTAACCCGAGTTGGCACCAAATTTCTCTTACACATTTCGTCGAACAGCTTCCCTGCATCCCTCATTTTCTTTTCTTTACACAAGACACCTAACAGAACATTATAAATAAACACATTAGGTCTCACTCCTCTCTTCTTCATCAATCAACAACCTCTCTTGCCCTCTTTAAATCACCAATCTTCACCGCAGCTTGAACAGCTTTTCCATAAGTGAACTTGTCAGACTGAAAACCCGAATCAACAATATCCTCGAACAATTCAAGAGTCTTGTCAAATCGGTTACAAGTCACCAAACAATCAAGCAAGAGATTAAGAGAAGCTAAAGAAGGAAACCCACCATCCTTTCTAACAGAAGAATAAAGTTGCAAGGCTTCAACGGGCATTTTAGAGGATGATAAAACTGATAAGAGCATGTTAGTGAAAAGAGGTTTTAAGGAGGGTGAAGAAACAGAGAAAAGAGTGAAGAGATCGTTTGGTGAAGAGAAGGATGAAGTCTTAGAGAGAACCAGTGTTTTGATGAGATTTTCGGCGGTTGCTGTGCGTTGTTGTTGGAGCAGGATTCGAAGTTTTCGCACTTGTTCTTCGCGTTCTTGGTGGGTCGATGAGTCTGTGCATAGAGATAGACAAGAAGCTAATGAAAAGGGGTTTTTGTGGTGTCTGTGCGGGACATGGAGGAGCAGTTTTCGAACAAGACGCAGCTGCGTAGCCATTGCCTATTTAGCTTTTTTTTCGTGCGCGCTTCAAATGATTTTTCAACTTTATTATATAATTTTGAAATCTCGTTGGAGGTGACGTTTTTGCCACACATTAAACTGAATACCGAACCCAATTTTTTATTTTTATAAGGAAAATTTATATGACGAAAATATTCGGAATAAAATTACAAAAAAATTAAAAAAAAAATTAAAAAAAATCTGCAAAACACAAATTAATAAATAAATTCAATGATATTTGTTTAGAGGGTCAAATGATCTTTACCGACCAATATGGATCGGCGATAGCAATACCAAATTACCAATACTAGTGATATATAATAAACAATAAAAATAAACTTTTTTTCATAATTACATGGTATCAGTAAAGTAACTAAACTCTAAACGCAATTTTACATAGACAAGATCGATATTGATCTAATGGTATATCCCTTGAAACTTACACTATAGAGGTTGTGAGTTGGAGTTGTGTCTTTGGCCCCTAAATATCGTATTAATTGTAATTTTTTATATATATATATATATAAATACAATTTTACTTTGCAAAAAGAAAATGAAAACAATACTTTAGGGGGTCATATGCTCTTATACAAGAAATTTTAGTTGTAGCGGTAATTAATAGTTTTATCCAATCCAAAAGCTTGCTAAATGTTTCCTGAATTAATTGCTTTTAACATATCTTGTAAGATGCATGGGTTTACTAACGACTTACAAGAAAGAAATGCTTAATCAACTCTCCTTAATCAACTCCATGTTTAATGTTTCAATAGTTAAATTCATGAACAAAAAGGCAACTAATTACAAGAAAGTAGTTAAGCAGCATCCGGAACGGTTGTCTTTGATATTGATTCTTGATTTAATCGTGCTGGGTCACTGCCTCTGTAGATGACAATTGATGCTTCATTTACTTGTGTTGCGTCTATGCCACCGTAGATGAAAATTGATACCATCAGAAGGTAGACACAATTGAGAGGAGTCACATAAATTGTTAAATATTTATAGTAGAGAACGAAGCAACTATCGTCCAAGGTGTCAAGGAAAAGGATGGTGTTTGAATAAACGCAGAGTATGTTAAGGGCATTTCTAATACCAATAACAACAAATGTATTGATTGCAAATCGATATCGCTTCATTGATTTGGACAAATGATCATCATCTCTTGTGAAATGTTCCAATCCTTCAATGCCAAGTCCTTCCATAACACCTAACAAGAAGAACTGTGGAGTAAGCAACCATATGCTCATTTGAAGATTATCCAACCGGTGAACCTCAACCCGCCATGCTACATCACTGCATAATATGGATATCAGCATTCCACCCCAAATTCTCATCATATTTTGCTAGTTTAGCTTCATGAAACCATTTTGAAAGTAAACATAATGGAGATAGTTTATAGGAGACCCATTTTGAAAGTAAACATAACGGAGACAGATTACTGGAGACCGATTCACATGCAATAGATTGAAATAAAATCAAATAGATCAAAAAACGATCTGCATATTCCAAGTCGATTCCCTAAAGAAAAAAAAAATGTGTTCCCTGCAGATAGCAGGCCAAACACTAGGAAAGTAGACCATATAGGAACCAATTTCAAAAGATATTTAGTTTCCTGGACCATTGTTATAGTGCAAAGCCTGCCTGCCTTTTCTTGAGCTTCATGTCCAACAGTAGATTGAAGAATGGCAGCTTTGTCTATCCCTATGCATATTCATTAAGTCACTTAAAACATATATAGTACTTTAACGATATATATAGAGTCTTTCATAAGGAGTCCCTTATTTTAATTTCGGTAAGGAATTTGATGAAATCATATTGATTTTTATGAATTTTGATTTGATATATATATATATTATGATAAGTTCATTGCAATCTACCTATGAATAAAATTTGAGAATTTTTCAAGCACCAGAACTAATTTCTTGGATTTTCCTATATTTCGCCAATTTTTGATGCCTTTATATTTAATAAAATTGAGATAAATAGTTCTCATGCTTAAAAAATTTTCAAATTTTATTTATAGGTAGATTTCAATGAACTTATCTTTTATAAAAAAATTCAAATCAAAATTCATAAAAATCGATATGATTTCACCAAGGTTCTTACCGAAATTAAAATAGGGCCGCACATGTATTGTCTAATCTTGACAACTCCCGACAATCCTATTGTAATAGTTGTAATATTTCGAAAAAAAGAAAATTGTTGTACTACGAAATTGGCTAAAACCACAAGTCAAGCCTGTAAATTGGGCTTTGACAATGTTTCAAGCACAAGGTTATAAAGCCTAAAAGCCCATTTTTATAACCGGCATGTAAAGGCACATTGTAAAAAGTGATTGGAGGGAAAAAAAATTCGAAATTTTTTATCTCCCACAAAAAACAAAAAATCTTTTATTTATATTTCTCAATTGAATAATGTTAGATATCACACCTAAAATGAGTGTATTTTTGCTTACCCACACTCACTAGAGTAAACAATTACCACCCACTCTAGGTGTTGACACGTGTTCCAAACTTTGAGTTAACTTTGGGTTAACTTTAGACTTTGAGTTAAATTTGGGACACATGTCAATACCTGGAGTGGGCGGTATGGTTCACTCTATTTAGTGTGGGTGAGCAAAATTGCACTCCACCTAAAATCAAAACTTTTTCTTCACAACACATGTGGCAGCTGATGTGTCAATTGGTGAGTGGATACATATCTCATTTATCTATGTATCCACCCATCAATTGACACATCAGCTGCCACATATGTTTTGATGGAAAAGTTGTGATTTTATGGATAATATCTAGCATTACTCTTCTCAATTCTATGAACATTATCACTCTACTTTTTCACAAAACCTCCTAAGTGACTATACCTTGACTCTCATTTCATCATTTTCCCTATCATTTCTCCAAAATTTGTTTCAAAACCAGAGTTCTATTGTTTTGACTTTCTAGTTGTGTAATTAGTTCTATTTTTCTTAGTTTGTGTTCATCTTCTCCTTTACGTCTTACTCTAGCACATGCATAGACTTCATCTTCCAGACTTGAAAGGATAAAAAAAATTATAGTTTGGTTTTTAAAATGTTTGTTTAATTAGAAGAGACTGTTTCTCTTGTTATTTTGTTTTATAAGGTAAATTTATTTATTTTATATATAAATGCTATTATGGTTCTCTTTTTTATTTTATTCATAATTCTTAGTTTGTAATTTATTATTTTGTTTCAATTATGCAAGTTTTAATTTTGGTTTTAGTTGATTTTTTATGTGTGTGATAATGATTATTTCTTCCCTTTTTTTTTTTTAGATATTTTTTCTCATTTAGTTATCACATAAGATTTCTAACAAAAAATTCTTGATATGGCATTAGAGAAAGTTTGGGTGAATAAAATATTTTAAACACTTATGGTGCAGTAACGGACCCACCACCAATCCTGACCTGTGTACATTTTTGACCATGGTGTCCCACCACGGCACCACCACAATAGAAGTATAGAACTTGAAATCATTTTATAATTTTTTTAAAAAAAAATTCTCTGTGCATCAGTAACAGTAGAACATGTTGACAAAGACAACCTAACTACTTTAAATTTCGAAAATCCAACGGCGTTGACACTTTTCTGGTACTCGTCTGTGTCTAGTCTTATCATCAGAAAAGACCCAGATCATAAAAAATAAAAATAAAAAAAATCACAACGACACCACATCATGTGCACGTCCACTTACATGTTAGAATTTACTGCTATCATGATTTTATGAAGTGGGGTTTGGCTTTAGTAGTAAACTTATCTCTAATCAACACACCAAACACATCAAATAATCTCTTTCAACAAATATAGCAATTGCAAGTTGCAATAATTAAATTTGGTTTGAGATTAAATTCTAATGTTGAATTTGCACTAAAGTTCATATTCATATTCAAAATTGATTGTTTTGTTAATATCTCATCATAGAAAATTCATATTCAAAATTGATTTTTTTTCTAAAGGTCTAAGTCTGATCTTTCAATAGAAATTGATTTTCGACCAAGATCTTCGTGTTCTAGAGTTTCTCATTCTACTACAGTGACATGTGTGTTTACTAGTCAATAGATTCTATTTCAAGGGTCTTTTGAGGTTTTTGGGACAAGTCCTACTTTAAGATCATCTCTCGTGCATATGCCAGTATCAATGTTAAATTTGGCACAAAAAATTGTAAAATGTTATATTTGACACATTATTTTAGCATTGTATTCAAATGCATAATTCTATTTGAAATGTTATTTTTAATTTTTTTATTATTTAAAATTATAAAATTCAACAAATATAATTAATGCATTCAATTTATATAATATTTTTTATTATTTAAAATTGTAAAAGTTAACAATTAATGCATTCAATACAATTATAAAATGGTTTTTTTTTTTTAATTAAAAAAGTAGCATTTATTGATGTGTCAAATTTGATATATATTATACTTTATGCTACATAGCATATGTCAAATTTGACACAACATTTGGCACTGCAGTGAAGTATGATTTAACTGAAAGGATAGTAATGTGTTATGCAAACTGATCTTGTTTAGTTGTAGCAAATTCATTTTTTACATTGGTTTATATTATTGTGCTATACCAATTTTTTTTTTTTTCTTTGGTTGAATGTCAGATCAGTTTTTTAATTTTTGTTAAATTTACTCATACTTAATTATAATAATATGTATTTCCAAAAACTATATCGTTAGTAAGATCTCGTTGAAATCTTTAAAATAACACCCACTTTGATATATATTTTATAGCGATAAAATCATTGAATATTGTATAAGTTAACTAATATAAATTAAAAATTAATTAATATTGTATAATATTTATTGAGAGAATATTCTTTAAAGATGCTCTTTTGATGTAAAATTTGGTATGGATGTATTGGAGTGAAAAAAAAAAAAAAAAAAAAAAAATTGGTGTAAGAAAGATACTCTTTTTATGACAAATTAGTGTAATATTTGATGTATTGGGTTGGAGATAAGTTGTGTTGGTTGGTTTGGTTGGAGAGGAGAGCTGGTGTGTTGTGGGCTTTGTTTGGATGTATGTGCGTGTGCGCGCGCGAGGTCAGTGACTAGTGAGTTGTGACTGACCAGTCATGACCACAGTCACACACGGAACCAGCAAAGACAGCAGAGTGCGCGCAATGTTGCATGTGTTTTTGCGTCAACAAACGACGCTAGCTTCTCGTTTTTTGTCCTTTCAAGACACCATGATTAAAGACCATTGTTCTTTCAAGACACCATGATTTTACAGTAGTGATGTGCACGTCCACTTACATGTTAGAAATTATTGCGACCATGATTTTATGAAGTGAGGTTTGGCTTAAGTAGTAAATTTATCTTCCACTAACACTTAATTATAACAATATGTATCCCAAAAAATATACTGTTGGAAAGATCTTAAGATCTTTAAAATAATACCCACTTTAATATATATGTTATGTCAATAAAATTATTGAATATTATATAAATTAACTCATATAAATGAATTGATATTGCATAATATTTATTGAGAGAATATTCTTCAAAGATACCCTTTTGATGTAAAATTTGGTATGGATACATTGGAGTGAAAAAAAATTTGGTGTAAGAAAGATGTTCTTTTTGGGTGCGTTTGGCACAGACATGGGACAGGACAAGGTGGGACGGGACATGACAGGTTGTTCTGTATTGTGTTTGGAAGGCCTGGGACAGAACTATGGACTGTACTATTATGCGTTTGGTATGACTGGGACAGGACAGGACAAGAGGTTCAAATGACCAGATTGCCCCTCCTATCCTTTCCAATGTTTATAACAATTTTATTAAGTTTGAAAAAAAAATATTTGAAAAATATCAAATATTATTGAATTACAATTAATTAAAAATCATACAAAATTAATATTTTCTTTCATTTTCTCACCTCCCAAACACTAGTTTTAGATTTCAAAATCATATTTCATCATCCAACACATCATCCAACTTCATCTTCATCATCCATACATCACCATTTTTCATCAGTAATCAGCCAAACTTATCCATACAAAAAAATGAACAAATAACGAAAAAAAAAAAAAAAATTCCGTGAAAAATGATCAGTTCATTGATCATCACTTCATCATCTTCATCATCGATCATCACTTAATCCCTCATCACCCAAGAAAATCATAACCATGTCTGTCAAAAAAAATAATTCAAACCGAAATCCCCATTTGGAAACCTAAATCGAAAACCTCCAATTCAAACCGAAATCCCCATTTTTCATCAGTAATCAGCCAAACTTATCCATACAAAAAAATGAACAAATAATGAAAAAAAAAATTTCCATGAAAAATGATCAGTTCATTGATCATCACTTCATCATCTTCATCATCGATCATCACTTAATCCCTCATCACCCAAGAAAATCATAACCATGTCTGTCAAAAAAAAAAATTCAAACCGAAATCCCCATTTGGAAACCTAAATTCAAACCAAAATCCCCAATTCAAACTGAAACCCATTACCCTTATCAAACCATCAAAGCCTAATCGAAAACCCCCAATTGAAAACCCTAAATCGAAATCAACCGTCTCTGAATATGCTTCTATGGTGTGCTCGCGTCGTTCGTCGGTGTCAGCTCCTCGCCGGCGGCCGTTGCAGCAACAGTTGAGAGGGAGAGATGAGTATTCGTTGGAGAGAAAGAAGGAAGAAAGAGAGAGAGAGAGATGAGAATCGTTGACAGAAAGAAGAGAGAGAGACGAGAATGAGAGAAAAAAAAGTTTTGGGATTTATTTTATAGTTGGTATTTTTGTGATTTTTGGAAGTTTTAAGGGCAAAAATGTCATTTTGGCACTTGTCCCATGCATGGGACAAGTCTGGCCGACCTAATTTGGTGGGACAAATTTTTGGGTTTTTTGTCCCACCTAGTCCCGTCCCGTCTCATGCTAATAGCGCGCCAAACGCGGGACAAGAGAAAATTGTCCCGTCCCGTCCCGTCCTGTCCCGCGTACCAAACGCACCCCTTATGACAAATTGGTGTAATATTTGATGTATTGGGTTGAAGATGCTTAGTGTTAATCGGAGATGCCCTTAAAGACTAAAATGGAATTGTGAATAAAAGTCGAAAAAATAAAAAATAAATAAAGTGAGAATAGTTGTCGCTCCCTTTGGAGCGACTGTCTAGCACAGGGCACAACTCTATGTGCTTCACACAGGGATGGAGCCAGGAATTTCACTTAGGGGGGCATTATTAAATAATAATAAAAGTAGTAAATTTTTTTGAACTATTTAAAGTGCACGCATTTAATCGAAAATGAAACATCACAAGTTTATAGGGGCATACCCAGGCTAAACAAAAAAATTTACTAAAATTTTTTAATAGTTTCCAAAAAGAGTTTAATGAGTAAAATTATTACAATTTTTTAAAACAATGAACATGTAATTTATTTAAAAGTTTCTACAATATAATACCTAATTAGTATTGACATTTATGCATCATATAAAAAATAATTCATTAACACATATTCATAACAGTTTCAAGCAATTATGTGATAATACGTGATTAGTGGCTTAATAAGAGTAAAAATTACATTTTTCTACTCTTCACTTTAAATTTTACATATCACATTCTCAAGCTTTCATGGCCCGCAACTTTCTAATGACAAACATTTCTATTGTATAATTTGTCAAATGCCAATAGATTAAACATATGCTAAACATTAGTTATTTATTTATTTATTTATTTATTACGGTATCTATCTATCCACCTATCTGAACCATGTATTTTTTTGAAGTTTTTTTTACCATTGGTAGGATTTGGGCCGTTGACTTAGGAGTCATTTGCCCAAACTCCAAACTCGTCTATTTATCAGCTGAGATAAACTTATATTTTATTCAATTATACAATAGAAAACAAAAGAGAAATAAATAATGAAAAAGAAAAAAAAAATTAGGATCACAGGATTACCATTTACAAATTTATTTGTCAAGACTCAAGAGAATATATATATATATATAACATGTTTGATCTTTGATTTTATTAAAATAAAAGCACAAATATTTATTTATTTATTTATTTATTTATTTTTATTTTTTTGCTTGAATTCAATTTGCAGATGAGCTGAGAGTTGAGATAGTGTTGTTTTCTAGGTTATTTATTATTTGACTTTATTAATTGTTAAATTAAAATAATTATTTATACATTTTTCTTGTAGTTTCAAAGTTGCAAGTGTACTTTCAGACTTCCAGTCTTCCAATAGTTCTAGAGAAATATTGTACAGAGAGAAAAAAACTTCAAAATTTTTAGTAGAAATTGAAATTTGAGGGGGGACAGTTGACAGTTGACCCTGCTCGCCCTTGACTGCCTCCGTCCCTGGCTTCACAACTCTTTGTGTGGTTGTGTGGACTGCAAAAACAACGCGGCGTCTACCTAATTTACTAATTATACTCTTCCCTTCAATGCAGAAATCAAACGTTGTAGGGTCATTCGTGTCGTCTTGTCGTCTATTTCTTGGTTACTGTGTATATTTAATCAAACGAAGTTTCCCTTGTGTTTCCTTGTTTGCACTTGGTAACTTACACTGGAAGAAAATCTTATATATAGAAATTCGACTTTGTATGTTTATATACATATGCAAAAGAAAAGTGAAATTAAGAATAAGAAGAAGAAGAAGAAGATATATCAGAATCTTGAATAATTATTTTTAGTATGGATGAGGGAAGAGAGCTTGCAGGAATGACAACAAAGAGTCCAGATCGAAACACTCAATTCTTGAAATTTATGCTCAATTTGTTCAGCAGAAACATAATATTTATTCGATTAATCTCCTGGATCAAATTTTACTTTTGCTTTTGTAAGGCCGCTGCATTTGCTTCAGGTAATAATTATTAGCCTACCCAATTTCGTCACATTTTGCATCTCTTTTTTACTTTCTTTATATAGAATGATAGATGATTTCTATTTTCTTATATGTTAATTAATGGTTAATGTTTAATAATCAATATATATCCAGGCTTGGTATTCAGCTACAAGTTGGCAGAGAAAGCTATAGTGAGTGTGTTTATAACATATTTCACTGATTATGAAAACGATCTCATAAAAGCTGCAGCGTATGTGAATTTTCAGGAGGGACTGTCAGCGTTACTTGTGATTGTTATGTTCTACATTTCACAAGCCTGTGGCAATCTCAAAAGGATCATCCTTTGTTTAATTGTCACCTATGCATTTGTAAGTTTGTGCATTTGGAATTAATAAGACCATATGATCATCATAATAATCAACCAAAAAACAATGGAATGGTGATCTTTAGCCTTATAGGCTCAAATAAATTCCCAGAATCAAAATTTGATCTAGTGAGCATAATCGGACTGATACTGGTAGCAGTGGGCAGAGCTGGATTGATGCCTTTTGTACGAGGATTTACTACTAAACAACTTGAATCCCACGAACCAGATAAGCAAGACATAATGGAGGAAAGAGTAAATGCTCGAGAAGAAACGTGGTGGCGTTTTGCCTGGGTTTCTGGTTCATTGGTCGCCATCCCATTATTCAGCAGTTCATGGACACTACGTTTCAAAATCTCAGGATCGGTGATGGGGATAGCTTTTTCCCTGTTTATGTTGTTTAGTCCTTCATACCACAAAAGAAAACCAGATATTGCTGAAAAACCTTTTACTTGCATACGCGTTTTCCGGGCTGCTCTACTGAAACGCCATATGGAATACCCTTCTTCTCCGGCTCACTTTTGTTGCCACGATATTAATGATGGATTAGAGTTGTGGCCTCGAGCCAAATTACTTAGGTAAACATATATAATATACTCTCCTTTCTTTTGGATATATTCCTTTTCAACCATTACTTGAGTTAATAATGCATATATATATATATATATGCAGATGGCTAGACAAAGCTGCCATCATAGAATTTGAATCTACTCTTGGACAAGACGAACAAGAAAAGGCAGGTAGGCTTTGCACTGTAACAGAGGTCCAGGAAACAAAATATATTTTGAAAATGGTTCCTATGTGGTCTTCTTTCCCGGTGTTTGGTTTGGTGCTGTCTGCAGGGAACACATTTTTTGCTGAGCAGGGAATCGACTTGAAATCTCCAGATCTTTTGATCTATTTAGTTTTACTTCAATCCATAACATCTGCAACGGTCTCCACTGTGTCTCCATTTTTACTTTCAAAATGGTTTCCTCATGTTACTAAACTAAAGCGGATTATGATGAGAATTTTTGGTGGAATGCTGATGTCCATGTTATGCAGTGCTGTAGCATGTCTGGTTGAGGGTCACCGGTTGGATATAGTTGCCGACAATCCA
Organism: Acer campestre; assembly: GCA_954870605.1. NCBI lineage: Eukaryota > Viridiplantae > Streptophyta > Magnoliopsida > Sapindales > Sapindaceae > Acer > Acer campestre. The sequence goes on from OX940808.1 coordinate 11,182,966, forward strand.
TCAGATGAAATTATACCAATGAGCATCTGGTGGCTTGCTCCACAGTTCTTCTTGTTAGGTGTTATGGATGGACTTGCCACGGATGGACTCGAAGATTTCACAACTGATGATGATCATCTGTCCGAATCAATGAAGAAATTTCTATCAGCAATCAATACATTCGTTGTCATTGGGATTGGAAGCGCCCTTAACATATTATGTGTTTATCCAAACACGAAGCTTTTCAGTAGCACCTTGAATTTGAGTCGCCTCGACCTCTACTTTAAGTATTTAACATGTGGGACTGAACTCAATTTTTTCTACTTTCTGATGATATCAATTTCCATCTACAAAGGCAGTGACGCAACACAAGTAAATGAAGCATCAATTGTGACGCAGCATGAGTAAATGAAGAATCAATGTCAGAAACAACAATTCCAAATGACGCAATTAGTTTCTTGCAATCAATCAATGAAGAATCAATTAATGAAGAATAAATGTATGAATCAATTGCTTTCTTGTAATTAGTTGCCTTTTTGTTCATGAATCAATATTTATCATTTAATAATTTTTTTAAAAGTATGTCATTCTAGTAAAGCTATGCATCTGACAGGACAGGTTAAAAGCAATTAATCCAGGAAGCATTTCGCAAAACAGAAAAAAAAAAAAAAAGAAAAAAAAAGAAGAAGCTAAAACTGAATAATCAAGATGACAAAATCAAGAGTTCCTCACTTCGATCCTCTTCATTTGGAGAGAGAAAGAGAACGTTGTAAGAGGAAATGAGGTAAAAAATAACATATTCGGTAGCGAATTTGGATCTCTCCCAACATTGTCTTATCTAAATCAATGGTCTATGTTAATTCTATCTTTTGGTGGCGTAAAACATAAAAATTAATAGAAGTAATCTGGACAATTGATTGCTATATTATACACGTGTCAATAAATTATAAATGTGATGACAAGGTGAGGAGAGGATCTAGATCTTTGCTCAATCAACATACATATTATCTGGAGGCATTTTAGTCATTTCAATGGCAAAAATTGAAAAACTTTCGTGGGTGACTAGTTTTGAATTTGTTACTAATTTTAGAGGCAAATTAAGTAAGGAATTTCCTCTCGTAAATAATAGCATGTATTTTGGACTCTTGAAAATGTAGTTTGTAATTTTACTTTGTCCAAATTTAGTGACCAAATGATGTGGTATCCCTAAAATCCAATCATTTTAATCATACAATTCTAATGCAAATAAATAAAGGATGTCACATCATTTGTACACCAAATTTGGAAAAGTAACATTATTGTTTATAATTAGAATTTAAACAAGAAGATTTAATCATACAATGTGAAAACAAGAAATTCAATACATTAATGATACAAGTATTATTTGCATGAAACAAATCTAGGGTGCCGAGCTAGTAGATGGATAAGCTTAGGGTTTGAACAAATGACTCTCAAATCAACGGCTCGAATCTTACCAATGGCAAAAACTTAAAAAAAAAAAAAAAAAAAAAAGTACATAATCTAGATATGTGCATAAATAGATACAGTAAATAAAATAAAATTAATAATAATTAAAATAAAAATAAAATTGGCAGGTTACCTTTTACTTATTTACGATGCAACCACGGTCAAGATAACTTAAATGCTCATATAAATAATTTATTACTACAAAATTACCCTTATATGAGTAAACTTAATACAATAAAACAATAAAGAACATTCTCTGTTTGAATATTATGAGCCGCGCAACATTTTCACTTGTCCATGAAGAATTGTCTCACTCTTGTATATCTGTCTAAGCATTCTGTAATTATAAAGCATAACATAATGAATTCTGGAAACAACTATTAATTGGGAGAAATAAAAGAAAATAACACTGAGTAAATCAAAAGCACTACAGGATTATTAGTTTATTGAATTGATCTCAGCGGTTGTCATTCAACATTTATCTTCAAGTATTTACGTAAATTATTGCAAATTTTAATGAACATCTTTGCTTCTATACTAAGCAAACCCAAATCCAAAAGCTAAATCACTAGAAAATAAAAGAGATATAAATACCAATAATGAACAAAACAATTAATCGAATGAAGAAGAAAACAATTCGCAAATTGATAATAAAGATCAACATGAAATTCCTCCCACGTACTGCGCCGCCGACACCTCTCACTCACCCGTCGGCCTCCCAAACAAAAATGAATTGCTGAAAATTAAAAAAACAATTTTTTTTTTGGACAACAGAACCATTCACATGCTTTAAAAAGGTGAGGAAAAGGTGAGGATGAGGTGAGGTGAGGAGAGGATCCTGGTCCTTTATAAAAGAATGAGGATCCTCTCCTCACCTCACCTCATCCTATCCTCACCTCATTTAATCTTATGACACATAAGCATTGCAATTAATGAATGGTTAAGATGTGATTGACACTTTATTAACAACCAATCACATGCTTTAAAAAGGTGAGGAAAAGGTGAGGATGAGGTGAGGTGAGGAGAGGATCCTGGTCCTTTATAAAAACCAAACAAAATTACACGGAACCTGGATAATCAACCAGTAAACTATGTCTAATACTCCTCCAGCCACACTAATCTAATTAAAGAAACAATTGAAGAAAAATCTAATTGAAAACAACTATTTTAAATTACAAGAAATTAAAGAAATTGGTTACAAAATAATACCTATGTTGATATATTTAATATTTAATATTTTTTTGAATTGAATTGGATATATTTAATATTTGTCACAAAGAAATATGCCACTGCAAGTCACTTTTTTTAGAAGCATCTGACATTATTGATTCTTGATTTACTTGTGCTGCGTCTGATGAATATTGATATGAGCAGAAGGTAGACACAATTAAGAGGAGTCCCATAAATTGTTAAATATTTATAGTAGAGGTCGAGAGGACTATTGCACGAGGTATCGTGGAAAAGTTTCTTGTTTGAATAAATTCAGAGTATGTTAAGGGCGCTTCCAATACCGATGACAACAAATTCATTGATTGCTGGTAGAAAATTCTTCATTGATCTGGACAGATGATCATCATCAATTGTGAAATCTTCCAGTCCATCTATAGCAAGTCCCTCCATAAGACCTAACAAGAAGAACCGTGGAGCAGGTCACCGGATACTCATTGGTATTTGTATAATTTCATCGATGTAATAATTTAAATACTCATCTGATGGTACATTTTTGTACGAGTCTTGTACTTCTAGCATTAAAAAGGATTTAAATTCTTTTAAATTTATAAAAGGGTAATTATCATTTCAATTCCCAATACTCTTTTTTTCTTCGAAATATTACTTTTTAACAAATTTTGTGTTTTTAAATCTCACATGGACACATGGTCCTTAATATTTTTTTTATAGATAAAATCAGACCGACTTAAAGGCAAAATAATCACATATGATCATATATGGAAAAAAACTCCAGCATAACCATATATAGATAAATAAAAAAGAAAAAACTAGTGAGAGAGAGAAAAGAAAAACGAAAGTGGAGGAACGTGCATGCTCTAAAACAATAAACTAAATAGGCACATAAGCCTCAACCGAAAGCAAAGAAACATGAATTAAACTAATTTTTATAATACATCAATCATATCCTTACGACGGCCAAACGTGATAGAAACTAGAGAGTGTATATTAACCATTTTGTTTTTTAATTTATTAATAGATAAATTACATCCCACCAGTAAAATTTCGTTAGTACACCATTAAAAGATTGAAAATTCATAAGGGTAAATAGGTTATTAATACCAATATAAAATTAAAATTCTTGGGTGTGGTTTTTGGCCGACAATGGTGTGGTGGCTGAGAATGGTGCGTAAACTATAGACAACTCCGTTCGTTGTGAAAGAGAGAGGCTGGAGCCTCCCAATCCAAGATCCAGATTATATTTCCACATAAGTTAACAATATAATGGTTTTTGGCTAATAATGAAACTAGAGAGTGATTTTTGACTAATAATACAAACTATAGGGTAGTTTATAAAAATATCCCTATAATAATACAAACTATCAATCAAGCCCCAAATGGCCTAATTATGATATACCAATTCTTGAGTTATGACTTATGACTTATGAGTGATGAGCCCCAATTTCTTGTATTTTCTGTTCAAGGCCCACCATCAAAATGATGCCAGTTTCTCTTTATCTTTTTCTCTTTTTATTTATTTATTTATTTATTTATTTCTATTTGCAGGTGAAAGATTGTGTCGATGACTAACAAATAAATAAAAGAATTAAATCTTAACTACAACTTATTAAAGACATTGATAAATCACAAAAAACATTATAATACGTATAAAATTATTCAAGTCAGTAGACAATCCAAGCTTGTTTAGAGATTACAATTCACAGCAGCCTCAAGTACTACTATAACTAAAGCAATTAATTGACTATCATTTCCATTATCTTAGAAACTCGACTGTTTTGCAGAAGCAAAGACAAATTAGAACTCTGATATTCGCATAGAAAGCAAAAGGAGAGAAAATGCTTTAATTATTTTTTGGGTCATTGATTTAATCTCTAGAGCCACTAATTTGGTAATGTGGTCCATAAATGACCATTAATTTTTCAAAATGGTTCAAATTAACCATTTCATAGAAAGAAAGTATCAATTGTTACCAATATACCCATTAATTGTTGGAAGTTCATTTGCTTCTATCATAGCCTATTAGAATAGAAGTCAAAATAGTAAAACTAGTGGTGCCCATGGTTCGGTTAAACCAGCGGTTTCGAACCGAAACCATACAGTCAAAACCGTAACCAAAACCGTGACCGTAACCGTAACCGCCGGTTACAAAACCAGTTTTGAGATGGTTCAGTTATGGTTACAAGTCAAGAAAAACCGTCTAAAAACCGGCGCCAGTTTTCATTTAATTTTTAAAAATTAAACAAGCCAATCAGAAGATGACACGTGGCAGTGTTTTTAAAAACCAAACTGAAACCGTAACCAAATTGCCTAACTGGCGGTTAAAAACCGTAAACCAAACCGGCTAAGTCAATTGATTTAGTAAATGCAAAGTCTTTGTATTACATAATTATACCGAACACAATTGATTTTAAATTTGATTTAGTACGGTAGAAAACAGTCAAAAGAATTAACAAAATAAGGGTATGCAATTATGCACTGTTGTTGATTATCTTAAATTCAAAGATGATCAACTTGGTTATTGTTTTTGAATATCTTGGACTTCTATTCGGTAACTACAAAATGAAAATAATATTCATTATTGGAAAACTGTCTAAAAGGATTTAATTTTCAATAATTCAATTTTTTTTTTTTTCCTAATCATTGGAAAACTATCTAGCTATTGTGTTCTTTATATATTTGAGTGTTAGGGGAAACCCCTGTCTTCCATATCTCTGAGGACTATTTCGGCTTCAAGAAGCTTACCATCCTTGCTTAAACAATTTATGAGAGAACCATAGCTTACAACATTCGGTTTCCATTACTTCAAGAATCTGGAAGCACCTATCAAAAAGGCCCATCCGTCCATATCCATTAATTAGGGTGTTGTGTGTCTCCAGATTTGGAGAAATACCCTTCTCGGCCATCTTCTTTACCCATTTCTCTGCCTTATCTATCTCTCTTATTTCACAAAATTTAACAATCAAAGAATTGAAAGTTATGCAATTTGGTCGCACTCCACGATTTTCCATTTGTCCAATAGTGAAAATGGCTCTATTTATGTCACCTCTTCGACAATATCCATTCACGATCGTGTTAAACATCACTACATTCGGAACAAGCCCATTTTCCATTTCTTTTCCCAAAATCTCCTCAGCCATTTCAATCTTCCCATGTTTGCACAACGCATTCAACAAAATGCTACAAGTATAACTGTTAATCCTAACTCCTTTCCCAATTGCTTCTTTAAACAGAGCAATCACACCCTCACTATCACCAATCCTAGAAAATCCATCAAAAAGAATACTATAAGGTAAACCCGTCAGGCACGAACCCATTAGCTTCCCACTAAGCAAGGAATTGAATGTAACCAAATTTGCCTCCACATTCTCAATTATCATCCTTTCTCTCAAACCAAATGCCTTCTCCAACTCCGCAGCCTTACAATACCCATCAATCAACGTATTATACGTAACCCGAGTTGGCACCAGATTTCTCTTACACATTTCGTCGAACAGCTTCTCTGCATCCCTCATTTTCTTTTCTTTACACAAGACACCCATCAGAACATTATAAATTAACACATTAGGTATCATTCCTCTCTTCTTCATCAAATCAACAACCTCTCTTGCCCTTTTTAAATCACCAATCTTCACCGCAGCTTGAACAGCTTTTCCATAAGTGAACTTATCAGGCTGAAAACCCGAATCCATAATATCCTCAAACAATTCAAGAGTGTTGTCAAATCGGTTACAAGTCACCAAACAATCAAGCAAGAGATTAAGAGAAGCTAAAGAAGGAAACCCACCATCCTTGCTAACAGAAGAATAGAGTTGCAAGGCTTCAACGGGCATTTTAGAGGATGATAAAACTGACAAGAGCATATTAGTGAAAAGAGGTTTTAAGGAGGGTGAAGAAACAGAGAAAAGAGTGAAGAGATCGTTTGGTGAAGAGAAGGGTGAAGTCTTAGAGAGAATCATTGTTTTGATGAGATTTTCGGCGGTTGCTGTGCGTTGTTGTTGGAGCAGGATTCGCAGTTTTCGAACTTGTTCTTCGCATTCTTGGTGGGTCGATGAGTATGTGCAGAGGGACAGACAAGAAGCAAATGAAAGGGGGTTTTTGAGGTGTCTGTGCGGGACATGGAGGAGCAGTTTTCGAACAAGACGCAGCTGTGTAGCAATTGCCTTTTTTTCGTGCGCCCTTCAAAATGATTTTTCAACTTTATTATATAAATATAATTTTGCAATAACGGTGGAGGTGGCGTTTCTGCCGTACATTATTAAACCGATTTCCGAACCCAATTTTTTTTTTTTTTTTTTTAAAAAGAAAATTTATATGGTGAAAATATGCTGAATAAAATTTAAAAAACAAAAAATACAAAACACAAATTAATACTTTAGGATTGAACTGAATAAGATTGAACCATATTTTTTAAGATTGGATTGAACTAAATTAGTACTATAATATGTTTGGTACAATACGGATTGGATTAAAATAATATTGTCTCTTGTTTTATATAAATGAGATTGGATAAAAAATAATTAATTTTTTTTTTTTTATGAGAGTTAAGTATAAAATTATATTAAAATAAATAAAATCATTTTAATCGATTCAAAGAAAATAAAAATATATTTTTTAAAATTAAATTTGGTTAAAAAATTATTAAATTATTTTTATAAATAAATAAAATTAATTTGAAATAAATTAACGTTTAATTTTAAATTGAAATTAATTTTTTTTTAATATTAGAATAAAATAACATATATTAAATTAATTTTTAATTCAGATTAAATAAATTTATTATTTTAAATATAAATAATATAATTTTTTTTTTTAAAAAAGAACAACTAGTACAAAAATAATCCTAACTAAAAAAGTAAAAATGTAAAAGAAAGAAGGTTAAGTCCCAGTCAATAACAACAACAAAAATAAATAAATAAAGGGTGTGACTAAAATAGTCTCAGTGTTGAGATAAAATAGTCCTGTTGTGGTAGGATAAGAAGTGAGTTACTGGATTGGAACCAATCCTGCATGCTCTACCAAACATAGGGATGAGACCGGCTGCCAAACGCAGCCTAAAGGTTCATATGATCTTCCATGTTGATATTAGTGATACATAAAAATAAATAATATTAGTGATACATAAAAATAAATAAATAAATAAAAACAAGAAAAAAAAATTCATAATTACATGATTTCAGTACGTAAAAGTAACTAAACTCTAAAAGAAATTTTCCTTAGACAAGATTGATATTGATCTAAGGGCATGCCCCTATCAAACTTATAAGATTGAGTTGTGAGTTGAGGTGTCTCCCTCTTTCTTTCTCTCTCAAATATTGAATTAATTGTAATATTATTTTTTATTTATAAAAATACAAAATTTCCTTTGCAAAAAGAAAATGAATACAATATGGGTCACATACTCTTATACAAGATTTATTTAGTTGCAGAGGTAATTAATAGTTATATCTGCCAACAGACTTAGCTCAGCTGGTAGATGGATGAGTTTGAGGCTTGGACAAATGACTCCCAGATTAGTAGCTCGAATCTTACCAATGGTAAAAACTTTCAAATAAATACTTGGTCCTGGATTAATAGATGTTATCAAAAATAAATAAATTAATAGTTATATCCAATCCAAAAGCTTGATAAATGTTTCATGAATTAATTGCAGTTAACATGTCCTTTAAGATGCATAGCTTTACATACAAGAAAAACTCCATCTTACAATAGTTGAATTCATGAACAAAAAGGCAGCTAATTAAAAGAAAGTAATTGAAATTCTTCATTGATTAACTACAAGAAAGTAGCTAAGCGGCATTTGGAACGGTTGTCTCTAACAACGATTCTCCTTTTACTTGTGCCCTGTCTCAGCCTTTGTAGATGACAATTGATTATTGATTTACTTGTGCTGCATCCTTGTCCCTGTAGATGAGTATTGATATGAGCAGAAGGTAGACACAATTGAGAGTAGTCCCATAAATGGTTAAATACTTATAGTAGGGGTCGAAGTGACTCTGGTCCATGGTGTGAAGGATAAGCTTCGTGTTTGACAAAATGCATAGCATGTTAAGCGCACTTCCAATACCATTGACAACGAATGTATTGATTGCAAATAGTAAATTGTTCATTGATCTGGATAGATGATCATCATCAATTGTAAATTCTTTCAGTCCATCCGTTGCAAGTCCTTCCATAAAACCTAACAAGAAGAACTGTGGAGCAAGCCACCAGATGCTCATTGGTATACTGTCCATCCAATACGCATATTCATTTTTCAATATATCCAACCGGCGAACCTCAATCCACCATGCTACAACACTACATAATATGAACATCACCATTCCACCCCAAATTCTCATCATATTTCGCTTTAGTTTAGCTTCAGGAAACCATTTTGAAAGTAAATGTAATGGAGACAGATGATTAGAGACCATTTCACGTGTTATGGATCGAAGTAAAATTAAATAGATCAAAAGAACATCTGCAAATTCCAAGGAGGCTCCCTGAAGAACATAAAATGTGTTCCCTATGGATTGTACCAAGCCAAACACTAGGAAAGCAGACCACATAGGAACCATTTTCAAAATATATTTTGTTTCCTGGACCATTGTTACACTACAAAGCCTGCCTGCATTTTGTTGTTCTTCAAGTCCAAGAGTGGATTCAGATTCATATTCAATGACGGCAGCTTTGTCCATCCATCTGCATATTCATTAACTCCCATAAAACATATACACAGAATATTAACACTAATATATATATATTAGCTGAAAAGGAATCCAAAAGCCAGCCTAAACTATATATGTATGTATATATATATAAGCTAGCCTAAAATAACTATATATGTATGTATATGTATATATATAAGCTAGCCTAAAATAACTATATATGTATAATATATTATTTTTTTTGGTGCAAAGGGGGCTAAACAGCCCAGAAACAAAAGAAAAACATAATATTTTTTTCTCTCCTCAAGATAGACGTACTTTATTAATGTTAATTATTTAATTATTAGTTATTATATACATCTACTTTTGGATAATCAATTGTTTTGAAGTCTCTAATTTTAAAAATTTAGGACCGTATTTATTTATTTCTTTTAAAAAAAAAAAAAAAATTGACCCCTTTTAAGTGATTATTGAAGAAATTATGTTTCTTTTTTAATAATAAGATGACGGACACTAATTCAATGATTAACTACTCAAGAACAATAAAAGATATTTATGTTTCTACACAAAAGAAAATAGTGAAAATGCTACAAGATATCATGTTATATACATAGATTCTACTCGTGTGAAAATAACGTTGGATGAACATAAAAAACAAAGAACTATATTAGTGAACACTTGGACATGGAGGAAAACCACTCCCATGGTAAGCATAGGAGTCGAAGAAAGGCTAGCACATACAAAACCGAGAACCCTTCTCAGCCATCTATATCACCTCCTTGGGGGAGGAGAGTGTTAGCTGTTCATCGACGTTTGAACTATGAAAACCTTACAATGGGAGACAATCGGGAGGGGATGCTAAGGGAAATAGGATGATTAAGAGAGGATATGGAGAGGATCCCAAGGAATCTCCCAAGTGGTCCTAGGATGGGACAATTTTGTTAATGGCATCGATGAAGAAATATTGAGAAAGTCCTTTTCGAAGAGCTTTCGGATGCCAAATATTGTCCAATATACGGAACAAAGAGATTTTATAGGACATGTCAACTAGGGGTGGGCACAGTTTTATGATTCGACATAAACCAAATCGAATCTAAAATACGTGTTTTAGTTGAGTCACCTTGTTAAGACAAATTAATTTGATTAAAAAAAGAATTGAGTTTATGCAACTCATTGATAATTTTTTCTTGCCAAAAAGTGAGTGTGTGTGTATATATATATATATATCCTCAAAGCTTTAATGATTGGTTTTGATGATAACAAAATTGATGAAGTTATAACATTGTTTGATTTTCTTTTAATGTGTAAAGTTTCAGTTGTATTGGAGATGATCAAATGACATCATGCAAGGTTCTTGTATTTTGAAGAATTCATTTTACATGCATGGATAAATAAAGATAAAGCTTTTGGAAATCAAAGAGATATTTTACTAAAGGTTGAAGCAAACAAAACTAGTTTTAGAATTAATTGTTTTTTATTTTGTAAATTAGTTTATGTTTGCATATGGTTTGAATGACTTGGCTCAAGTAACTTAGTTTGGATCTTATGATCCTTTAAACATGTTTACCCTTGGACCCCATCTAGATTGGTTGAGACTTAATATTTTTATTTAAACATGAAAAACCAACCTAGAATGAATTATGGTCGATTAGGGGTATAAGTGTCTATTTTGAAACTACAGGGCCTAAATTGTAATTTAGTACGTATCAAAATGAAACATTTCAAAATCTATGGGCCACACCATAATTTTCATAAGTTCCAACTTTTACATTTTTAAATTTATTACCAAGGGACTTTTATGAGGATCAAAATGATATTTCTAAAACTAGAGGGACCGAAATGTAATTTACCATTCCAACTGCAAAAAAATCTAGTATGATTTTTCCGTATAAATTCAACACCCAAGCCATTTTTGAGTCTTCTTAGAGCTTGCAAACTTTCCCATAATATATCGGAAGTCTCTTAGTGATACGTGAACCAATTTTATTCATTAAATCATATCACACATACTAGTATGATTTTTCCGTATAAATTCAACACCCAAGCCATTTTTGAGTCTTCTTAGAGCTTGCAAACTTTCCCATAATATATCGGAAGTCTCTTAGTGATACGTGAACCAATTTTATTCATTAAATCATATCACACATACTATGTATAGTGTTTAAATCTTTTGGGGGTATTATCACTAAAGTCCCTACTTTTTCATGAATTATCACCTATTTAAACGTCTTTGTCATATTAGTCATTTTTGTCCCTTGTTTTTTTAAAATACATCACTTTAGTCCGTTTGACCAAAAAACTAATGGTCAACTATAATAAAATGTGTAAAAATACAATTTTACCCTCTATTGTAATTTTTTAATTTTTTTTCTTTTAGTCCCTCTAGTTTCAATAATAGCTGGTCAATCCCTTAAAAAATTAAAAGGCTTCCATCAAAAATTGAACCTTCAACCTTAAGGTTAAAAGTTACAAACTTTAACCAACTGACCTACTCTAGCTCATTGTTAAAGGTTTGTTGATTTAAATGTATATATATAGTTATATAATTTGTTTAAACAAATTTAAATATGTTTATATAATTTAAAATCAAATCCCGTAATTTTTTTTCTTTCTTATTTTGGATTTTTTTTTCTCTTCAAAAAACTATATTATTTCAATTAAAAAAAAAAAAAAACCAAAAAATCAAAGCCCATAAATTGAAAGGGGAAAAAAATCATATATAATAATAATATATAAAAACATAATTTAAAATAAACTCATATATAATAATAATAATAAACTCATATTTATATAATTTAAAATAAAATAATATATAATAATAATATATAAAAACATATTTATGGGAATGAAAAAGAAAATAACAAAAAAAAAGGAAAAAAAGGAAAAGAGAGAGAGAGAGAGAGAGAGAGAGAGAGAGAGAGAGAGAGAGAGAGAGAGAGAGAGAGAGAGAGAGAGAGAGAGAGAGAGGAAATTTTCAATTTATGGGATTTGATTTTCTGGGTTTTTTTTTTTTTAATCAAATTGAAATAATATATTTTTTGAAAACAAAAAAATCCAAAAAAAGAAAGAAAAAAAAAGTTACAGGATTTGATTTTCTGGGTTTTCTGTGTTTCCTTTTGGTTTGTTATTTTCTTTTTCATTTTCATAAATATGTTTTTATATATTATTATTAAATATGAGTTTATTTTAAATTATATAAACAGATTTAAATTATTTTAAACAAATTATATAACTATATATACATTTAAATCAACAAACCTTCAATAATAAGCTAGAGTAGCTCAGTTGGTTGAAGCTCGTGACTTTTAACCTTAAGGTTGAAGGTTCTATCCTTGATGGAGGCATTTTAATTTTTTTAGGGGTTGACTAGCTATTATTGAAACTAGAGGGACTAAAAGAAAAAATTTAAAAATAACAATAAAGGGTAAAATTGTATTTTTACACATTTTGTTATAATTGACCATTAGTTTTTTGGTCAAATGGACTAAAGTGATGTATTTTGAAAAAAACAAGGGACTAAAGTAACTAATATGATAAAGACATTTAAATAGGTGACAATTCATAAAAAAGTAGGGACTTTAGTGATAATACCCCAATCTTTTGTATTTACTATTTGAGAGAGAGATTCTTTTGTGTTAAATCTTTCATCTTTGTATTTGAGTGTGTGAAACACTTTGTTAGGAGAAATCCAAGTGAGAGATTCACTTGGTAGAGATTTGTGTGTGTTATCAAAAATTGTGTATTGTGTAAGAAGTTGTGGTCTGAAGGACCTTAAGTACTGAAGTATCCTTTAGCTTGGTGACCTCAGAGGAGTGGAATAAGTAGGTTGGTCGAATCACGTAAAAGTCTTTGTGTTAGCTTTTTCTATCCTTATCTCTTTACTTTGTGCAATTTATAATTATTAAAAATATTTATTTAAATTTGTACAACATGCTAGAATTGTATTTTGTGGCTAGGAAAGTGATTTAATTGTTTTAATTTGATAGAAATTCTCGGGTTACCTTTTGGTCCAACATATATATATATATATGAAAAAAATGTATAGTTTATACATATTATAATTTTCTTAAGTTAATATATATAGTTTTATTAAATATTATCTATAGATATTAACATATATATATATATATATAATTTTAATTAATTCTAAGAGACTAAGGGGCTGGAATTAATTCTAAGAGGCTAAGGGGCTGTTTGTTTTTCACCACTTATATCTTAATTTGATTAATGACCTAAATTAAGTGGTTTGGGTTGATTGTTTTTGTGACTAAAATCTTAAATTAAGTTAAAAAAAAAAACCATATTCTATAAAAAAAAGTTAAAATTTTTTACTTTTCACTTATTTAATAAGTCATAATTAACACATTGACAATTACTTCCAAAATTAATCTCGTGCAATTAATCTATTACCAAAAATACAGGTAAACAAAAATATCCCAAATTTCCTAAACAATTCAAATCCTAACCCTAAAACTAATTTCATTAAACCCTAATCCTAACTAACCTAAAGACTCTCACCCTCACGCTGATCAAGTCTTAGACTTTCACTTGCGCTCACAGTCTTACGGTGCAGCACTCGAACAAAGCTGTTCACACAAATTAAACACCCTCTCTAAGCCATAAGCCCACAACCACTCACGGCTCACCTATACCATCTCTCTCAGTCTCGCATATTACACCCTCACAGGTCCCAAGCCACGATCGCTCACGGCTCACCGGCCACTACGGCCATACCTCTCTCTCTCTTATCTAATAAGTTTAGTGATGATTGATTCAATCAATTTCCCAGTGTCGTATCTAATAGGAGGGTATTCCATGTAATTACCTGAGTAATTTTGCTTGGGGCCACAACTCTAATTCATCATTATTGAGGCGAAAGAAGCCATCATTATTGAGGCGAAAGAAGCAATCCGTAGAAATAGGGTATGGCTCACGGCGTTTCAATAGGGCAGCCCAGAGAACGCGTATACAGGTAAAAGACGTAAAAGGCTCTTTAGCGATCCTAGTACCAGTAGCTGCTGCTTGATCTTTTTTGTGATATAAAGGAATAGCCAAATTAAACAGCACAAAAGTTATCCCCATCACCCATCCTGTGGTAATCAAACGTCGATTCCATGAAGAATTGAATAATGGAATAGCGACCAATGAACCAGCAGCCAAGGCGAAAAGATGCCACTTCTTTCGTTGAGCTCTTACTCTTTCCTCGTTTATGTCTTGCTGATCCGGTTGGTGGGCTTCCAATTGCTCATCAGTAAATTCTTCTACAAAATCCAACAGTCCACCTCTACCCACTGCTACTATTATCAGTCCAATTATAATGATCAGTGAATCAATATACCATTTTGAGAATACGTGTGAGCTTGCAAAACCTAAGATCGATAATCCCTACAACAACATTAATTAATATTTATTCATTATATATGGAGATAAACTTAATTAGCTCTACTTATTAATAATTAATTGCACAAACTTACACATGCGTAGGCGACAACTAGACAAAAGATGATCCTTTTGAGATGACCGCCACCAAAGGCTTCGTTGATGTAAATCAGAAAAGGCAACATTAAAGCTGACAGTCCATCCAGGGAATTATCAAACGCTACAGCATATCTGAGATCGTTAGCTATAGCATATCTGAGACTGTGTCGATCAGGTTCAAGGTTTAATTCTGAACCAGGATCAGCGAGGAATATTATAAGCACGTCAATAACAGCTTTCTCTGCCAACTTGTAACTGAATACCAAGCCTGAATATTATTAAACAACCATTAATTAATATATTATTATAAATAAAAAATCGAAACTATCATTCATATAAAAGATATATGCTTTTAAAAGCTCTATTTGAAGAAGTGCTTCCAAAACCTAGTTTAATTAACTACTTGGATAGACTGTTTAAACACTAACATATAAATAGAGTAAAAAAGAGATGCTGCTAGAGTTTCATAAAAGCTTGCAATTAATGTGCAAGTTAATTAGCTATTATTACCTGATGCAAACGCAGCAGCCTTACAAAAGCAAAAGTTAAATTTGATCCAGGAGATGCATGTAAAAATTATTGTGTTGATGCGGAACAGATTAAACAGACTAAACAGATTAAACATAGATTTAAAGAGTCGAGTAATCCAATATGGATTCTTTGTGGTCAGTTCTGCTTGCTTGCTAATTCCTTCCATACTAAAATTAATTATTTAAGATTCTGAAATAGCTTCTTCTTCTTTCTCTTTTCTTTTGCATATGTGATATGTATTTAAACATATATTATACATACAAAGTCAATGTGTTTTTAAACCAAGTCAACTCTGTTCTTCTTCTTGCTTTTTATTATTATTATTATTATTATTATGTTTTTCTTAAGAATAAAAAACGATTTCACACTCAAGCTTTGCATTATTGGAGGGCTCTGATTGGTGATGAGTTTTTCAGATTTCAGTACTTGATTTCGTAAAACTAGTGACCAAAGTCTCTGTCTTTTTTTAAAACAAGTCAATTTATGTACTGTACTTACGGCTTCATTTTTGTCATTTTTTTTATTATATTTAAAAAAAAATAATGCTAGGCTTTCCTAAATTTTTTCTCAAAACTCTTAGTAGTTACATGTGAAGTATTAACATCTTATAATTACGAGATTATATATAACGAGTGATGTGGTATTAGCATCTCACATATTAATACTATTTGATAAAGAAAATTAGAAAGTGGCCGAAACCTCTAGATCAATTATTATTTCCTCGATAATTGCAACGTTCTGCTTTTACCCACTTATCCTTAAATGTCATTTCATCTAGAGACGGAGGGAGTATAAGATGAGCGTGGGCCACTGCCTCCCCTAAAGTTTTAAAATTTTATAAGTTAGTTTATATTTTAATTTTTATAATATCCTTCATTTTTAAGTCTTTTTATTTTTACCCCTAATTTTTTTCCTAATTTTTCTATATAAGAGAAATCTAATATTTTTCTATCAAAGCACATAAAAAATATCATTAATTCTATATATAGTGTTTCTCTTGATGTATCTTAAATATAAATGAAAATCAAATCATAATATATATATTGTATCTCAAATAATATTATTTTCGCATTCAAATAATTTTGTTCTCTCTTATATTTCTACTTATCTCACTCACCCTAATACAGTACCATATTATATTTTTGATATGTTATTTATTTTTAAATAATCAATATGTGTTGATTTATATAATTAAAACGTGTCAATCAAACATATACATATATTACACAAGATAAGGTTGGCCTAGTGATATGCCCATCACACCCATACCACGGGGTTGTGTGTTCGAGTATATTCCCCCCTCATACCCCGAATTATTATAAAATTTGGAAAGACTATTATTATTATTATTATTATTATTATTATTATTATTATGTTTTCCTTAAGAAAAAACATTTCACACCCGAGCTTTGCATTTATTGGGTAGTGGCCAAAATCTTTAGGTCAATTATTATTTCCTCGATGATTGCAACGTTGTCATTTTACCCCTTACTTCTCCTTAAGGCTATGTTTGATAAGAGGGAGAGATGAAGGGAGGGAGGGTGTTGGAGGGAGAGGGATGGGAGGAGAGCTTCAATCCATTGTTTAGTTGGGGAGACAAAAGAGAAGAGAGGAGAAGAGGAGGGATCTCAACTGCTTCCGGGCCCACCAAAATCAATCCTTCCAAGTTCCATCATTGGACGGATTAGAAGAGGAGGAATCTCATAGGCGGGAAATGACAACATTACCCTCCCATTTTTATTACCCTCCAATTTATAAAAGGGCAATATAGTAAATTTTTTATTATATACCAATCCATCCATTCAACACTCTTTTCAATATCAAACAACATAAATGATATATGTTATCCTCTCCATCCCTCCTACCAAACATATCGTAAACGTCATTCCCCCTAGAGACGGAGGGAGTATAGAACGAGCATGGGCCACTGCCTCCCCTGAAGTTGATCGACGGATCCAAAAACTTATATCAAATGAGGCACTTGAAAACTAATAATATTTTGAGATGATTTAATTTTGGAAGGTGAATATCCTTGATAATACAAATTACTCAACATGATATTATTTCATGCTTTGATTCATTAAGTTTTGATAATTTGATGCAATAATCTAGATTATAAATAGACAATTTTGATATAACAAATTTAATTTAAGATTTTAGGATTCATTTAATCTGAGTAACCCAAATTTCCCAAACTACATTCACAATTGAATTAATTATTGCACCATATTGAACAGATTAAGCCATTCTCCACTCTCCTTAAAGAGAGAAAACAAAATGTGATTAACAATATAACCAAAGACCATCAAGCTGCACAAGCATTTAATAGTTAATACAATCAGTAGAAATAGTGCCCATCTCTATGTATTCCATTAAAATCGTTAAAGAGAAAGAAATTAATGCATAAATCAGAAGTCAGAACAAATCTAATATTACAATTTAACAATCCATCCTTCCACCAGTCAATCATTTTTAAATACAAACTGAAAGAAAAGCTCTATGTTTTGAGCTGCTGAGCTTGACTCTGTCTATACAACACCAAATGTACGTTTTAAATACGATATCACAAATGGCATATAAATATATATCATCAAAAGAAAAACAAAACAAAATTTCCGTATCACAAAACCAATGCTAGGAATGCTGAGAGTTCCATGCCAATGGAAGCTGCTGTAAATATCCCTCATCCTATTTGTCAAGGGAATAGCGCGCTTGTGATATTGAATATTGATCCTGTCAAAATCAAAAGATTAGCCGAAACCTGTGACATGAAAGAAGAAAATATTTTCCTTTCTTGTCCTTTCTGATTAACAATACCCCTAGTTACCATCCTCTTTTTAGCATTGTCCTTTCTTGTAAGGCCTTGATGGACAAAGGATGGAGCTGCAACATTCAACATGTCTACAGGGAGGGCAACAAAGTTGCTGATGGTTTGGCCAAATTGGGACACTGTTTGGATTTGGGAATTACGTTCTTTGAAGAACCTCCCTCTCAGATTTTAGGCGCTCTGGCTGATGATTTTAAAGGTCTAGCTGTGGCTAGGCTTGTTCCTCTTTGCTAGTTTTTCTTTTTCCTCTGGGCTCACGCCCTCCTTCTTACCAAAAAAAGAAGAAGAAAATATTTCCAAATTCAATTAATCATATTTCACCAATATTACAACAGTAGGCCATAAAATTTCAGAAGAAAAGACTTGGTGTACACTCCCCACCAACTTAGAGCAAAAGCAATCAATTGTTTACTTTTGTTTGCTTAATGAATCTAAATATAGAATTGAAAGAAACCCAATTCTTTTGCTTAGTTGGCAACCGTGCAAGTTCTAATTTTTACATAGAGTTTAAAAATTTAATGGTACTCTTTATAAAGTATTTTGTGGACTTAGTACCAAATTAATAATTTGAGTTAACCTCCATTGCACAAATCTCCATTTTTGGAGATCTTCTTATTTTATCCGGTAAATCTCGAATTTGTGAAATAAGTCTTGAATTTGCTATTTTTATTTTTATTTTTAACAAAAAGGCCCATTAAATGTTTTATGTATTAAAATATTTTTCTAATATTCAAGCAATAAATAATTAAAATTTAAAAATATTTTTATAATAATTATGAATAATAATTTTTGAATACTACCAAACAATATAATTTAAAAGATGTAATAATTATTTTTAAAATATAAATTAATTTATTAGAAAAATTAAAAAAACACATTTTTTTAAAGGAAAAAAATTAAATAATAATAAATTTGAAAATTTCACTGATGACCTCCCCCCATCCCCATTTCCTCATTTTCCCAACACACACACACACACACACACACATATATATATATATATATAATTTCGGTAAGAACATTGAAGAAATCATATCGATTTTTTATGAATTATTATCTATTTTTTATGCGTGATAAGTTCATTGAAATCTATCTAATAAATAAAATTCGAGAATTTTTTAGGCACCTGAATTACTTTTCTTCAATTTTTCTATATTTCATCCATTTTTTTGATACCTTCATATTTAACAAAATCAAGATAAATAGTTATAATGCTTAAAATAAAATAAAATAAATTTATACATATATATATATTTATTATTTTCCCCATTTCTTCATTTCCACACCTTTTCAATTTAAACCTTAACTATAAATACTTCATTAACTTTACATTTAAAACCTAAATTAAGAGCAGCATTATACGCATGAAAGGACCTCAGAATCGAAGTCCGGTAACGGGGGAGGTAAAATGACTGGGGGATCAAGCTTGGAAACCGTGGCCAATGAATGACAAATATTGCTTTGCTGCTTGATCTCCTCGACTACAGGGGACATTCTCCTGGGTTTGCTTGACCAGAAACAAGACTAAAATTTATTTCACGAGTGTGTGTGTGTATATGTGTGTGTGCTTTCGGTGTGCGAGGTTTTTGTGCTCTGTTTACTATCATTTATCTGCCCTAGTACTATATCAATGCTTTGTGGTTAAAATAAGCCATAGACATTGTGCATATATGCATGTAAATACATATATATGAAACCATCTATGTTTCCCATATATATATCATAGCCTTTACCTGGGTTGTAAGTATCGTAACAAATAACAATGTTTGTTTTTACACAACAAAAAAAAAAAAAGGAGCAGCATTGAACAATATTAGATTTTAGTATTTGTATTGCAAGATATAGCTTACCATGGATTTTTTTTTTTAATATGTAATTTTGGCCAAACAAGGCCAAAATTCGAATTGGAAAACAGAAAAAATTGAAATTTTTTTGGTCATATGATCTTTACCTCCTTGGATTGGGGATAGCAATACCAATACCGGTAGGTGATATTGATCTAATACCAAGTTCCCTTGTCTTGGTGTTTGAAGACTTTCAAATTAAATTGCAGTTCCCCACCAGGGTTCAAACCCCTCCGTCAAAACTGGGATTGCATTTCTGGACCGTGCTTGTAGAGTGTAGATGTCCAGTATTCTTGTCAATCTCGGCAGACCTTGACCCACAATGTTATCATATGTATATATGTATATATATATATACAATTTTTCTATTGTCAGTTCGTCTTGATATAAAATATATCAGGACGAAAAATGTGGGCCATTAGATTTACATACTTTGACTCAAAGTGTATGCATTTGTCAAAATTTCTTCATAATCTATGGTCTACATTATTTGTCTTGATATATTTTATATCATGATGAACTCACAATAGAAATGCTACATATATAGTGATTAGATATATGGTATCATAAATGTATTTACATACATGTCTGACCCACAATAATGAATACCAACCCTGGATATTCATTATTAAACAATAACCAATTACTATTAATGGTCGTCAGACATATGTATCGATCAGACTTCAGACAATCTTCATATGTATTCTTAACTTGTTGGTTCTTTTATCGATCACTCTTTGTAAATAAATTTAAAACGGAGATGCAAAATGGGTAGGCTATTATTACCTGATGCAAATGGAGCGGCCTTACAAAAGCAAAAGTTATATTTGATCCAGGAGATCAATCGAATAACGGTTTTATTAATATTGCTGCCGAACAAATTAAGCATAAATTTCAAGAATCGAGTATTCAATATGGATTCTTTGTGGTCATTTCTGTATGCTCCATACCAAAAATAATTATTCAAGCTTTGGATATATCTCCTTGTTCTTCTTTCTCCATATGTATATAAACATACAAAGTCGTCGTGTTTTTAAAACAAGTCAATTTCTGTCCTTCTTCTTGCTTTAATTTAATTTAATTTTTCGATTTTCTTTTAAGAAGAGAAAACGAGTTGATCATTACACTCCACTTTTGCATTGTGGGGTTGTGAGTTTTAGCAGTTAATGCATGGACAGCTAATAAATGCCATAAAATGAAAAAGAGCTTGGAGACAAATTAGTATGTACAGACTGAGACAGCATTAATTGTCAGCATATATAAAACTATAAAGAGCATCTCTTATGTAAACGCCGTTTGTGAAAAAAAGAAATGCCACATAAAATAAATAGACGTTCAGTTAATAATTGTGTCTCCAATACAACCGTATATATTCATTGTGTGGAACCGCCATTTTAAGATACCTTATTGCAATTTGCCTTTTTGTAAAAATGTTGTGATTGCTATTTCATTGTGTTTAAAAATTGCTGGCAGTCATGAAAAAAGGAAGGCCTGTGTGTTTAGTATGGCTTTGTAAGGATCAAAAGCATCTTTTTAATGCTAGAAGCTATTTTGAAGTTTTTTTTAGTAGTTTGGTAAAACTCAAAACCCTTTATAAAAGCTATTTTATGTCTAGTTAGAGAAGCCCAAAATTTGGGATTTTCCAAAAAAGCTTTTTTTGAGTGTTTTTTAAAACATATGAATTGTCTCAACTACCCTTTATAAATTTTAGATATTTTACCATACACTTCTTTTATTATAAATACATTGTCAACACCTCTTTTGTAATTCACACAACCAAATGCTATTTTTAAAAATACAATGTCAACACTTTTTTTGTAATTTATACAACAAAAAGTCTTTTTTATTAGAAGCTCTACTACAAAAAGATCTACTCTAGAAACTCTACTTGAAAAGTCATACCAAACACACTAATCACATTTGAAAAAAGAAATTCAGCTGGCTGCATCTTTATGGAGTCCATTTTGACGATTTACATTAGTTTGATGCGATTCATAAACCTTAAGATAGTATTTGGTTGGCTGGATTAGAATGAAACATATTTCATTCTCAATGTTTGGTTGGTTAAAATCCAATGGAATGGGCATTCCACCATTTTGGTGAAATGGGTATTCCATCCAAAAACCAATAGAATGCTCATTCCATTCGAAACTAACAAATTTATTCTATAAATACCCTCATGTGCACAAACTACATTCCAAAAATATCCTCCTTTCCAAAAAAATATATTATCATTATATATTATATTAATGATATATAAATATATATGTATTATATATTATATTATTATATATTATATATATATCGATATATATTAATATATATTAATATATATTATATATTATATTATTATATATTATTTATATTATATTATTACATATATTATATTATATAAATAATATATAAATAATATATAAATAAATAATATATATTATATTATATAATATATAATATATTATATATATAATATGCTATATATTATAATATTTATATATATATAACATGTTATATATTATAATTATATGTATAAACTTTATATACATTTTTTGTAATTGAAAATATAAATTTTATTATTAATTACATTAATTTATATATATATATATTTATATATTATATATACTTTCATATTTTATTATTAATATCCATAATATATCATGCTATTATAATTGTTTTGTAATTAGGGGTATTTTGGTTAAAATACAGTTAATTTCATTTCATTTAGTTGTTAACCAAACAAAATAATACTGATTCAAATACTAATTTTACAGTCCCAACCAAACAAATGAATCAACTTTCCATTCCTTTCCATTTCAATACCCATTCCGATTACCATTCCACCATGGTAACTAAACGCTACGAAAGGGAAAACTTGTACATTCCATTAATACATAAAAAAGAAATTAAAAAATTAAAAAAAAAAAAAAAGTAGGGGTTAAATACACTAAGACCCAAGTTTGTTATAAATACTACTATTAGAGAGCAAATATACATTTATCTACTAAGACATCTCTATTCTTAAATTTGGACTAATAAAAGGAGTAAATTGTCCATAGCTATTAAAATTTAAAAATAATTTGTAATTAAACTTTTCTAATAAATGTATTTTTCTTCAAGTTTGTTATTTAAATATTTTAATTTTTTTTTCTTAATTTTGGTATTTAAATTAAATAGTCTCTCTACTAGTTTTCTTTAACAATTCAACTCATATTAGACAATTCCACATTAACAACACAACATCGCATCAAACTAATGTAAATCGTGAAATTTTACCATTAATAAATAGGAAACCTTGCCTATCACTAGTAGATTAAAATAATATCATTAAGCATTGTTGACGGTGATTTCTGGATTGCCACGCGTCCAACAATAATAATATGTTTATGAATGCAAAATAATAATAATGTACGCAAGACACAGATTTTTATGTGGAAAACCCTAAAAAGGGAAAAAAAAAACCACGGTGCCTATGAAGGCAGAGAAATATCACTATGAATTCTTTGAGAATACACACACAATGCTCACTTTCTTCTCTTGTAAGTATCAATTGTTCATGATGTCGATCCCCATTATAATAAATACATGGCTGTATTTATATGGTTCCATCTAGAGTTACCCTAGTTCTTGTCGTATAGGTGGTGGATTCATTAATTAGAATCCTGCTAAGATTTAGGTAGAGTAGATTGATTATGACTTGTTTCCTATTTGGTGTCTATCCTTCTAGAAGCTTAGAGTTCTTTCCTGATTGGACTTCTCTGGTACTAGAGAGAAAATAAGGATATTTGTTTATTGGAATATTATCCTAAGATTTCGTATCTGTGCAGATCTCTTCTTGATATGGCTTATCTTGGTAAGACTGTATTTCCCGTTTCTGGCTGAGCAGACTTGGCCGAGGAGAATCTTGGCCGAGCAGACTTGGCCGAACAGAATGGCCGAGCAGACTTGGCCGAACAGAATCCTGGCCGAGCAGAATCTTGGCCGAGCGGATTCCATCTGCAGATGGCCCCTCGTATGGTACTGTCATGTATTCATGTTGACCATTTTGAAAATGTGTCTCACATTTGAATTTTGATGATGTGGAATCACTATATTTCCGCATTACCCGCTATCCTTGCTGATGTGTTATGCTGACAAAAAACCCCTATAACAATACCCCCTCAAATATGCGAGATAAGTTCTTGGCGACTCGTCGAAGGAGATTTGAATAGTTCTCCTCTGGTTTTTTTGCTGCTCGTCTTCAGCCTAAGTCCAAGTTTACTGTCTACCTAACTGATGTTGAATAATTGTCAGACATGTGTTGAGCTTCTGCTTACTCTTTAACTCCTCTTTTCTTGTAATTTTTGCTTTGTATACTTCCGTAATGCCTTGGTGCGCACTCGTATTGCATTTGGTTCTAGTCGCGTTCGATAAACTTCCTTGTCTCCACAAGCTTTGATTGTTGAGATCTTTTCGCTCGTTTGGGCGAATGTGACACCTCTTTTTAGCTTTGTTCGGCTTTTCTTGGATCCTCTTTCAACCTGTTGGTTCAGCTTCGCTTGGATCCATCTCTAAGCGGATCTTACTAACGCTTGGATCTTCTTTGCACTGCTGCTGCATATCTGATCTTTCTGCTGTAGTTCCTCTTAAATAGGCATGGATTATGTCTCTTTTTAGTTCCATAATCAACCTCCAATAAGGCTAATTAAATGTGACTCAAAATAAGAAGTATAATCCTTATAACTTTAGGAATTTTAATCCAATCTCGACTAGTCCTAACATGGAAAGTTTATAATCAACTAAAATCAAATTAAAGTGACTTTTAGGCCTTCGTTAATCTTCCAAAACATGACAAATTTGTCTAAGACCTTCATTCCCAAATAGGCAGTCCGTCAGCCCGCATTGCTTTATTTCCATGATCCCGTGTAGAAATTTTGGGCTGACCTTTGGGTAGTAAAATGATCATAACTTCTTCTAGAAAACTCAAAATTGTGAACCGTAAGATTCTATGGATAGCTAACTTCCATACCTTTCCAACCATATAAGGCTCAAAATCCAGTTCCTTCTGAGATGATACAGTTTAATTTTTGAAGTTGACCCATCAGCAGATGTCGTCCGCGTAGAAATTCTGGGCTGACATTTGGGTAGTAAAATTGTCATAACTCTTTCAATAAAACTCGAAATCACAAACCGTAAAATTCTATGGAAAGATAACTTCCGTACCTTTCTAACCATATAAGGCTTGAAATCCAGTTCCTCCTAAGATGATACAGTTTAATTCTTGAAGTTGACCCATCAGCAGATGCTATTTTCACGGGTTTGATCAAGAAATCTTCCAAATTGCTTCCAATTATCTCCTAAGACTTGAATAGCTGAGAATGCATCTATCCGAAACATCTTTTCTTCTTGTCGTATCCTTTAAAGGCAAGTTTTGACGATCTTTCAAAGTTTTAGCGCTCAAGGCAGCTTGAAGATGTCGAGGTTGAAGATCATAAGAGGAACTGATTAAGGTTTCCCTGAGCCATGTCTTTCCTCACAAGCTAAGAAAAATACAGTAGATGTCGTCGCTCTTGGCATGGTAAGATGTTGCTCTATAGAGATCGTGCTTCAAAGCATCCACCCCCTGAGACCACTGCCATATATATACATGCTCATGGCGAGTTGGGGGCTTTTGTTCTCTAGGGTTCATGTTGCTTGGAATCTACTCCCTAGCATCGTTGTTATTCTTGAGTCGATGCCGATGTGCAAGGTAGGAGCCATGCTTTTGGCACATCGTCTGGGTAGCCATTCTTTTCTTCTTTGGACGGGTCATTCCAAGCGTTCGGCCTGGATCTTTCTTGACCATTTGAACTTTTTCTCAGTTGATCTTCTTTCGTAGGTTTGATTCTTCTTTTTGGCCGATCTTTCTTATAGACCGGTCTTCTTTTTGGCCGATCTTTCTTATAGATCGGTTATTATTTTTTTTATTTATACCTTCTTGCTAATACTTCTGCAAAAAGAAAGCATTTTATGTATATAAATATAATTTTGACTCTTAACTCACTTGCATTTGACTTTGACTGTTATTGGCTCTTTTGCAATTGCTCACTAACTTTTGTACTTCTTGTAAATTGTTCCAGTTGTTCGCTCAGCATATCTAATTTTCTACCCGCTCTTGGGGTTTTTACTTGATTTTTAACGAGCCAAGCCAACCTCAAGGCGTTCAGCTCAGGTGGCACATATCTTGCGCTTGAAAGTTTCCTGACTGTTTTTAAGTGCCCTTGCCCATTGGAGCTTTGTACCTGCACATTTTAAACTTAAGATATGCAATTTAAGCGGAAAAATATTTACCCCCTTTTCTTTCCAACAGGCTGGATCGTTGACAATGCTTTATTCGCACATAGTCAGTTCTTGAGCCGACCGTGCTTTATTTATACCTAGTAAGTTATTTTTTTTGTTCAGCTACCATTGCTGAGTTTTTGGTTTAGACACAAGACCTTTTTTGTTGTTCAGCAGCCATTGCTAAGTTTTTGACTTAGGCGCAGAGCCTTTTTTGTTGTTCAGCTGCCATTACTGAGTTTTCGGCTTAGGCGCAGGGCTTTTTTATTGTTCAGCTGCCATTGTTGAGTTATTGGCTTAGGCACAGGGCCTTTTTTATTGTTCAGCTGTCATTGCTGAGTTTCAGGACGTATCCGACCATACACCAAGTCTTTAAGCATACTATTGGGACGTCTCCCTCTTTTGCTTATAATTTCGCGGTTTAAGAGTACTAGTTTATTCGACCCCAGCGTTTCTTTCGATCGCTATTTTTGAGTGTTTTATCTGCATTTCAGGGGGTCACGCTTGTCAACGATGGCGAGCACCAATTGATTTGTTTGCGTTTTTCTAGCTCAGACTGCTGTGACTTTTTCGTCTTAAGAGCCTGCTATGGTTGTGGGTACCCATTCACCGATGTTTACATCGTCATTGTTGAGAGTTGATTTTGCGAACACATCTTTATTGATAATTTCTCATCCTTTATAATGTTATTTCGAGCACATATGTTTGTTGAGAAGGTTCTGCCTTTGCTTGAATTTCTACATGCGTCGAGATAAAACTCGTTTTGCACGCAATGAGACGAGGCTTGATTCCTGTGCTAAGGTTCTCATCTTTTTTTTTTCTGTGCCAAACATGTGAGTAGCATTTGCACAAATAACAAATATATATATATATATATTTTAATAATGTCGAACAAAGATAATTGGATCCATGCATGGTATTGGTGATGGTCATCGCTCGGGACACAATATCCATGGATTCATGCTAGGAGCAGAAAAATAAGCACCATGATATCCCATCAAGTTATTGAGATGCAAGATAATAAAAAGTAAAATAATTAAACCAAAAACATACCTCCAAGCCCGATCGATTTTGGCAATGTCATTAAGCGCTTTCGAAAACACTTTTATCAAGATCAGTCTTGATTAAATTCCAAAAAATCGCTATTTGATTTATTATTTAATACGACATATGAATATCTTTTTTGCGTAATGATCTGATAAAATTGTAATACTAAACAGATAATTAACTAACCTTGGTCACTTACCGAACTTGAAGTTTAGTTGTATTGCTTTAAGATACTTTGTCTTTAAGCGGCCTTTTTTGTTTTTTTGTTTTTTTTAGTTGCTAGAGTGGAAAAGGGACTTTCATAAAAACCACTTTCACAACTGCAAGTTTCCTTACGGTTACATCTTCTGCTCCTATAGCCCCCCAGTAGTTGTTGTAAGTAGGTTTAGGCTTGCTGGAATGCTTTCAACATCGTATCCACAGAGATGAAATTTGATTTCCGTGCACTGAGGCGAGACTAGATTCCTGAGCTAGCATTTTCAACTTGTTTTCTATACTAAGTATGTGAGTAAAGTTAGCACAAGTAATAATATTCATGCATTTAAAGAGACCAAATAATTGGAAGCGATCAACTCATGCGTGATACTATTAATGATTGGTGTCGAAATTCAACACCTATAAATCTATGATAGACAACATGCGCGTAAGAGCCATAAAAGTTGTCAGACATACTAATTAAGCATGCATTATATGTTTATAGACTTATACACACGTATTATGTATTGTGTACGAGAGAAACATGTGAACACAATATAACATAAGGAGAATTACACAAAAGTATGTGTGTTGTGTGTTTGTATGTGAAAGTACAACGATATGAAGAGGTAGATATAATTTAATATATTTAGATTACATAAAATCAATGTCACAAGCATACCAATACTTCTAGTCACATTCTTCAACACTCATGTTCATTTGATTTAAAAAACAAATTGGTCGAACCCAATATTGTTGAGTCCAACCACTATCATGAATATTTAAACATCAATAACAATGGCATGTTCGGTGAAAAGTAACCAAACATTGTGGTGCGTACATGTTACCTCTGTCTCTGAATCAAATGTGATTCATACACTATTTTAACATCTGTAGGAATTTTGATAGAAAGACATGGATTATATACTTATAGGTTCCAGCGATTCTGATGCTAAATTCATAATTATTCAAATAGAAATAATCACTATGATATCCTTCTGAATTATCGATTAAGATGCAATATGGTGCCAACGATAATAAATAGTATAACAATCAAGAGAAATCTTACCTCTATATCCGAACGATTTTGGTACTACTTTTAAACACTTTCGAAAGCGTTTTTCATCAAGATCAAAGTCTCAATTAAATTCAATCAAATTATTGTTTGGTTAATCAAAATTTCACAAATATTAAACTTTAATCAGTATGTTGTACTCTCATTAATCTAGAATAATAATCATGTGACATACTTGCTACCGACTAAATCTATTCAGTAATGCACTCCCAAGTCGAGGCAATCCATGCATATGCTTTAATAGAAAAGCACAGTATGCAACTTCTAACTTCAACAAATTAGCAGTGTATTCATGGTAAAGATTTAAGTATCATGATATTCTACATGATATTCTATACGGTTATCGATGCAAGACGATATCAATAGTAATAACAATTAAGTGAAAACGTACCACCGAATCCGAATGATTTTATCAAGATCAAAGTCCCGATTAAATCTCAAATAGTCATTTTTTGGTCGGTTTTCACTTTTATTTATGTAACTATGCATATATTCCTTGTTTGCACAATGTAAATAAAATCATAAAATTAGACTGTAAATTGACTAACCTCGGCCACTTACCGAACCTGGAGTCTAGTCGTTTTATTGTTGGATCCTTCACACAGGTGAATTGATGAAGAGCCAAGTGGTTTCAGTTGAGAATCGCCATTGGATGTTTTATACCAAGATGGGCTCGGCTTCTAACACGTCAGGGTAAACTTTATGCTGAACCGCAATGTTTCGGAAGTTGTCAAATATTCCTCGGGATGAATTGTATTGAGACCCACATATCCTCGGAAAGATCTATACGTCTATTTTACAGAAAAATTCATGGTTCATGATTCCATGCTCTCTGGAGAGAGTTATCTTTATTTTAGCGTCTGGTGGTCAAGTTGGAAAATCCTCCGCGAATCACTTCCTTCAATGTTTCGGGGACAATAAAATATTCCATAGGTTGAACAAGATTGCGAACCTTATGTTTTTAGAAAAGTCCGGATGTCTAGTTTATGATGGTTTTTACGGCTCGCGATTTTGACTTCTGTAAAGGGAGATATGCCCATTTTAGTGCTCGATGGTCGAATCAGAAAATCTTCCGCGAATTATTTACTTCAGTGTTGTGGGGGCCACCAAACATTGCACGAACCGAACTGGGTTGCAAACCATATATGCTTGGAAATTTTTGGAGGTCTAGATTCCATTGGTTTTTACAGTTTGCGAATCTGAGTTTCGTAGAGGGAGATATGCTCACTTTAGTGCGCATTGGTCAGCAATTCTGCGATTCTGGACAGCTCTCTTCTCTTTTCTTTTGTAAGCTGTCAGAATGGGAAAGCAATTCCTCAGACGGATTTTTGATACTTTGAAGCTCTGAGTATTGCTTTAGCAATATTCTTCCTCCGGATTTGGTCACAGCCACTGCTCCTACTACGGGTTATGTTGATGATCCACCCCCTAGCGCTTCCAATAGTCGTTCGCTGGGGTGTTTCAGATGTTGCATCTGTTGGTGTCATAATTGCTGTGGTGAATGTCTCCCTAGAGAGTTGTGGGGAGTTGGTTGTCACCTTCGTTTAGATCCATATCGGAATTCTTTCTGTAGTCTGTTCACAAGGGTTCCTCAAAGTTGAGTTCTCCCCCTTCTTCTAGCGCCAATTGTTGACGGTGATTTCTGGATTGCCACGCGTCCAACAATAATAATATGTTTATGAATGCAAAATAATAATAATGTACGCAAGACACAGATTTTTACGTGGAAAACCCTAAAAAGGGAAAAAAAACCACGGTGCCTATGAAGGCAGAGAAATATCACTATGAATTCTTTGAGAATACACACACAATGCTCACTTTCTTCTCTTGTAAGTATCAATTGTTCATGATGTCGATCCCCATTATAATAAATACATGGTTGTATTTATATGGTTCCATCTAGAGTTACCCTAGTTCTTGTCGTATAGGTGGTGGATTCATTAATTAGAATCCTACTAAGATTTAGGTAGAGTAGATTGATTATGACTTGTTTCCTATTTGGTGTTTATCCTTCTAGAAGCTTAGAGTTCTTTCCTGATTGGACTTCTCTGGTACTAGAGAGAAAATAAGGATATTTCTTTATTGGAATATTATCCTAAGATTTTGTATCTGTGCATATCTCTTCTTGATATGGCTTATCTTGGTAAGACTGTATTTCCCGTTTCTAGCTGAGCAGACTTGGCCGAGCAGAATCTTGGCCGAACAGAATCCTGGCCGAACAGAATCCTAGCATAGCAGAATCTTGGCCGAGCGGATTCCATCTGCAAATGGCCCCTCGTATAGTGCTGTCATGTATTCATGTTGACCATTTTGAAAATGTGTCTCACATTTGAATTTTGATGATGTGGAATCACTATATTTCCGCATTACCTGCTATCCTTGCTGATGTGTTATGCTGACAAAAAACCCCTATAACAAGCATTATTCTTGTTCATTAGGTTTTTCATAATTGATTTAATTAGAATTGTTTTGATTTTTTATTTGCAGGACTAGTATATTAGAATAAATAGTTCTTTAGGTCATTTACTATCCAATAATAGAGGTTTGTTGTAGGTGATTTTATTGTATGTTTTATATTTGTTGCAGAATTTACTTATAATTAAATAAGTTGGATAGAGATGTTCAAATTATTTGTAATAATAATTTAAAGGGCTAGTTTGGTATTACTTTTGAGAAGTTAAAATCAGCTTATTTTATAATTTTAACATAAAATAATGTTTGGTAAAACTTCCAAAAGTGATTAATTGATAATCTGGTAAGTTTTGACAGTGATTTTGAGAAGTAGGTGGGGGGGTTACTTTTTGAAAGTGATTATGGAATAATCTATTTCAGCATTTAATGAATTTTTTGAAATATCATTATTATCCTTATAAAATCAACTTAAAATCATTTATATACCTTATTTCATCTTAAAATTAAATATTCTAATTAAATATTTGTTTGATTTATAAAATATTTTTATTATACTTAAATATTGATTTAATATATATAATTAATAAAATAAATAAATAAAAAATAGAGTGTTGCTATTGGCAAACCCACTACATTTATGCCCTATTTTTTAAAAATTTAAAAATTTGATTTAATTATATAAAATTATATGGTTTTATTAATTTTTTTGATTTATTTCCATAACTAGCCTTTAACTTATTTTTCAAACTTAATACACCCCATATTTTTTTCAAAAAAATTAAAATTAAAATACATTTCATCTCTAATCTTTATATATAGTTTTCTCACATTCATTTCCAGGACTTACATGTTTTTTTCTTCTTATTTCATGGTAAACCCATCTTCTTTAGATGCAATTTTGTTTTTCTATAGTCGATTGGATTGTTGGTGGTAGATTGTGATCAGAGACGTGACCAGGATTAAACGTTAAAGGGGGCTAGATATTTTTTTCTTAGGTGAACCTTGATAACTAGCTCAGCCGAACAAGGAAATGTTATTAATTGAAATAACAAAGCTACATATAACATCTAAATATACAAATTTTGTTGTTATTTCTGGATTTAACAATTTAATATTTAGAATTTTAAGTTTCAACCAAATTAATTAATTTCAATAAAAAAGGTACTAGAAATTTGTGTTTTTGTTTTTGTTTTTGTTTTTTTTTTTTTTTTATTTATTTTTTTTTAAATTCCAATCAAACTTTAGCAAACCAACAAGATGAAATTTAACTAAATACCTCCTTTGTAAATGTTTAGACCAATCCAAAACATCAATAAGATTTTTAATAAATTAGATATCCGTAGCACTCAATTTTTGCAACCTTACCGTGTATTACATTAACCTTAAAAAAATTTAAGGAAAAAAAAAACTATTCAAAACAATATAATTTACAAAAACATACATAGTTTTTAGATTGAATTGGATTTTCTAAAATTAATAAATAGAAGGGTTTTTAGTAAATTTGTAAAAATGTACATAGTTATTTTGTTATGATACCCAAAAAAAAACTAAATAAATAAATAAATCAAGTGGGGCAGGGGTGGGCTTGAGCCCACCCTAGCCCCTAAAGCGGTTCGTCTCTGATTGTGATTGTGATATTAATCATTTGATTATTTTTTTTGAGCGATTGAGTTAGAGTTTTAGTGTGGTTTCGCTTTGTCAAAGATTATGTTTTCTTTGTGTGATTTTTTTTTTTTTTTTTTTTGGTAAATAACATTAAACTAACTTTGAAATATCCGTAATGAAATCTACAAAAGAATCGATACAAATTATAGTATACTTGGAAGATCTGAAAGAAAATAAACTGAGGAAAACAAAAAAAAAACATTGATCTGGAATTTGAGAAGAAAAATAAAACAAACTTGTGAAACAATAAAATCAATAAATACTAAACATGGTAAATATGAAATCAAGATCTGAAAGAAAATATACAAACAAAATAGTAAACATTCAGTGATTTGAAATAATCTATGTCATTAGGGTTTTGAAATAAGGAAAGTGGGATTTTATTAGTTTTAGAATGTACAAGATTTTTTAATAAAAATTGTATATCTCTTTAAGTAATATGATAAAGAAAAAAAAAAGTACTAAATAATTTAAAAGG
Source organism: Acer campestre (assembly GCA_954870605.1). Lineage (NCBI taxonomy): Eukaryota > Viridiplantae > Streptophyta > Magnoliopsida > Sapindales > Sapindaceae > Acer > Acer campestre. Next base: position 11,216,090 of record OX940808.1, read on the forward strand.
TGAGGTATAAATAGTTTAGTAGTGGGTGTACCAATAGCACCACTCAAAAAATATATCTCTTTCTAGTTAATAATATTATTTTGCCAATGCAAGGACGTAATAAGCAGTAACTAGAAAGTAGAAACCTAACGGAATGTACGAGTCTTGTAATTCTAGTATTAAAAAGGATTTAAATTCTTTTAAATTTAAAAAAGGGTAATTATCATTTCAATTCCCAGTACTCTTTTTTTCTTCGAAATATTACTTTTTAACAAATTTTGTTTGTATCTTACATGGTCCTTAATATATATATATATATATATTAAGATAAAAATAGATTGATCTGGAGGGAAAAAGCTCACGTACGATCATATGCTGAAAAAACTCCAGCATAACCATATATAGATAAGTAAAAAAGAAAAAAAGATTGAAAAAGCATAAGGGTAAATAGGATATTAATACAAATATAAAATTAAAATTTTTGGGTGTGGTTTTTGGCCGGAGGCGGTGTGGTGGCTGAGAACAGTGCCGTAAACTATAGATAGCTCCGTTCGCTATGAAAGAGAGAGGCTGGAGCCTCCCGTTTTCATGGAGATCCAAGATCCAGATTATATCTCCACATAAGTTAACAACATAGTGGTGTTTGGCCAATAATGAAACTAGAGGGTGATTTTTAACTAATAATACAAACTATAGGGTAGTTTTTAATAATATCCCTAAATAATAATTTCTTATTGATTTTGGGACAATCTATCAATCAAGCCCTAATGGCCTAATTTTGTTATACCGATTATTGAGTTATAAGTCCCATCTTTCTCAATTTCTTGTATTTTCTGTTCAAGGCCCACCACCTAAATGATGTCGGTTTCTCTTTTTCGTTTTCTTCTTTTTTTCTTCTCCTTTTTTTTTTTTTTTTTTTAATTTTAATTTTTTTCTTCTTGCAAGATTGGCTAGCAAGGTGGAAGATTGTGTTGATGTACATACAAATAAAAGAATTAAATCTTAACTGCACCTTATTAAAGACATTGATAAATCACAAAAAACATTATAATACATATAAAATTATTCAAATCTAAAATATACAAACGTAGTTAAATTGTCTGAAGCATACCTAGGGGGTGAATAGGTTTTTACATCTTTGTCAATCCCTTGAAACAAACGCAAGTTTGTCCCTCAAGGTAACTTACATTACAACATATAAACCAAACATACAAGTATAGAAAAGATAAGCATGTGATCATTAAAGCATTGTCTATACATCAATAAGAAGAAAGATGAAGAATAACTGATTGCTTCATTTCTACACAAAGTGTAGCCCCATTTCCGTATCATTTTGAGTACGATTCTCGGGTAAAACCAGGTGTTTAATGGTTTATTTGAGGTTTTTGCATAATATTTTGATAGCAGGGGTGATTCGGTTCTAAAAGAAGTTCTGGGGGCTAATTGCGCGATTTTGGAAAGTCTGGGGGCTTTGATCAAAGCGTCACGGTTGAAGCACCGCGGTTGTGCACAAGCTGCAATCAAGTGGCACCCTAGCGACAGAAACCCCTTAAGGGTGTCGCGGTTGAAGTGCCGTGGTTGACCAACCGTGGCAAGCAGGCGACAGAAACTTCTCATTGTTACCGCGGTTGACCAACCGCGGCAGTCCATCTCTTCGTCGTCTAGAGGGTCTTTTGGCCCTATTTTGGGTCCCATATAAATACTTCTTTTAGGTTTTTCAACCACACACTCTCTTTTAGCTCGAAAATTACAAAAAATCCCACCTTGGCTCATCTTCTCTCACAACACCATCCCCATCCTTCAAAACCTACCAAGATCCCACATCTCCCTAACATCCAAACACACTAATCACATCTCTTTTCCACAATCATCATCACTCCATCCTTTGGGCAAAAAAGAGACTTGAAGAGAGGAGCAAAGGAAGAAGAGAAGATCTCATTAGTTTTCTCTAATCCCTATTCTCTTTCTTTTATTTTGCATAGTCATGTATTTAATTGATTCAATCTATTGTATGGCTATTCTTTGTAATATTATAAGCTAAATCTATATTGCTAGGATTTGATGAAACCCCACCCTTGACTATATATTTATATGAATTGACTATTGTTTATCTCTTATGTGCAAATTGTAGTTTGTATGGGTATTTTAATGCACTTAAAGCTTTCAATTGATTGATCTCCTTTTGAATGAATTGTAGTGGTGTGTTATGTACTAACTGGAGACGCACGCCACGTGTTCGATAAAATGCCCCCTATGCATGTCTAGAAAAGTAGACCTGCTTAGGCTAGCGTATAGGATTCGTTTAGTACACCGATGTCCTTAATGAACTCATTCGTACATTCCGGGTAATCGAAAGATAAGGTTGGGTATGTTTTGGGTGTGACCTATTCTACTTGACCAAGATTGTGGGTTAATATTAGGGTGTATGAGTATATGAATTGTATGAGCATGTTTGGGGATGACTAATCGAGTCTAGAATGGAAGTCAAAATAAGGTGGGGTGTAGCCAAGTCCTAGCATGTTTCTCTCCATTATTATATTCTAGCTTATTTTCGTGTTATTCCTTCTTTGCATTTACATTAGTCCTTTAGTCAATTTAGTTTACTTTGTTAAATTTGAAAACCCTTATCATCGATTGTTTGAATAGCAAATAGGCTAATCAATTTTGGTAATCGGTCACTCGATCCCTGTGGGAACAAACTCTACTCACTATCGTGCTACTCTCCGACCTCGTCCTATTGCGAGTATCACTAAAGAGACTAGCCAATAACATTAAAACATAACAATAAAGAATACTTATATTTCCAATAATGTCCAATATGTAAGTATCAATCAAAGAATAACTATACACAAAAGAATCAATGTACAAAAGAATTACATATACAACTTATGATCAAAATGGTTTGCTTACATATCACACATAACAAAATCTTGTTTCAAAATACATCACAAGTGAATATTGAGCAACAAGATTAAAACATATACATATACAAATATGAAAGATAGAGATAGAAAGAATTGACACAAGAGATTTTTTAACGAGGTAAAACCTCCAAGGAGGACACATCCATGGGTTGAGCTACAACCATTGGGTACTATATAATTTGGATGATAGATTAGAAATTCCTCAAAAGTAACCAACCTATGATATACTCTCTATTGAAGTCTATGTCTATCCAATCCCTATTAGTAGATAAAAAATCCCTCAATGATGTGAAACCACCATATATTGGAGTCTATGTCTAACCAATATCGTTGGAAGATTAGAACTTCCTCAAGAGTGCATACACATCCATGTACCACCCTCTATTGGAGTCTATGTCTATCCAACGCCCGGGCCTACCAATATTGTAGCCAACTCCCTATCCAAGGCACTCATGCCTTTAGAAAGCCTCAATTGCATAGTTATCCGGACCTTCCCGATCCTAGCCATGACTTTTTGCTTGGTTATCCAGACCTCTTATCCTAACCAAGACTTCCTTGCTTAACTATCCGGACCTCTTGTCCTAGTCAAGACTTCTTACTTGGTTATTCGAACCACATGTCCTAACCAAGACTTCATGCCTTTTACAAGGACTTCCTAGTGTGATCAATGAATGCAAATGATACAAACAAACAATTCAACATAAAACATGTGATCAATACATTCCATGGGAACTAGACTTAATCATGTGAGAACACAAGTCAAAATAGTCTAAATATAAAACTTGAATTAAAACCTAGAGCATGTGAAAACACCTAACACATATGGCTCCTATTTTCATTCACACATCTAACACTTAAATCAATCATATACATGAAGCACATATTCAAGATATTAGAAACATACACTAAAAATACTAGAATCACAATATGTGTTCAATGAATATTCTAGCCAACATTTAGAGCAAGGATATAATGAATAATCAATTAAATCCTATTAGGCTCTAAATACAAAATCACAAGTGCTAATCTTAGATTTGTTCAATTTGAGGATCCAAGCACATGCCAAGGTTATTGATCATAAAATAAATCAATCAAATCACAAATAACCCTAGATATCAAACTAATCGCAATACAACTCTCAAACATGTAAAAAACTAGTTCACATTAGTCTCTAATTAGACTTGATTAGGTTTGATTATGAACCTATCTTTCTTAATAGAATTCATCATATATACACATACATATAGAAGAAGAAACCTCAAGGTAATTGAAGGTTATAAAAGAAGAAAACACAAAGATTAGTCAAATACCTATGATTCACGAGCTAGTTCGGTTTTGAATATGAAACCACCACAAAAATGGATCAAACAGCTACAAACTCTCTTGGAAAAGGTAGAGGACTTGATTATGAAGCTTCTCCAACTTGAATCACTCAATTTGGAGTTCAAATAAGAAAGTTATGGTGTTTGGAAGATGTGAAAGATTGGAGAGAAAATTCTGCTCCTGGTTTTCTAATTTATCTTCTAGAAATGAAATTGGAGGGAAAGGAGAAACTTAAAAGAAATGAAAGAGAGGGAAGAAGTGGACTAATGCAGTAAATATTTACATTCAATTTAAATTAAGTTCGTTCACTGGGATCGGTGATTCAATCTGTTGAAACTACTTAGTTTAGGAAAAACCTACTGTAAGTGCATGAAAATTAAATTGCAAAATGCTTTGGGTTTGGAAAGTGGTTTGGTTTTTTGCTATTGATTAAAAATGCAAACTTTTAGGCTAAAAATGTAAACTTTAAAACTAAAGATGCAAACTTGAGAAATAAAAATGCAATCTTGTGACGAAAAACTAAGCTAAAAACAACAAATAAACAACAAGTAGTGAAATTATGGGAGAAAGCACTAGGAAATCGATGCAACCTTCTTAGATCACTCAATGTTCTCACTTAGTCTCATTAAGCACTCCAATCCAATTTTAGGGCTTGTTTTAAAATAAATCCATTAAGTTCCAGGTCTTTCCCATTACTCACACATGGTCATATAATAAGTAATGGTCAATCCCCCTATTTAACATAAAACTCTAAGCCAAGTTGACCTAGCATGACCATGCATAAATCAACCTTCCCAATTACTAAGATTGTGGTGAGATTTAGATGGGATGGCCACCCACACCTAAACTAACCTCTTACATAAACTAACTCTCAAACACATGTCCCTTGTGGTCACAACAAAGCATGAGTAGAGAGATTAGAACAATTAATTCAAAAATTGAGACTAAAATCGAATTGAATTAAGAGAAATATACTAGTTAATTATATAGAGTAGTCCAATACGGTTACATCAATCCCCTAGATGAAGTTTAGTTACACATCAATGAGAAATAAACAAAGAAGGGAAAAGTGTAGAGAAAACCCAAAAAGTCCATGTGAGCTTTCCCTTGTTCTTTGAGTTCCTTCCTCTCCTTCCTTAAATAAGCTTCCAAAAATGAGTGGACTTGGTGAAGTATGGTGTGTAATGAAGAGGTGTGTGGAAGAGACGATGGTGGGATGGAATAAGAGTGTTTGGTGTGATTTTTTTATTTTTATTTTTTGGTTTTTTTGTGTGTGTTCTGCTAGAAAAAAAAAACATAAGAGAAGAATTTATAGGAGGTGGAAGATTAGGGTATGAGTGGGGCGAGAAAAGACCATTTTGCCTTTGACATTCTGTGAGGCAGCAAGTGGCTCACTTGCCATGAATGCTCGCCATGCTCGCTGGAATTTTGTGGCGAGATAGTGAGGCGAGAGTGCTTACTCACCTTGGCTAGTCACCTTAAAAAATTGAAATATTGGCAGCCCGTGAGGCGACTAAATGAGGTGAGGCAACTAAATGAGGTGAAGAGGTCGCTTCACGTTCACTTCCGGCCATGGCATTTGGAGGTTTGGACAAACGTCGCGTGGAGGCCAGAAAGTGGTGTCAAACAGACCGAGGGGGAGGTGCACCGTCGATCTGGGAGAAAAACCATCCGAAAACAGCTGAACAGCGTTGGGTTGAAGGCTGGTCGAATGCGGGTCAAGTCTGTAACCGAGTTGCTGGAGGTTGAAGACGACGTTGACGTCAGCAGCACATGCCCAAAACGCACCGTTTCACTTATGACGTGGCGTGCTCGAATGCGTTGGCTGGCGAATTACAATAGGCTCCCCTCAACTTTTCTCTAATCACAGAATCTTCAATCCATTCTCCACACTAGCACTTTGACCCCTTGTTCTCCAAAATTACGTCAATGCCCCTGAACTCCGAAAATACTTGTAACACTTATTTTATCATATTAAATACTTGATTTTACCCGAGGAACAAGCACAAGAAGTAGGAATTGGGGACCTAAAAATATGAACAAAAATAGTATAATCAAACCCCTAAACCTACCTTTTGCTCGTCCTCGAGAAAAACTAAAAACGAAAAACAAAAACAAAGACACGACAAAATGACTCTATATAAAAATTTCCTAGACACCAATAAAGAATTCAAATGGCCGCATGTCTAATCGGTGATGAGATACAATGGAGTGTGATAGAGAGAAGTAGACTCATGCAAAATGTTCTAAAGCAACTTGAAGGCATCCCAAGGGAACTCGCACAGTCACAAATCCCACACCTAAAAGTGCTCTCATATTAGGAACTACTCACTCTCACACCTTGAACATAATTTGCTTCGACTTTAGGCCTCATGTGGATTCTCTCTTTTCTTTCCGCTCGGAGTCCTAAGTTCACACTCATGCAAGGTATGGAAAGATAGAGTTTATGCATAGAAATCTAATGCATTGCATACAATTTAACAATGAAAGACCTCTAATATCTTCGTGAATTAGCCTAGGAAAGAATCAAATGTCATGGATGTGGAAAGATCATGCTTTAACAAACATTCTCAATCTAGATTTCTTTGAAAATCAAATAGGTCTTTCCCTAGGTTGTAATGGGGCCATTGGGTGAGATGTGGTGAAAGAAAGAATATGAATGGAACTCAAATGTCACCAATCATGCTAAGACTTAATACAATACAATCCCATAATCTAGCTCTACTTGCTTGCCATATTTAAACACTAACGTCTAGGCTTAACTTTCATATACACTTGTGCTTTCACATTTGCACTCCAATTTCTTTGAGTACATTTACATTTAATTCTTCAAGACTCTTTTTGCTTTCATTTCTTTCTTTGCTTTCATTCTTTTCTTTTCTTTTTTATCTTTTGCTTTTGACCTTTTTTTTAAGCTCATAAGTGCTCATTTTTAGCACTTTTACATTTTTGAGCCCTTGCTAGAACATTACACTCTTTTACCTAAGTACATGCTATTTTCACATATTAGAGCTATTCCTTTCAAGACCTCAACTACACATCCAAATATAATTGGCAATAAGGGTAGGCATGTGTTTAGGCTTGTGGTTATATGGTTATGTTGTGGTTCCAAATCAAAGGTAAGTGTTTGGCCTCAAAGTTGGCTATGAAGCACACATTAGGGACATGGACAAGTGTTTAGACTAAATATGGTAGTTAATGCACACACATTGCCTAAAATCATCTCAACCAATCCATCTATCAAGGGAATGTAAGTGTCCATCATGCAATCCACAAATATGATGCAATGTCCAATGGCACATGATGCATATGACGAGAAAAGTGTTTAAGAATAGAACAATGATAACACTCCAAATGCATTCTTTAAGGCTTATGTTTGTAAACTCACTATGTAATCTCCACTATTATAACAAGGTGCTTGAGCACCGAGTCCCTTCAACTTAAGTACAAAGAGGATGAGACTAGCTCATAAAAGTGCAAGTGAGATCCTAGAGTGACAACAAGCTACATTACAAGTTCATTAAGCATAAATAAACTCTCCAAAAGCACACACTTAAGGCATCACACCCAAGTCATGCGACAAATTTGAAAAATTTGACACCAAAAAGACTTAAGACTCAAAAAGACGACTCACAAAGGCGACTACACCCCCAAACCAAAACTCAACATTGTCCCCAATGTTGGAAACAAAAGAGTCCGGCCTAATGACGCGCACCTAACACGACACAAAACACAAAAAACACAATGCAAAAGACCATCTCAAGTGGAGGAAAAAATTCCAAAAAAACTGGTGACTTTTGAAATCGACCTATGTTCGCTCTCTAGTGTATATTTTCAAAACTACTTAATAAATATTTCTCAACTTTTGGAACATGATAATAGACATGCAAATGCACACTTTTTATTTAGAAAACATTTCAAAATTCAAATTGAAAAAATGTGTAAATGGACGTCGAAGATGTTTCACGTGCAGTTTTTCAAAACAAGGCATCGCCCATGACCTTTGGTCGAAGAAACGTTCATAACTTTTGAACCCCTGCCCAGAATTTTACATTCTTTATATCCTTGAAACCATATTGAAAAATTGAAGAACTTAACGTGGATGAAATAATTTATTTTCTCACCAAAAGGTACAGTTTAAATGAAACATTTAGCCTCAAAATTTTCAAAACAAGGTACTTTCGCAAAGGACAAAGAAAAACTTGAAAAAGTAAAATGAAAAATAACTCAAATAATGAATCCATCTCCCCAAACCTAATCTAAACATTGTCTTCAAATTTTATACAATAGAAAATGCATGGACAATGAATAAACAAAGCATGGAAGGTAAGAAACATAAACATCCTAGGCACTAAACACAACACAAAAATCTGCACACTTATTCTAAGCAAAAAAATAAAATAAAACAAGATAAAAACAAATATAAACTAAGAAAGAAATGTACCTAGCTAGGTTTCCTCCCACCAAGCGCACGATTTAACGTCTAGGCAAGATAAGGGCAAGCTCTAAACTCAACCGAACTCCAATGTCTCGAATTTGCGCCTATATGTGATTAGTTCCTGGAAGTATTTGTTGCAAGATGGCATGTTCCTAATCACAAAGGACAGGGATAAGTTAGTATACAATTTAAATACTAACTCAATAAAACCCAAAAGTAACTTATCCATGGAGCCCTTGCGTAGGCGCCCTAGAGAAGGACTTGGTAGAAAGTAAGGCTCGAGTCCCCTTTCCAGGACTGGTTCCTTAAGAGGGACATCTCCTGCTTCCTTCACTTTTTCTTCCATCTACTCCATTTCAACTACTTCATCATTAGAAAGGATGGTGATAGCCTCTTCTTTCTTTGTTTTTTGTATGTAGGCTTTAGTATTTTGTTGGAATGCTTGAATTCTTTGAGAAATAGCACGATCTTGCCTTTTAGACACTATCAAGAATTCTTCTTTCAAAGGACAGTTCCATATCTCATGCCCATCCATTCCACATATCTTGCAATCCAAAGCTCGATCTTGCTCTGTTTGGCTCGCAAAAGCAATGGGAGGGACATAATGCTTAAGTTCCTTGTATAGGAGCGATTCCTTGAAAGGGACATCATCCGCTTCCTTCACTTTTTCTTCCGTCTCCTCCTTTTCTACATCATTCAAAGGGAGTGTGGCAACATCTTCTGGCTCCGGTTGTCTCGTGAACTTTTCATACACTTGACTTTGCATAGCTTCAGTGATAGTATCAAGGTGCACTTCAATTCTTTCCCAACAGGCTTCCATGTTTTGACAGCTTTGATAAGTGGATTGGATGAAATTAATATATTTTTCTAATATTCAAGTAATAAATAATTAAAATTTAAAAATATTTTATAATAATTATGAATAATAATATTTGAATACTACCAAACAATATAATTTAAAAGATGTAATAATTATTTATAAAATAAAAATTAATTTATTAGAAAAATAAAAAACACATTTTTTTAAGAAAAAAATAAAATAAAAATATTTTTTAAAATTTCACTCATGACCTCCCCCCATCCCCATTTCCCCATTTCCCCAAAACATACATATATATATATAATCTTTCTATCGTCAATGGTCCTACAATAAATATATCAGGACGAAGAATGTTAACCATAGATTATGGAGAAGTTTTGACAATTGCATACACTTTGAGTCAAAGTGGTCCACATTCTTCGTCCTGATATATTTATTGTCTTGAAGAAATCATATCGATTTTTTTATGAATTATTATCTATTTTTCGTGCGTGATAAGTTCATTGAAACCTGCCTAAGAATAAAATTTGAGAATTTTTTAGGCACCTGAACTACTTTTCTTCAATTTTTCTATATTTCATCCTTTTTTTTTTATACCTTCATATTTAACAAAATCAAGTTAAATAGTTATAGTGCTTAAAATAATAAATATATATATATATATTAATATTAATATTTATTATTTTCCCCATTTCTTCATTTCAACACCTTTTCAATTTAATCCTTAACTATGAATACTTCATTAACTTTACATTTAAAACCTAAATTAAGAGCAGCACCGAACAATATTAGATTTTAGTATTTGTATTGCAAGATATAGCTTACCATGGATTTTTTATTTTTATTTTTAATATTTAATTTTGGTCAAACAAGGCCAAAACTTGAATTGGAAAACAGAAAAAATGGGGGAAACAGGGAAATTGGGATGAGGATACCCACCCCACCCCACCTCACCTCACCTCACCCACCATTCCCTAAATGGCAAAAGAAATGGGGGAAATAAAGAAATGGGGATGGGGATAGGGATACCTCCCCCCAAACTCCCTCATTCCCATTTCCCCCAAATGGGAAAATGGGAGGGAGGGGAAGAGGTTGGGGATGGGGGGACCAATTCCATCCCCATTTCCTCATTGTCCATCCCTAGCTAGGTAGCGTTTTTGCCACACATTAAAATGATTTCTGAACCTGATATTTTTTATAGGAAAGAAAATTTATATGACGAAAATATACAGAATAAAATTACAAAAGAAAATGACAAAACACAAATTAATAAATAAATTCAATAATACTTTAGGGGATCATATGATCTTTACCTCCTTGGATAGGGGATAGCAATAGCAATACCGGTAGGTGATATTGATCTAATTCCAAGTTCCCTTGTCTTGGTGTTTGAAGACTTTCAAATTGAAGTTTCCCCACCAGGGTTTAAACCCCTCCCTCAAAGCTGGTATTGCATTTCTAGACCGTGCTTGTAGTCTGTAGATGTCCAGTATTCTTGTCAGTCTCGGCAAACCCTGACCCACAATGTTATCATATATATATATATATATATTCTATTATCAGTTCGTCCTGACAGTAAATATATCAGAATGAAGAATGTGGACCACTAGATTTGCATACTTTGACTGAAAGTGTATGCACTTGTCAAAACTTCTCCATAATCTGTGGTCCACATTCTTCGTCCTGATATATTTATTATCATGATGAATTGACAATAGAAAAACTATATATATACCCTGTATATATACACAATTTTTCTATTGTCAGTTCATCTTGATATAAAATATATCAGGATGAAGAATATGGGTCATTAGATTTATATACTTTGACTCAAAGTGTATACATTTGTCAAAACTTCTCCATAATCTATGGTCTACATTCTTCGTTCTGATATATTTTATATCATAACGAACTGACAATAGAAAAATTATATATATAGTGATTAGATAATTGGTATCAGATTTATATTTACATGTATGTCTGACCCACAATAATGAATACCAACCCTGGATATTCATTATTAAACAATAACCAATTACTATTAATGGTCGTCAGACATATGTATCGATCAGAATTCAGACGATCTTCATATATATTCTTAACTTGTTGGTTCTTTTATAGATCACTCTTTGTAAATAAATCAAAAAAAGGAGATGCAAAATGGGTAGGCAATTACCTGATGCAAATGGAGCGGCCTTACAAAAGCCAAAGTTAAATTTGATCCAGGAGATCAATCGAATAACGGTTTTATTAATGTTGCTGCCCAACAAATTAAGAGCTTAGCTCACGTTGATACGGTTTACAATATCCGAGAGATGATGATTTCCCATGGTGGTTTGGTTGTGCGTTTTTGCTCAAGGGCATCTAATGCCTATGCTGATGGTCTTGCTAAACGGGGTTCGAAGGATGATGAAGATGACTTGTTACAGTGGATTAGTGCTTAATGTGCTGTTGTTGTGTTTTCTTTTCCCTGTTCTCGTTTTTGTGGGTGTTTTTCTTTGGTCTTTCCTCTGTGTTTGCGCTGCTCTTTGCTCTTGTTTTCTTTGTGTTTTTTGGCTGCTGTGGTTGTTTTAATAAAGATGCTGTTTCAAAAAAAAATTAAGCTTAAATTTCAAGAATCAAGTATTCCAATATGGATTCTTTGTGTTCATTTCTGTATGCTCCATACCAAAAATAATTATTCAAGCTTTGGATATATCTCCTTATTCTTCTTTCTCCATATGTATATAAACATCCAAAGTCGTTGAGTTTTTAAAACAAGTCAATTTCTGTCCTTCTTCTTGCTTTAATTTAATTTAATTTTTCGATTTTCTTTTAAGAAGAAAAAACGAGTTGATCATGACACTCAACTTTTGCATTGTGGGGTTGTGAGTTTTAGCAGACAAATTAGTATGTACAGACTGACACAACATTAATTGCCAGCATATATAAGACTATAAGAGCATCTTCAATGCAAATGTGATTTATGAAAAAAAAAAAAAAAAAAAAAAAGATACGACGTAGGATAAATAGACGTTATGTTAATAATTGTGTCTCCGATGCAACCATACATATTCAACCTCAAGCTAACGTAACAAAAAAAATATTAAATATTGTCAACATGACCGTCCACTTTCAAACGGTCTGTTGCACATCTATTTTATAAGTTGACTTAGTAAACATTTAAAACTGATATTAATTTTTCATATATTTTTGGTAAGGAAATAAAATATTAAAAAAATAGGAAAAAAAGATGGACACGTCATTAAAAAAATTGTGTTTTAGACGGAAGCATTGGAGACTAAATTCTGAGTTGATTGTCTATCAAGTCTATTTTTGTACCACATATAAAGCAAGTCTCTTTACATTGTTGTCATATCAACAATTATTAGTATGAAAGTCACTTTTACATTGGAGATGCTCTAAGAACATCTCCGATGCAAACATGGTTTGCAAAAAAAAAAAAAAAAGATACCACGTAGGATAAATAGACGTTCTATTAATAATTGTATCTCCAATGCAGCCGTGCATATTCAACCTCAAGCTGATGTGACAAAAAAATAATTAGACATTGTCAACATGAACATCTACTTTCAGACGGTCTGTTGCATAGCTATTTTTAAAGTTGACTCAGCAAACATTTAAAACTGACATTAATTTTTCATATATTTTTGGTAAATAAATAAAATATAAAATAAAACAGGAAAAAAAATGGACACGTCATTAAAAAATTTTAAAAAAATTATGTTTTAGACAGAAGCATTGGAGACCAAATTTTGAATTGATTGTCTATCAACTCTATTTTTATGCCACATTGGAAGAAAGTCTCTTGATATTGTTGTCATGCCAATAATTATTGCCACGCAAGCCACTTTTACATTAGAGATACTTATTTAAAAACAGATTCATTTGGGATTATAAATCTTTAATCGTTTTACTATAGTCTATCAACAACAATTAAGCTCAGTTAATGAGATTTAACTTGTTTTTTTGTGTTTTCTTTTTTCCATGAGTTGTTATGAATACTCTCATGAGCTAGACACTCGATCGCTCCTTCCGTTTTGACCAAGGAACTTAAAATCGATAGATATACTGAAATATCCACCGATATATCTGTATTTTGGAGAGATCGATATCGAAACAGGCAAATATCCAATATCCTGCAAAATATCCGGCCGATTTCGAAATATCCTTAAAAATCTCCTGATATTCCCGAAATTCTCAAAATTTCATGAATTTCACCCCGAAAGTCCATGGATATTTTGCATATTATTAAAATAGATTTTTTTAATCATAAACAATTAAATTATTGTTAAAATAATTTAGATTGAAAATTATTTTAGAAGAAGTATTAACAAATTTATAAAAATTTCCAACATAATAGTCAATAGTAAAATTATTGAGGACTTAAAGTAAAATTGGATAAAGAACCACAGAGTGGACGTGTAAAATATGTAAAATTTTGTGAAAGCAATCTGAATTTTTTTTTTTTTTTTTTTGATATATATGAGTATTGTGTGAGTATTGTGTCATATTAATATATAATATATACATATTGATCTCATGAATGTAACTCACATACTTTAAAGATGGAAGGAAAAGTTTTGATGAACAAGCAGCCAATGCAGCTAAAAGCAAAATGCAATCGGGTATATAACTTTTATTACAAAGATTTACATATTAATAATAAATAATAATATCATTGAAATAATATTCATACTTATAATACTTAATAATTTGTATTACAATTGATTGGTGAGTAATGTATGGAAACAGTGCTCCATCATTGAGTGCAATAGCAGTTCGCATACTGTCACAAACATCATCATCTTCTGCATGTGAAAGAAATTGGTCCACATTTGCTTTAATCTACACAAAACAAAGGAACCGTATTGCCCATTTTAAGCTTAAACAACTTGTTTATTGTCATTATAATATGAAGTTGAAACTTAAGGATATGGCAGATGAAAAAGATAAAGTAAATGAAACTGATTTTATGGATCTACTTAAAGTAGTTGCTGAAACAGGAGACGATAATGAGAATTTTATTTTTAACTGGGTTAGACCTATCTCCTTGGATGATGATGAAGGAAATCCCGATTCACATATTGCTTCTCATGTTCGAGACATGGGAATAAATGTTCCAATGACCAACATACCTCTGATGTAAATAGTGGAGGAAAAGATGATGGAGATGATGGGGATGGTGGGGATGAGGCAAGAGGTTGGGATTCTGGTGCAAAAGGTTGGAATGCTGGTGCAACAAGTTGGGATGTTCATGTTGGAGGTTGGGATACTGGTGCAACATGTTAGAATGCTAGTGCAGTGGGTTGGGATGCTCATGTAGGTAATTTTGATCAAAATCGTGTAGACAACATGGAGGAACAAGTCAAACTGATGAAGATTCTTTGAATATGACTCTCTTCAATGAGTATAGATACAGAAAATAGTTCTTTGGGTGATTCGCAGACAATGTCAGGTTCTCGCGCACCATATTATGGTAGTTATGGTGACTGCAATATATTTGATTATTCGTCTCCACAAATGTCATATGCAATACCTATGCATGCAGATCAATAATATCTACTAAGTTGGGTAAATCCAAACTACCCAATTCATGGATCAGTTGGAAGAGATCAAGCGACATACGTGTGGCATATTAATAACTACATTGAAAACTATGCAAGCACATTTTCTTAGGAAAATTATTGTTCGAATCAATATCGAAATGTATCTTATGTTTTTGAACAAGCAAGGAATTCATTTTAGTTTTAAATTTCAGACACGCAATGTATTATTATGTATGAATTATGATTTATGATAGAATCTTGAAAGTGTGGAACTATATATATATATATATATTATTTTTTTTAATGATAATTTTGTTTATTAAATATTTAATCTCTTTATATTATATATAATGTTGTAAAAGTGAAACAAAATATTATTCTATTAAATACTTAATTTTAAAAATTATATACATACTCTATCTATGTTATAATTTATAATAAACTCATAACTATACTAATTTATTGTTGAAATATAATTCATTTGAAGTATAATTACTTGTTTAAGCTTGTCCTAAAATTTCACAAAAAAAATCTAACTTTAGATGTAAATATCCATTATTTTTTTAATTTTTGACAGAATATCCACTGATATCGATAATATCCCCGAAATATCCATAAATCTAAAAGCCCGATATTGATACCGATACCGATATTAAGTTCCTTGGTTTTGACACATGTTACATGTACACATATTTTTTATTTATTTAATTTTTACCCATAAAACTTGGAACCATATATCATAAACGAGGATCTATGAACTTGAGTTTATACAGCCAGCTTATTTCACATTCTAACATTTATTCTCATATGGATACTATAAATAGAACAACCAATCAAATTAGCTAGTTAGTGTTTCTGTCTATTATATGTAGCTTATATATTTCCTTCAAAATTTTCTTTAAAAAAAACAACATAATTTTTACTGTCACTTGTTTATTCAACATTTATTCTCCCCATTTGTTGCTGTTTACCACTATTAACCCTATATATATATATATATATAATAAGAACCATCAAATCAGGTAGTGTCCATCACATATAGCTTGTATATGTCCTTCAAAATTTTAAATTATTCTGATAAAAAGAAAAAACCATAATTCATGAAAAATAATTCAGATTTATTTCGTCTTCTAAGAAAAAGTAACAGTCAAGGTTTGTGTGTGGATACTTTAAATTTGTTTTAAAAGAAAAGTTAGTCAAGTGACGAAAAAAAAAATGATTTGTCAAAATAAAAACAGTGGAAAGTCGTATAGAAATAAAAGGCATAATTGGAAAATTGGAAAATTGGAAAATTGGAATTGGCAAAAAAGGCGATAGGGTTTGATTAAACAATTTTCACTCTCAAGTCTCAACCTCATCAAAACGACGTACATGTATTACTGCTCATTTGTCTTCATATATTCCGACGAATCCTTCAATTTCACCAACACAGATTCCATTACGTTTTCATGTGTTTTTTAGATCTGGTGTGGTGTGATAACATCACCATTTCTACATCATAATAAGATTTTTTTTAGCATCTTCATGGAATCCCCCAAAAAGGAAAGATTAATTGTTAATTTGTGGCCATAGCCTCTCTTCAGACACTCTCACCTTCCATTTTGACACATTATTTCTTACCCTTAAAACTTGGAACCATCATAAACGAGAAGGATCTATAAACTTGAGTTCATACAGGCAGCTTATTTCACATTCAACATTTATTCTCATATGGACACTATAAATAGATAGAACAACTATCAAATTAGTTAGTGTCTATGTCTATTATGTAGCTTATATATTTCCTTCAAATTTTTCTTTACAAAAAACAACATATTTTTTGCTGTCACTTATTTAAGAGAGAGAGAGAGAGAGAGAGAGAGAGAGATGACTGTTGGTATATATCTTCATTTTGTATTTTTCTGGTTAAAAATGTTTATTTAGGCAGCACTACTAATAGTCATGACCCCGGTTTAGTTCGGTTCCGAACCGCCGGTTCCCTATTTTTGTTTTTCAAATAATACATTACAAAAAATAAAAGTTTATTTTTAAAAATAAAATATAAGAAAGAACATTGTAGAGTATTGGGTCGTGGCCCATAACCCTTGTCCAAGTAAGTATGTTTTCATTTGTCTTCTCCTCCTTTTTATATAAGTATGTTTTCATTTGTCTTCTCCTCCTTTTTATATAGGTTAGACCTCTCTTCTCTTCTCTTCTCTTTTCATTCATTGATATAACCAGTGGCGGAGGCACATGTAGGCTAGACCGGGCTGTAGCCCGGTCTTGATTTTCAAAAAAAAAAATGATATGCATACATATATATATTTTTGTTGTTTTCTTTCACCTCCACTCATCAAAGTGGGACTACCACGCACCTGACATCCAGCTCCTACCACCAATTAAAGCAGAGACAAAGCATAAACAAAACAAAAGCTATAGAATAATATTAGAGAAAATCGCATGAAGTAATCAAAAAATTTATTGATTTATTGATTTTAGCCATATATTTATATTTTATTATACTTATCACATTTAGCCTTGAACAGACAAGATTGCCCTCAATTTTGTATTTACTTCACTCACCTAATAATTTGGAAATCAACTAGCATGTAACTTGAAAATCATTGACATGTAAGTTGAAAGTCAATTGACATGTAATTTAAAAATTAACTGACATGTAACTTGAAAAATCAACTCGCATGTAACTTGGAATCAAATGGTCAAATGTAATTTAGGGGTAATTTTGTCCAAAAGTGGTCAAAAGTAATAAAAACAATAAAATATAAATTGGTGGCAAAAAACAATAAACCAATAATTTTTTGGCTCTTTATGAATTCACCCCATAATATTAATATTCAATGTTAGGTTGTCAAGTTCCAATCAAAATCACATTTTATGTTGATTTTACAGACCTCATACAGAGAACCCACCCAAATTCCGGTATAGTCGAGGTTGTCAGGCTGTCAAGTTCATCAAATTCCTCTCATTTCCTCGAATCAGAAGGTGCACATTCTCTCTATCACAAATTTGTTTTCAATTTGTTTTTGTTCTTATTTGATTAATGATGCTCCTACCAACCGGTGATTCTTTTTTGAAGTTTAGGGTTTGCTTGAAGATAATTTAATGTGTGATTTACATTTGATTAGAAAATTTAGTTAGGCAAATTAGGGGTCCTTGAGTTCAGATCCTTGATTTAGTCATTTAGAGATGTAGAATTAAATTGTTCTAGAAAATATACTTACATATTTCATGTTATTTGGATGATTGAGATTGAGATTGTGACTATGCCATATATGTATATATATATACGGTCCCGTTCACATCAGTGTGCACTGATATAACTACATCAGTATTAATGCATGTGGACCACTGATTATGGAGAAGTTTTGACAAGTGTATACACTTTGAGTCAAAGTATGTAAATCTAATTAATGGTCCACATCCAACGCACTGATGAAGTTATATCAGTGCGCACTGACGAAGTTATATCAGTGCGCAGTGACTTGAATATTTTTGTATGTATATATATATATGTGTGTGTGTGTGTGTGTGTGTGCAAATGAGAATCAATCATCAAGTAAAATAGCTTCTCCATCAAATGTTGATGTTCCAATTATTGAGAACCAACATATTTCTAAGCCTAATACAGTTGAGGTTAAAGATGTCAATACTAGGGCTCTCAAACGTGATCCGGGGTTACGTCTTCCATCAACGGCGAGTCTTTGCAACGACTAGGTCCTTAGCTCAATTTTCTCAGTCAAATCGGTCGATTTTCTTTTGGCAGCCTAATATGGCCGATTTGGCTGAAAAGGGCTGGTTGGCTGGCGTCCGCCTAGCGCATAGGCGGCCAATTTTTCCATTTTTTCAATCACTGGTTTTTAGTCTAGCCCCCCCAAGTCAGAAATCCTAACTACGCCACTGGATATAACGTAATGATATTCTCTTCAGTCTCAACTTCTTCTTTAAATATGGAAAACATGGAGAGAATTGGGAGGTCTATTGAGATCTATATATTGAAATTAAATAATGCAAAAAAATCAAATAATGCTAAGGCATTTAGATAATTACCCCACAACTCAAGGTCTAGATATTCCATACAATCAGTACATAGGATACGTAAAATAACAAATGAGAAAAAACACATGCATCAAAGCCACACGCCAATGGCTCTAATTAAATACTATTTGATATTGCTTTTGCAGTACATACTTGAATATAACCGATTGATAGTACAACATCTGGATATTGTTGAAAATAAGCCATCTCTTCCTTTTCCATTGTCACTCAAGCTTCAATTCCATTACCATCTTTTCTATCTATAAACAAAAATCATATATATATATATAAATCATCGAATCTCTTTCACATATTCTTCTTCCCTAATCTTGGTCATAAAGTGATTGTTTATAATTGTTATAAGGGTTTTTCATCAGCATGACACATCGGCAAGGATAGCGGGTAATGCGGAAATATGGTGATTCCACGTCATCAAAAGTCAAATGTGAGACACGTTATCAAAAGGGTCAACATGAATACATGACAGCACCATACAAGGGGCCATCTGCAGATGGAATTTGCTTGGCCAAGATTCCACTCAGCCAGGAATATGCTCGGCCAAGATTCTACTTGGCCAGGAGTCCACTCGGCCAAGATTTTACTCGGCCAGGAGTCCACTCGGCCAAGAGTCTACTCAACCACGATTTTACTCGGCCAAGAGTCCACTCGGCCAAGATTCTACTCAGCCAAGAGTCCACTCGGCCAAGA
Source organism: Acer campestre (assembly GCA_954870605.1). NCBI lineage: Eukaryota > Viridiplantae > Streptophyta > Magnoliopsida > Sapindales > Sapindaceae > Acer > Acer campestre. The sequence goes on from OX940808.1 coordinate 11,235,866, forward strand.
TTCTACTCGGCCAAGTCTGCTCGGCCAAGTCTGCTCGGCCAAAGATCAATACTTAGCCAAAAACAGGAAATACAGTCCTACCAAGATACGCCATATCAGGAAGAGATCTGCATAGATATGGAATCTTAGGATAATATTTCAATAAGGAAATATCCTTATTTCCTCTCCAATACCAGAGAAGTTTAATTAGGAAAGAACTCTAAGCTTCCAGAAGGATAAATACCAAATGGAAAACAAGTCCTAATTGGTCTACTCTACCAGAATCCTACAAAGACTCTAATTAATGAGTCCACCGCATATACGACAGGAACTAGGGCAACCTAGATGGAACCATATAAATACACCCTTGTATTCTTTATAAGAGGATATGTTCATCATGAGAAATTGACACTTACATGAGAAAAGAGATACGAAACATAATCAATTATCTGAGAGAAAGCGAGTATTGAGTGTGTAATCCTTATATTCATAGTGGATCACTTCTCGCCGTCACCGGCACCGGCACCGGCACCGGCACCGTGGATGTTTCCCCGCCATGGGGTTTTACCACGTAAAACATGTGTTATGCTTGTTTATCTTTTATTTTCTACTTTCATTACGTTTATCTTACCGGTTTCATTAACCTAAAATAGTTGACCGGTTGACTTCCAAAACCGTCAACAATTGGCGCTAGAAGGAGAGGGTGAACTCAACTTCGAGGAACCCTCATGAATAGACCACATAAGGAATTCTGATGTGGATCCAACACTTGCAGCACCCAACAAACAACTATTAGAAGTGTTGGGGAGTGGATTAACTACAGAACTCGTAGCAGGAGCCGCAGCCGTGACCAATTCTGGAGGAAGAATGTTGTGAAAGTAATACTCAAAGCTTCAAAGTATCAAGAATCCGTCCCAGGAATTGCTTTCCCATTCTGACAGCTTACGAAAGAAAAGAGAAGAGAGTTGTTGAGAATCGCGGAATTGCTAACCAATGCGCACTAAAGTGAGCATATCTCCCTCTACAGAAGTCAGATTTACGAACTATAAAAACCGCTAGAAACTAGACATCCAAGGGTTTCCAAGGATATATGATTCATAGCCTAGTTCAATCTGAGCAATATTTGGTGGCTCCCGCAATATTGAAGAAACCAGATCGCGTATAGATTTCTGATTTGACCATCGAACACTAAAACGAGCATATCTCCCTCTACAGAAGTCAAAATCTCGAGCCATAAAAACCATTAGAAACTAGACACCCGGAACTTTTCAAAAATATAAGGTTCGCAATCTGGTTCAATCTGTGGAATATTTTATTGTCCCTGAAACATTGAAGGAAGTGATTAGCGGAGGATTCTCCAACCTGACCACCAAACACTAAAATAGAGATAACTCTCTCCAAAGAGTATGGAATCACAAACCATGAATTTTGGTGTAAAATAGACATATAGATCTTTTCAAGGATATGTGGGTCTCAACACAGTTCATCCCAAGGAATATTTGACGACATCCAGAACATTGTAGTTCAGCATAAAGTTTACCTTGACGTGTTAGAAACCGAGCCCATCTTGGTATAAAACACCCAATGGCGATTCTCAACTAAACCCACTCGGCTCTTCATCAATTCACCTGTGAAGGATCCAATAGTAAAACGACTAGACTCCAGTTCGGTAAGTGGCCGAGGTTAGTCAATTTACAATCTAACTTTATGATTTTATTTACATTGTGCAAACAAGGAATATATGCATAGTCACATAAATAAAAGTAAATACCAATCAAATAATAATTATTCGAGATTTAATTGGGACTTCGATCTTGATAAAATCATTTGGATTCGAGGGTATGTTTTCACTTAATTGTTATTACTATTGATATCATCTTGCATTGATAACCGTATATAATATCATGTAGAAATCACGATGCTTGAATCTTTACTATGAATACACTGCTAATTTGTTGGAGTTAGAAGTTGCATACTGTGCTTCTCTATTTAAGTATCTACATGGATTGCCTCAACTTGGGAGTGCATTACTGAATAGATTTAGTTGGCAGCAAGTATGTCACATGATTATTATTCTAGATTAATAAGAATAAAACATACTGATTGATGTTTAATATTTGTGACATTTTGATTAACCAAGCAATAATTCAATTGAATTTAATTGAGACTTTGATCTTGATAAAAAACTATTGAATATTTGTTGTCTAATAAAAATTACCAAGCTCATGGCATACATAGCTTATTTAGCATATAATTGTTTTGGGCAAACAATATATTACGCATAATACATGGTTGTTAGTGTCATTAATTTAATTCGTTAAATAATAATGAGAGGGGTGACATTGCTAGAGTCTAGATGCAATTGCACTAGTTGATTATATGCACCCTCCATGTCTGATGCTTCTTCACTACTCTTATAAAAGATAAAAATTGTGATGGGTTGTTCATTTAAATGTGGTGGAAAAACTGACTCCATGTTATTAATAGTTTTGTGATCTGTTATATACACGATGTTTGAAAGTAATTATAGTCTTTTTTAATATCTTTCAAGTAAGTGTTATTTAATGAATTAATCAAGACTTTGATCTTGGTAAGAAATGCTTCCAAAAGCGTTTAATTCGGATAAAAGGTACGATTTCTCTTAATCGTTATGTTATTTATTATCCTCTTAATCGTTATGTTATTTATTATCGTTGGCATCATATTGCATCTTAAATCGATAATATAGAAGGGTATCATAGTGATTATTTCTATTTGGAATATTATGAATTTAGCATTAGAATCGCTAGAACTATAAAAATATAGTCCATGTTTTTCTATCAAAATTCATATTGATAAAGTAGTGTATGAATCACAATATAATTGATTCGGAGATGCATGTAACATGTACGTGCCACAATGTTTTGTTACTTTTCAGTTCAAATATGTCATTGTTATTGATGTTTAAATATTCATGATAGTGGTTGAACTCAACAACATCGAGTTCGACCAATGTGTTCTTTAGAAAAAATGAGCATGAGTGTTGAAGAAAGTGACTATAATTATTTGGTATGCTTGAGACATTGAATTTATGTAATCTAGATATATTAAATTATATCTACCTCTTCGTATCGTTATACTTTCACATACATGCAAATACACAACACGCATAACTTTTGTGTAATTCTCTTTGTGCTATATTACATTCACATGTTATTTATGCATGTCTCTCTTGTACACAGTACATAATACGCGTGCATAAGTCTATAAACATATAATGCATGCTTAATCAGTATGTCTGACAAACTTTTATGGCTCTTACACGCAAGTTGTCTATCATAGATTTATAGGTGTCAAATTTCGACACTAATCATTAATAATACCATGTATGAGTTGATCACTTCCAATTATTTGGTCTCATTAAATGCATGATTATTATTACTTGTGCGAACTTTACTCACATACTTGGTATAGAAAACAAGTTGGAAATGCTAGCTCAGGAATCTAGTCTTGCCTCGGCGCACGGGAATCGAATTTCATCTCGATGCGCTTAAAGTTTTCAAAAAAAAAAAAAAAAGAGCCCAATCTATACAAAAAAGATCAGCCGAGAAAAGAAGTCGGATCTTAAGGGAGTCATTACAATGGGTCACATCCACAGTAATCAAGAGCATCCTGGCGACTACAATATAAATAGACGAAACACCTGAGACACTCTAGCAAGCCCGAAAAAAAAGAAGAAAAAAAAAAGGTTGCTAGGGGGTGGATCATCTGTTGTATCAGCACCAAGATATGTGCAAGGAAGCGAATTGCAAACAAAGTATGGTGAAAATAATTTTGCCCGAGAGAAGGAAGAAATCGCAAAGGGTTTCTGTACCTGACCGCTGAACTTAAAAAAGAGTTTTCTAAAAAAGAAAGAAAGAAGAGAACAGAGTGCAAAAATAACGTAACTAATTGCCGGTTAATAAGATACTCAGCTTAGTTATGGCATTGTTCAAATAAGAGCTGGAGATGATCAATTTAATAAGATACTTGATCATTCTTGAAGAAAAAATTGATCAGTTTAATGAGATACTTTATCAGTCTCGAGATGATCAGTTTAAATAAGATACTTAATCATTCTTGAAGAAAAAACTAATCAATTTAATGAGATACTTGATCAGTCTAGAGATGATCAGTTTAATAAGATACTTGATCATTCTTGAAGAAACTGACCAGAGGTATTCAACCATTGCAGACATTTTAGCTTATTGTTATGTTACCCAACCGGTTACGCAGCAAAAAAAAAAAAGGCACGATGTTCAAAACACTCAATTCGGATAAAACCTACTTTAACAACTGCTGGGGGGCTAGGGGGTAGCGCAATACATCCAAGGAGCATGCAACATGACCAGACAAAAAAAAAAAAAAAAATTGCAGTTGCAAAGTAGTTTTAGCGAAGTCATACCTCTATCCCGGTGATTCGGCTAATATATGTGTATATAGAAAAGAAGATGAACCATACCGGAAATAGGAGTACAAGACTAAAGCTAGTGGATCGACCACCACGTTTCAGCACATGTAAGAAGTTGAATTACAACAGAACATCTCAATCTCGACAATTTAATCAAAGGATTACTCGTAGCCACAAAATCCAGTCATTCCTTGCCAATATAAAAGAAAAAAAGGATAGGATGGATCGTTGCAATTCACGGAAGGTCCTAGGAATCGTTCACCCTAAGGAATGTTTGACGATATTCGGGACATCACAACTCCACACTGGAGATAGAAACACCCACTACACAAGTTAGTATTGATTATTAAATTGTCTTGTTTGCTTCCTTGTACTGATCTAGGGAAACATAAGACAAAGTATTATACAAAAGCACAAAGAAAGAACGACTTGCGATTTGCCGACTCAAAATAAAAAGGTAACCAATTTCGAATACCTCATCGAGTGGAGTTAGAGGTAAAATCTAAATTATCGCTTAGTTACTTTTTATTTGGCCTATACATCAAATCTTCTTGGATTTCATAAACCACACATTGATGGCGATGAGGTAAAATGTGGGGAAACACTTTTCACCCTTGTTTATTGAAATTCTTTGCTGCACTTTTAACGTGATGCACAACACATGTAGCATGTGTGTTTATTCTAGTATTACACCCTACTTACATATGCTATCGCTATATGTTTCTTTCATACATAAATAAATACTACGCACGTATATACCCGTGAAAACATATACTAGTTTTATTAGCATACTATATAGTTTTTGTACGCAAAACATCCAGCGAGAATCCATAGGTATTCTATCCCGAACAGCAACCCATCACCAATAATGTGCATGGATCCAGCTATTTTTGTTCGGCATTATTAAAATATATATTTGTGCAAATGTTACTCACGTGTTTGACAGAGAGACAAGCTTAAAACTTTAGTACATAAATCGAGCTTAGTCTCAGTACGCGCAAAACAAGTTTTATCTCGGCGTATGTAGAAATTCAAAGACAAGGCCAAAGGAGCCAAAATCTTCACCAACGATAAGAACTCGATTGAACAAAAAAGAAAAAGCTCTCTAAAGTAGAGAATGAGACTTAGTCTCATAAGGAGCTCGGGCGCCATGAAACCGCAAAGAGCGAGTGGATAGTGTCCGAGAGGCGGAGAAGCTGGAGTAGCATGCCCGCCTAGTTGGGACGATGCAAACGCATCACCCAGCAAAAAGGCAGACTCGAGGCACTAGGATACCTGGCAAACTGCTCAGGGCGCCACCGGAATAGGTCTGGTAAGATGCGCAGCTATGTTGGCCGGTATACACTACCCCAACGATTCGACAAACCCCTGTAGCAAACAAAACATGGAGACGTCCTAGGTGACTTGTGCAGGGACCTAAGTGTATGGTCGTGGTGAGCCTCGACATAACACCTGGGTAAAACTGACCAGTTTAATAAGACACTTGGTCAGTCTAAAGATGATCAGTTTAATAAGACACTTGGATCATTATTGAAGAGAAAAATGACCAGTTTAATGAGAAACTTGTTCAGTCTGGAGATGATCAGTTTAATAAGACACTTGATCATTCTTGAAGAAAAAACTGACCAATTTAATGAGACACTTGGTCAATCTAAAGATGATCAGTTTAATGAGATACTTGATCATTCTTGAAGCCAAACCAACGATACACCCAGTGAAAATAAAGTACTTAAATATTTGTATTATTCACACATTTATGAGTGTGCAGGTACACCAAATCAATCAAAAAGAGCAGTCAAAAAGAAGAACTGACTGGTGCAAATAAAGTATTGTCAGTAATCTGGCCTTTTGGAAAGAAAAGGGGGTAAAGATTTTTCCACTTAAATTGCATATGTTAAGTTTAAAATGTGCAAGTACAAAGCTCCAATGGGCAAGGGCACTTAAAAACAATCAGGAAGCTTTCAAGTGCAAGATTTGGGCCACCTGAGCTGAATGCCTTGAGGTTGGCTTGGCTCATTAAAAATCAAGTAAAAACCCCCAGAGTGGGTAGAAACTTCGATACGCCGAGCGAACACCTGGAACAATTTGCAAGAAGTACAAAAGCCCATAAGCAATTGCAAAAGAGCCAATAACGGTCGAAGACGAATGCAAGTAAGTTAAGAGTCAAAATTATATTTATTTACATAAAGTTCTTTTTTTTTTTTTTTTGCAGGAGTATTAGCTAGAAGGTATATATATAAATAAATAAATAAATAACCGATCTATAAGAAAGATCGGCCAAAAAGAAGACTGGTCTATAAGAAAGATCAGCCAAAAAGACGAATCAAACCTAAAAAAAAAATAAATAAATAAAAAGATCAACTGAGAAAAAGTTCAAATGGAAAAGAAAGATCCAGGCCGAACGCTTGAAATGACCCGTCCAAAGAAGAAAAGAATGGCTACCCAGACAATGTGCCAAAAGCATGGCTCATACCCAGCACATCGGCATCAACTCAAGAATAACAACAATGCTAAGGGGTAGATTCCAAGCAACATGAACCTCTGGAGAACAAAAGCCCCCAACCCGCCATGAGCATGTATATATATATGGCAGTGGTCTCAGGGGGTGGATGCTTTGAAGCACAATCTCTATAGAGCAACATCTTACCTTGTCAAGAGCGACGACATCTACCGTGTTTTTCTCAGCTTGTGAGGAAAGACACGGCTCAGGGAAACCTTAATCAGTTCCTCTTATGATATTCAACCTCGACATCTTCAAGCTGTCTTGAGCACTAAAACTTCGAAAGATCGCCGGAACTTGCATTTAAAGGATACGACAAGAAGAAAAGATATTTCGGATAGAAGCATTCTCAGCTATTCAAGTCCTAGGAGATAATTGGAAGCAATTTGGAAGATTTCTTGATCAAACCCGTGAAAATAGCATCTGTTGATAGGTCAACTTCAAGAATTAAACTGTATCATCTCAGAAGGAACTGGATTTCGTGCCTTATATGGTTGGAAAGGCTTTCCATAGAATTTTACGGTTCTCAATTTCGAGTTTTTTAGAAGAAGTTATGATCATTTTACTACTCAAAGGTCAGCCAATAATTTCTACGCGGGATTATGGAAATAAAGCAATGCGGGATGCCTATTTGGGAATGAAGGTTTTAGACGAATTTGTCACATTTTGGAAAATTAACGAAGGCCTAAAAGTCACTTTAATTCGATTTTAGTTGATCATAAACTTTCCATGTTAGGATTAGTCGAGATTGGATTAAAATTCCTAAAGTTGGAAGGATTATACTTCCTATTTTGAGTCACATTGAATTAGCTTTATTGGAGGTTGACTATGGAACTAAAAGGAGACATAATCCATGCCTATTTAAGAGGAATTATAGCAGAAAGATCAGATATGCAGCAGCAGTGCAAAGAAGATCTGAGCGTTAGTAAGATCCGCTCAAAGATAGATCCAGGCGAAGCTGAACCAGGTTGAAATAGGATCCAAGAAAAGCCAAACAAAGCTAAAAAGAGGTGTCACATTCGCCCAAATGAGCAAAAAGATCACAACAATCAAAGCTTGTGGAGACAAGGAATTTTATCGAACGCGACTAGAACCAAGTGCAATACGAGTGCGCACCAAGGAATTACGGAAGTATACAAGGCAAAAATTACAAGAAAAGAGGAGTTAAAGAGTGAGAAGAGGCTCAACAAATATCCGATAATTGTTCAACATCAGCTAGGTAAACAGTAAACTTGGACTTAGGCTGAAGACGAGCAACAAAAAATCAGAGGAGAACTATTCAAATCCCCTTCGACGAGTCGCCAAAGAACTCATCTCGCAGATTTGAGGGGGTATTGTTATAGGGGTTTTTTGTCAACATGACACATCGGCAAGGATAGCGAGTAATGCGGAAATATGGTGATTCCACGTCATCAAAAGTCAAATGTGAGACACGTTATCAAAAGGGTCAACATGAATACATAACAGCACCATACGATGGGCCATCTGCAGATGGAATTTGCTCGCCAAGATTCCACTCGGCCAAGAATATGCTCGGCCAAGTCTGCTCAGCCAAAGATCAATACTTAGCCAAAAACAGGAAATATAGTCCTACCAAGATACGCCATATCAGGAAGAGATCTGCATAGATACGGAATCTTAGGATAATATTCCAATAAGGAAATATCCTTATTTTCTCTCCAATACCAGAGAAGTTTAATTAGGAAAGAACTCTAAGCTTCCAGAAGGATAAATACCAAATGGAAAACAAGTCATAATTGGTCTACTCTACCAGAATCCTACAAAGACTCTAATTAATGAGTCCACCGCATATACGACAAGAACTAGGGCAACCTAGATGGAACCATATAAATACACCCTTGTATTCTTTATAAGAGGATATGTTCATCATGAGCAATTGACACTTACATGAGAAAAGAGATACGAAACATAATCAATTATCTGAGAGAAAGAGAGTATTGAGTGTGTAATCCTTATATTCATAGTGGATCACTTCTCGCCGTCACCAGCACCGTGGATGTTTCCCCGCCTTGGGGTTTTACCACGTAAAACATGTGTTATGCTTGTTTATCTTTTATTTTCTACTTTCATTACGTTTATCTTGCAGGTTTCATTAACCTAAAACCGTTGACCGATTGACTTCCAAAAATCACCGTCAACAATAATCATAATTGTATTCAGTCTAACATCCTACATCGAATAAATAAGAGCAGTGAAGATAAGCTTAACCTATATAAAAAGAAGAAGTTAAAAGAAAACATACTTACTTGGACAAGAGTTATAGGACACGGTCCAATACCCTACAATGTCCCTTCTCTTTTAAACATTTTATTTTTATAAATAAAGTATTATTTTTTTAATAATTTTTTTAGAAAAAAAAAAAAAACAATAATTAAAGGAACCGCCGGTTCCAAAACCGGTGTGGAACCGCCAGTTTGAGATACCTTATTGCAATTTGCCCTTTTTAAAAAGGTTGTGATTGCTTTTTTCATTGTGTTTAAAAAATTGCTGGCAATCATGGAAAAAGGAAAGTCTGTGTGTTTGATATGGCTTTTGTAAAGATCAAAAGCGTATTTTTTATGCTAGAAGCTATTTTGAAGTTTTTTTTAGCTGTTTGGTAAAACTCAAAACCCTTTATAAAAGTCATTTTATGTCTACTTGGAGAAGTCCAAAATTTGGGCTTTTTCAAAAAGTTGTTTTTGAGTTTTTTTAAAACATGTAAATTATCTCAACTACCCTTTATAAATTTTAAATATTTCATCATACAACTCTTTTATTATAAATACATTGTCAACACCCATTTTATAATTCACACAACCAAAAGCTATTTTTAAAAATACAATGTCAACACTTTTTTGTAATTTACACAACCAAAAGTTTTTTTTGTTAGAAGCTCTACTATAAAAAGATCTATTCTAGAAGCTCTACTTGAAAAACCATACCAAACACACTAATCACTTTTGAAATAAGAAATTCAGCTGGCTGCATCTTTGTGGAGTCCATTTTATATATGGGTGTCCCCCCTATCATTCTTTGATATCTTATTTATACAGTAGTCTATCGCATATTAATTATTCAGTGTGTTTGTGCTATCAAATCCCTTCTAATTGTTATTTCTAATCCATATCTTGCATTATTGTTGTGTTGCATGTAGTCTAAATAGTCCTCTTATGGCATTGTTGGCTTTATTTCATTTACCTATTTTTGGAATCTCAAATTGTGCTTTGTTGGACATTAACTTATAAGAAAATAATGACTCATCAGTCATCACTCATCAATTCGTCATAATAGTAGTAAAGCTGGTAACCCCATTCATTATTAGTTATGATTAAAATCAAAAATCTCCCTTGAACTTTCAACTATTATTGGATTGGTAAATAAAAATGCATTTATTCAAAAACCTCAAGGAAAAACTTATACATTCCATTAATACATAAAAAATAAAACAAAATTAAAAATTTAAAAAAAAAAAAGTAGGGGTAAATACACTAAGACCCAAGTTTGTTATAAATACTACTACTAGAGAGTAAATATACATTTATCTACATAGACATCTCTGTTCTTAAATTTGAACTAATAAAAAGAACAAATTGTCCATAGCTATTAAAATTTTTAAATGATTTGCTATTAAACTTTTATAATAAATGTATTTTTCTTCAAGTTATTGTTTAAATATTTTATTTTTTTAATTCTTAATTTTGGTATTTAAATTAAATAGTCTCTCTACTAGTTTTCTTTAACAATTCAACTCATATTAGACAATTCCACACTAACAACACAACATCGCATTAAACTAATGTAAATCATGAAATTTTACCAAATTTTTTTTTTTTTGAAAAGGCAATATTATTGAAAGAGTGAAAGACCACCCAAAAAACAGGGAAGGACCCTGATACAACGCCCAACCAAAAACAACAGAAAGCAAAATGCTAGCCCACGAAAACAAAAACGAAACAGCAATAGCAAAAACACCAGCAGCAAAGACACCAGCAGCAAAGAACAGGCAGCTGAAACAAAAAGATGCACACAGGCTCAAAAAGAGAACCAAGCCACGAAAAGATCACAAAGCCTGCCTGAAGAGACCACAAACCCAAGAAAAGACAAGATGCCAGAAGCGCCTCCCACTACCAAGCCAAAACCAAGCCAGAAGCACGAAAACCCCCAAAAAAAAATTATTCCTACATCACTTTCTCGAACCCTTGCAAACCAGCGAGACAAGAAAACTCAAACGTCATTGGTAGTTGCCATCAAAGCCTCATCCTCATTTTCTCTGTTCGCAATTTTTTCGCCAATCTCCACCTCATTCCCATTGAAGTCAAAACCCAGGGCTACCCCCACCTCAATAACTTTGGCTACTTCATTGTCTAAGTTCCAAGAGTTCTCCTGTGACTCTCATTGATAACTCCTCGAGTTAAAATGATCCTTCTGCATAACGATATGCTCCTTGCCCCTATCCTTCTCTTTTGCTTTGAACACATAACCCAAAAACACCCTTTTTTCAATCATCTTTGCTATCTCCCCCTCTAGGCTCCAATGGTGTCTTTTCTGAACCTATTGCCCTTCTCAGTTGTCTTGTTAGGTTTCGCGATCCTACTCACATCTGTCACGAGTTCCACCTCCAAGTGCAGAGACTCCAAGTCTTTCCCCACAATCTGATCTCCTTCCAACCCATTTAAAGGTAATTGGATTGGGCCTTTGAGAGGGTGGCTTAAAACTCTGCCCTCTTTGTTAAAGAAAGACACCTTCTTATGATTTTTATGTCTCACTATTACCTTTGTTGGGCCTTCTAATGGATCACTGAAGACCTCATTCTCACATCCTTCTATTGAGATCATTAGCTCTTTTGGGCTTTCACTAGAAGAAGAGTCACCATGATCAGTTGGGCTTTGATAAATAAGCCCGTCCTCTTCCCATCTGAATTGGACTCCCTACTAATGATTTTTGATTTCGAGCACTCCCCTTTATGAAAGCCTAAAATCTCTCTGTCTCTTTCTATATTCTCTGTGTCTGATGAAGAATAAACCGAGGTATCCTCTTTGCTTGATTTGTTCAAAGTCCTGCTCCTTTTTTCAACGACCATCTTGCCATTCATGCACTCCAAAAAGGACGGTTTCTTTTTTGACACTCTAACGTACGCCCTTTTTCCTTTATCTGTAATCTTTCCCTGCTGTTTGTCTCGAATACCACCTAGCCGCCTGAATAGGTTGTCCTTTTCTCTTGTGGGAGAAAGTTCCCTGACATCCTTTCTTTTTTCATTTTGAAGCCACTTTTCAACCACCCTTTTTTCTGCCTTGTCAAACTCCCATCCCTGACTTCTGTCACTCTCACTGTCTGATTTGATGTTTTGAGCTTGACTACTCTCAACCACTCCTCTTCTTACTCGGCTCTCATCCAGCTCACCAAAGTCTAATTCAAAATTCAAATCCAGTAACCCCCACCCACTTGAAATCAACCGAAATAGTATTGTCCTTAATCGAAACCAGAAATGAGCGAGTTCCATCTTGAATCTTTATCTTTTTTGGACATAGGCGATCTCCTGAAACTGCTATAAGTAATTTGGCTCTATCAAATCTCTTCCTTAGTAGCGTATCATCTTCTTTGAATAAAAGTTCCTCCAATAAATTTCCAATTAGCTGAAAGAAATTAATGTTCCAGAACCTCAACGGTAGACCTAATATGTTGACCCAGCTGGGTTTCCTTTGCTTCTCCATATTTTCTGACCATTTCTCCATTTTGATGAACGTATCGTCCCAGAAAAAATAGTTTCTAATGAAGCCTTCTGATTCATATTCTGACTCAAAGCTCCATAAAACTGATTTCCCACCCAAATACGATGAAGAAAAACGAAAACCTTTGTCCGCCAGGCGTTTGTTAACTTGAGATACAGTGGAGAAATCAATTAATTCACCAATTACACTCCTATTAAGCCACCTCAAGTCAGATGAGTTACGATTCACAACTAGCCTTGTCCAATTCTCTCTCTCCTTATCCGAACGCTCCTATGTGTCCCATCTCTTTCTAGAAACCACTTCTACAAAATGAGGCTTATCCATGGGTTCCCCCTGCTCTATGTCTTTATACCAATGATGAGGATGGTTTGGATCACCATATACTTCTTTTCCTGCTCTCCGCTCAACCTTTCCAGATTTCTTGACTTCCTCACTAGCATCAGACGATCTCTTATTGTTCCAGTCATGATGCGCCACCTTGGTACTGATCGGCTATCCATAAACATGCATCCCATTGGTCATGTCTGCAACTTTTTTGGCGTCCTCCAAAGTTGCGAATCTCACAAACGCAAAACCACTCCTCCTAGGACTCTTCGCAGCTGAGAGATAGATATCTCTTACCTTACCAAAGGGTTTGAACAGACCCCAAAGGCATAGCAAGTCTGCTCTCTGGTTGAGATTATCCACGAAAATGGAGAAGAGCTTCTCCCTGAAGTCACCTTTTCCATTCTGCTCAAAAGACTTGAAGCTTCTCTCTCTAACTTTCTCTCTCATGAAATTTTACCATTAATAAATAGGAAACCCTATCACCATCATTAAGCATTATTCTTGTTCATTAGGTTTTTCATAGTTGATTTAATTAGAATTGCTTTGATTTTTTATTTGCAGGACAAGTAGGTAATAAATAGTTCTTTTGGTCATTTAGTATCCAATAATAGAGGTTTGTAGTAGGTGATTTCAGTGTATGTTTTATATTTGTTGCAAAATTTACTTATAATTACATAAGTTGGATAGACATGTTCAAATTATTTGTAATAATAATTTAATATACAAAACAATTAGTTGTATTTTATGATTGTTTGTATTGGAAAGAATTATTCAAAAATATTGTTTCGGAGTCAGTAATTATTGATATCTACTCTTCCAAAAATTATAAAGCATAAATTCAATAATCATTAATTGCATTTGTATTATATCACATGTTTGCGTCAAAAAAAATACAATAATGTTACACATCCCACCTCTAATCCCACAATTTTCATCCCAACACACGTAACAGTTGATGTGTCACTTGGTGAGTGGACAAACATTAATTGGTGAGTGAATACATGGGTAAGATAGATAAGTATCAATTAATGTGTGTCCACTCACCAAGTGACACCTCAACTGCCACGTGTGTTGGGATAAAAATGGTGGGATTGTAGATGGGATGTTTAGCATTATTGAAAAAAAAATATCAGTTTCTTGTTAATAATCTTAATTTCGCCCATGCAAGGACGTAATAAGTAGTAACTAGAAAGTCGAAAGTAGAATCCCATACGGAATGTAAGAGTCTTGTACTTCTAGTATTAAAAAGGATTTAAATTCTTTTAAATTTATAAAAGGGTAATTATCATTTCAAATCCCAATGCTCTTTTCTTCTTCGAAATATTACTTTTTAACAAATTTTGTGTTTTTATCTCACGTGGTCCTTAATATATTTTTTAGATAAAATCAGACTAACCTAGAAGAAAAAAACATTGCATATGATCATATACTGAAAAAACTCCTGCATAACCATGTATAGATACATAAAAAAGAAAAAACAAGAGAGAAAAGAAAAATGAAAGTAAAGGAACATGCATGCCCTGAAACAATAAACTAAATAGCCACGCAAGCCTCAACCGAAGACAAAAAAAAAAAAAAAAGAATTAAACTAATTTTTATAATAAATCAATCATATCCTTATGACAGCCAAACGTGATAGAAACTAGAAAGTGTATATTAACCATTTTGTTTTTTTATTAATAGATAAATTACATCCCACCGTTAAAATTGTTGGAAGAAAAAATCGCACACAAAAATAATATGAAAGCAATAAGAAGAAAAAAGACGACACCAAAGATTTTACGTGGTTCAGCAATTTGCCTACGTCCACGGAGCGCACCGCACTCAATCCACTACTTTCAGAGTTGATTACAATCTCTCAGTCTCTCTACAATTTGCTCTCTATCTCTCTAGCAATTTTTCCTCACACACATTAAGATTTACATAATGGTGGTATTTATATGGGAGCACTAGGGTTGGCCAAATCCTAATTGGGCTCTATTTCCTTATTTCTCTTTCTTTATTGTGCAAGTCTTCATCAGATGTGTATTTGTGTCGGATCGTTGTCGATGTCACAGCGCTCTCGCAGCGCTTCACGCAGCGTGCTCCTCTGTGATAAATACCGCTCTCAAACCGCTGCCGAAAATCGCAACGCTCTCGCAGCACTCTTCACTGACTCCTGACTGTTGCCTTGCCGCTGCCGAATGGGCAGCGCTCTTCACAAATTTGGAAACGCTGCCTCGTACGCTGCCATTGCAACAGCGTTTCAATTTCAATTCTTCAATGTTGACTTTGCCTTTAAATTTCACCAACCTAATCAATGCAATCATCATTGCATATTAATTTCATATGAGACAAAAAACAACTTTTAATCTTAATTGATTTTATCTTATTTCATTTGAAGTCTTCATATCCAACAATCTCCCATTTGAAGACTAAAACCCAATAGACGTTCTCCATCCTTCCTTAATGACTTAGTGGATAAATAACGGTGCGCTCATCCCCCACGTCTTCACTCTTGAATACCCACTGAAGCTACGAACAGCTCCAGTTTCTCAATAGTGACTGGCTTTGTTAACATGTCGGCTGGATTCTTGCTACCTGTTATCTTCACAAGCTTTAACACACCTTCTTCGATTAACGATCGAATGAAATGGTAGCGAAGATCTATATGTTTTGGTCCTAGAATGGAACGCCGAATTCTTGGCCAAGTGTATTGCACTCTGACTGTCACTGTGCAACACATTCATCACTTAATCGAATCCCAACTCAGTTAACAAACTTTGTAACCATATCAGCTCCTTGCTTGATTCTGTTACAGCCACATACTCTGCTTCAGTTGTAGAGATTGTCACTATCTTCTGCAACTGGGACATCCAACTAATTGTTGTACCAGCCATTGTAAACACATATCCGGTGGTACTCCTTCTATGATCCACCTCCCCAGCAAAATCTGAATCCATATAACCTTCCAGCTTGAGTTCATCTCTTCTGAAGGTTAGACATCTCTTTGTCGTACCCCGCAAGTATCTTAGGATCCACTTCATAGCCTCCAAATGAAACTTGCCTGGATTTGACATGTAACGGCTCACAACTCCTACTGCATGGGAAATATCTAGTCTTGTGCAAGTCATGGCATACATTAGGCTTCCAATAGCTGAAGCATAAGGAACTTTAGCCATGAAGTCCTTCTCTTCTTTCGTCTTTGGACTCTGGTCCTCGGACAACCTGAAATGACTAGCCAAAGGTGTTCTTACCGATTTTGCATCACCCATGCTGAATCTCTGCAACACCTTCCGAACGTACTCTGCTTGTGAAAGCTTTAATGTACCTTCATGTTCGTTTCTGCTAATTCTCATTCCAAGAATCTGTTTTGCTGCACCTAAATCCTTCATCTCGAACTCACTCGAGAGTTGCTTCTTCAAATTGTTAATCTCTTCTAAATCTGCACCAGCTACTAATATGTCATCAACATAAAGTAGCAAAATAATAAAACTTGACTTAACCTTTTTGAAGTAACGGTAGTGGTATATAGGGAAAAATACGGGCATGCAGCGAAAGCGAGACTAAAAAGGTTTAGTATATTTTTAAAAAAATTCCCATATTGAACCTTAACCCTTCAATTAATTAAACATATATACGAAAAGATGAAATACCTTTGTCGCGTGATCTGATTGACTAACGTCGATGGTAACCCGCAAGATCTTCCAAAACCCATCACGAACATGGATCACCTAGGAGCATGGTCTCCCTTTTTTGAATTGTGAACCTGAGAATGGACAACAAAAACTTTTCTGAATCTGTTAGTCACTACAACCTCCAAAAGGTTGCTAAGAATTTTTCGGTCACTTTTGAATTCACAATCGTGAGATTGAAATTCGCGTGAACCTAATTCGAAAGTATGTACAAGATCTCTTGATGTTAAGATCACTAGTACACTATCGAAACAAGAACAATTCTTTTCTCACAAAACCCTCTTGGCCGAAATTCTCACTATTCTAAGAGTAGGATCTTTTTTCTTTTTCCACTTGCAAAAGAAAATTAATTCTTCAAGGAAAAAACTAGGGTTGGCCGAAAATTATCCCTAGACTTATATGGGGACTGAATTTTTTGTCCTAGTTTAATTAGGGTGGCCGAATTCTTGCCCTAGTTAATTTAGGGTGGCCGAATTCTTACCTTGTCCAACAAGGTGATCACCAAAGTCCTTTTCCAAATAGGATACAAAAGACTTCTTAGAATTCAAACCATAATCCAACTCTTTAATGTATTTGTGACTATATAAAAGACTTCTTAATTTGACTAAACAAATAAAGTCTTTTATATTTAGTATAATACTAATAGTAGTATACTACTAGGAAACATATTTTCTAATCAGAAAAAGATTTGATTTTTAATTAAATAATTAATTAACATATTAATTAATTTCCATTTAATTAAATAATAAAATAAAACAATATAATGGGCTAAAAATTAGCCATTGCCGCCCATGACTAGAACTTGGGCCTACATATTGTTTTCTTATTTTATTTAATCCATTTGGACTTTAATAAAAAGCCCACATATGAACTAGACCCATTCTTACTAAAATAACCAAGCCCACATGTCTTTCATTAATATATTAATATAATTAAACAGCCCATTAAAAAAATAATGTGCAAATTATATTCTTAATATATTAAATACAATTCTAAATGGACCCACAAATAGTTCGGTAGAATATATCAAGTGATTCATGCAAGTCCGTGCGGATTGGGAATCTTGGCGGGCCTATCTAAATTTAAGCTCCAATAGATATAACTCAATCACAATCAACAAATTATTCACTTAGGTTCAATTTATTAATTTTAGTTCATTCCACTAAAGAACTAAAATTGCACTCTTAAATAAAGATGGAATAAGTTAACGATTCTCATTCATACCCTAGACAATCATATAGGAGATAGTGAATCCTCGTGAAGAATATCAGTAATCGCCAAGAGCTCATAGACCTCCAATAGCTCTCCAAGTTACCATATTTACTCATATGACCACACTTTGAACTTGGATATATATTATGACTTGTGCAGAAGTCATCTTTCAATAGACATTATTGAAAACTCAACGTTAAGATTTAATATCCAAAACCACAAAGCATCCATATGATGATATTCTACTCACATTTCATAAATGGAGCCACGATGTCCATATCTATAAATGAAGTCCTCTATCGATTAACAAATGAATACCACCAAACTATCAAGGATAGACTATGCTATATAATCGTACTCATTGATAGCTCAAATGATATCACTTGCAACCATAAGTCCATCATTTATCTCAGGATTAAGATAAACTCTCCAATTATCCTGGTAATGAAAAGACTTTCATCTATTTACGGTTCTAGAAAACAGTATTTCATTATGATCCAGTTCAATGCACCCAGTACACTAGATTCTTTTACTCGAAGACTCTTCGATGATTTTAGACTCATCACAACACATTTGATCCCACTCAAATGCTAGTAAAAGAATTATTCAACTTTAACAAGATAAAGGTGCCCAACCTTTAACTTAAGTTGTGAACGTTATTCAAGACTAACTAAAGAATTTGTCTACCTCATACATATCCAGATGTACGAACAATTCTTCTTTTCTCATAGTCTTTTGACCTTATGATTATTTACTTTGACAATTATAATAATAAATGTTATATAAGATTTTGTTAACAAAACAGAAATCACTTTATTAATATGAAAAGATTGTCAAGTACAACATTACACTCTTGCTATTGAGCATAACCCTAATATGGTCAGCATTGCATCTCAAATATCCATTGCCTTACATAAACCCATCAAACTTTTTGTACCACTGTCGGGGAGCTTGTTTTAAACCATACAAGCTCTTTGTCAACCTACACACCAACTCTTCTTTGCCATCTTTTGCGAACCCTTCTGGTTGCTACATGTATATCTCTTCCTTCAAATCTCCATGAAGAAAGGCAGTCTTCACATTTAACTGCTCAAGATATAACCCCTTTGTTGCGACAATACTTAACACTAACTGGATCGTAGTTAGTTTAACAACAGGAGAAAAAATTTCAGAGTAGTTAATACCTTCTATTTGTTGGAAGCCTTTGACCACTAGTCGTACCTTGTATCTCTTGGAACCATCATATTCCTCTTTAATCCGAAATACCCACTTATTCTGTAGGGCTTTCTTTCCTTCAGGCAACTTGGCTAACTTCCAAGTTTGATTTGAAATCAACGACTTCATCTCATCCTTCATTGCAAGCTCCCACTTGCTCGTATCTTCTCCTTGATATGCTTCATCATAGCACTCAGGTTCCCCAGCATTTGTCAATGACATGTATTGCAAGTACTTCCTATTTGGTATAGGAGTTCGAGTTGATCTTCTCACTACACTCTAAGCCTGTGTCGTTGGAACGTCTCTATGTGGGATAGGATCTGTAACCTGGAGCGGCACGCCTTATTCTTTATCATTCTGAATAACTGGTTCCACGACCCTGTTCTCTGACACATCATTCGGCCCAAAATACTCTAACTCTTCTGGCTCAGACACATGTGTGATTCTATCTTTGTACATAACCTTTTCATTGAAGACAACATCTCTACTTCTGATCATCTTGCAGTTTTGGTCATCCCACAGCTTGTAACCAAATTCATCTTCTCCATAGCCCACCAAACTACACTTCACTGACTTGGCGTCTAGCTTATTCCTTGCATGATCACATATATGTACATAAGAAACACACCCAAACACTTTAAGATGAGAAAGTTTTACCTCTTTCCCAGTCCAGATCTCTTCTGGTATAGCAAGGTCCAAAGGCTTTGATGGTCCTCTGTTGATCAAATATGCTGCTGTATTGACTGCCTCTGTCCAGAACTGTTTTGGCAACCCTGAATGTAACCTCATGCTTCTGGCTCTCTCAGTCTATGTTCTGTTCATTTGTTCTGCTATTCCATTATGCTGTGGGGTTCCAGGAACCGTTCTACTAAGTTTAATCCCGCTTAGATAGCAAAACCTCTTGAACTCACTGTCTTCATATTCTCCACCATTGTCTAATGCAGCTTTTTGATCTTTAACCCTATCTCATTCTCAACCCTAGCTTTCCATCTCTTGAAAGCATCAAACACATCAGACTTGTGTTTCAGAAAATAAACCCATACCTTCCTGGAGTGGTCGTCAATAAATGTGATGAAATACTGTTTACCTCTGGTTGAAGAGACTGAAGCTGGAGCCCAAACATCGGTGTGCACTAGTTCCAGCTTCTCCTTTGCCGGTACCCTTCCGGTCTTCTTGAAGCTCACTTGCTTCTGTTTTCCCAATACGCAGCTCTCACATAAATCAACCTCAACACTCTTCAAATCTAGCAACTTACCTTTCGAATGTAGGCACTTCAGCCCCTGACTACTCATGTGCCCAAACCTCTGGTGCCACAAGTTTGGATCATCTTTACCTTCCGCCATAGCGATTGAACCACAACCATCCTTTGTTGTGTAAAGCGACCCATTCTTATTTTCTAGAGCGATTGTCATAATACCCTTCGAAATCTTCCACTTATCATCTGTGAAAGTCGTCATGTAACCCTCTGACGCCAGTTGCCCAATGGAGATCAAATTCTTCCTCAAATCTGGTATGTGCCTCAGGTTAGTGAGTTTCCAAACTGACTCTTTCAGCTGAATCTTCACATCTCCCTTCCTGGTAATATTACATGCTTGATCGTCACCAAGATACACTTTACCCAAATTTTCGGAGACGTAATTCTCAAATAACTCCCTATAAAGTGTGGCATGGAAAGACGCTCTTGAATCCAGAACCTAAGACTCCGTCTTACTTTCCAACGAGCAGATGAGGTAGTCATCTGACTCCTCTGACACACAGTTCGCACTGCTCTTTCCCTTATCTTTCTTTTCAGATCTACACTCATACGAGAAGTGGCCTTTCTTACCACAGTTCCAGCACTCTAAATCTTTCTTGCTTCGTTGCTGATTTCCCCGAATAATTGACATGATACCTGGATTTAAACTTACCTCTTGACTTTGATCTTCCTCATTGATTTGTGTTCCGATTTCTATTTCTGCCTTCTCTACCTTCCATATTCAATGCTGAAGATGTAGACGCTTCAAATCCCTCTTCACACATCCTAATCTCTTCAGTCATAATCATGTTCACAACCTGTGAGAAATCCAATTTCTCTTTTCCGAACGAATTGGCAATTGACTGACATGTCGTCTTCCAACTTTCTGACAATTGGGTGAGCATAAATACAGCCAAGAATTCTTCATCGAAACCCATAGACACAGAAGTTAACCCATCCTTTACTTCATTGAACTGGTTTAGATACTCTCTAAAACCCTGACCTTCCGTCATCTTTAAATTTGATAGCTTCTTGACAAGATGGACCTTCCTTACCGCAGAAGGATGTTCATACAGGTTTGATAAAGTTTTCATCAGATCTCTGGCAATTAGCTGATCCTTTACGTTAAAAGCGACCTGCTTCGTCAAACTGAGACGAATTGCTCCCAATGCTTTCCTGCCAGCAATTCAAACTCCTCTTCATCCATGTTCTTTGGCATCTGCTTTTTTGACCAATCTACATCGGTCATGGTTGCCGGCTTCTCTTTTATTGGCCAATGCAGGTCCTTCTGGTACAGATAATCCTCCATCTGCATCTTCCAGAAACTGAAATTTGTCCCATCGAATTTCTCAATCTTTTGAGAATCTTTCTTAGATCTCATCCCTGCTATAAAATTGTTGACCTCGAGATAACCTAGATTTGTATGAAAAATAACATGCCCCAACCTAGGGCTCTGATACCAATTGTTGTAAGAAAAAATTGTACACACAGATAATATAAAAGCAATAAGAAGAAATAAGAAGAAAAAAGACGACACCAAAGATTTTACGTGGTTCAGCAATTTGTCTACGTCCACAGAGCGCACCGCACTCAATCCACTACTTTTAGAGTTGATTACAATCTCTCAGTCTCTCTACAATTTGTTCTCTATCTCTCTAGCAATTTTTCCTCACACACTTAAGATTTACATAATAGTGGTATTTATATGGGAGCACTAGAGTTGGCCAAATCCTAATTGGGCTCTATTTCCTTATTTCTCTTTCTTTATTGTGCAAGTCTTCATCAAATGCGTATTTGTGTCGGACCGCTACCGATGTCACAGCGCTTCACGCAGCGTGCTCCTCTATGACAAATACCACTCTCAAACCGCTGCCGAAAAATCGTAGCGCTCTTCACTGACGCCTGACCGCTGCCTTGCCGTTGCCGAATGAGCAGCGCAATGCACATCGCTCTTCACAAATTTGGAAACGCTGTATGCACGCTGCCTCATACGCTGCCATTGCAGCAGCGTTTCAATTTCAATTCTTCAATGTTGACTTTGCCTTTAAATTTCACCAACCTAATCAATGCAATCATCATTGCATATTAATTTCATATGAGACAAAAAAAAAAAAAAAAACTTTTATGCTTAATTGATTTTGTCTTATTTCATTTGAAGTCTTCATATCCAACAAAAATTTCGTTAGTAAACCGTGAAAAGATTGAAAGTTCATAAGGGTAAATAGGTTATTAATACAAATATAAAATTAAAATTATTGGGTGTTGTTTTTAGCCGACGACGGTGTGATGGCTGAGAATGGTGCCGTAAGCACTTCGTTCGCTGTGAAAGAGAGGCTGAAGCCTCCCCTTTCCATGGAGATCCAAGATCCATATTATATCTTCACATAAGTTAACAACATAGTGGTTTTTAACTAATAATGAAACTAGAGAGTGATTTTTGCCTAATAATACAAACTATGAGGTAGTTTTTAATAATATCCCTAAATAATAATTTCTTATTGATTTTGGGACAGTCTATCAATCAAACCAGAGAGTGATTTTTGCCTAATAATACAAACTATGAGGTAGTTTTTAATAATATCCCTAAATAATAATTTCTTATTGATTTTGGGACAGTCTATCAATCAAGCCCCTAATGGCCTAATTATGATTTACCAATTCTTGAGTTATGATTTATGAGTTCCATCTTTCTCAATTTCTTGTATTATCTGTTCAAGGCCCACCACCAAAATGATGCCAGTTTCTCTTCTTTTTTTTCTCCTTTTTTTTTTTCCTACTTGCAGGAGAAAGATTGTGTTGATGACTAACAAATAAATAAAAGAATTAAATCTTAACTACACCTTATTAAAGACATTGATAAATCACAAAAAACATTATAATACATATAAAATTATTCAAATCAGTAGACAATCCAAGCTTGTTTAGTGATTACATTTCACAGCCGCCTCAAGTTCTACTATAACTAAAGCAATTAATTGAGTATCATTTCCATTATCTTAGAAACTCGACTGTTTTGCAAAAGCAAAGACAAATTAAAACTCTGATATTCGCATAGAAAGCAAAAGGAGAGAAAATGCTTTAAATATTTTTTGGTCATTGATTTCTAGAGCCGCACTAATTTAGTTAGACGGTCCCTAAATGGCCATTAATTTTTCAAAATGGTTCAAATTAACCATTTCATAGAAAAAAAATATTGATTGTTGCCACTATGCCCATTAATTGTTTGAAGTCCGTTTGCTTCTGTCATAACCTGTTAGAATAAAGGTCAAAACAGTAAAACAAAAAAGGGCAATCTAACGGTCTATTCATTTCATTGCAATTCAAACATGTAGGTTTTGAAAACAAAATAGGCAACGCAGAAGGATGGGCTCGGATTAATTTTCTATAAAAACAAAATCATTTTACTGGATCGTTGTGATCATATTGATTCTAATATTTGATTTAAATAAAGTAAAGAATGAAATCGTTACCCTTACTTTTAAAAGAATAGCAAGTTGAGAGAGAGATAAGATCGAGATGGAAGTAATGATTAACGTCAATAATTTATTTAAAATAAAAAATAAAAAATTAATCAAATCATTACTTTATATATATAATTAAATAATTATATAATATAAAAATAATAAATTAATCAAATCATTGCTTTATTTATAATTAAATAATCAGAAGGCATAAATTATTACCTATAAAATTCTTTATGGGTGCCATGTCACAGATAACGACAACTTTCTATTAAATTTTGACAGAATAGTTACCAATGAACAATGTTTTATCAAAATTGTGATTTGGAACAATTTAAAAAGTGAATAGCATTTTTGGGACTCCACCCACCGATTAATGATTTAACGGTGTCTAGTGCTACTTTCTCTTATTGTTTTGTGGCCCATAAGGACAGGTGGATGCAACCTTCTACCTCAACCAATTGTGTTTACAAACAATTGATTTACACATTGAATACGGATGACTTTTAATGTACGTATGTAAATTAGTAAATGCAAAGTCTTTGTATTACATAATTATACCAAACACAATTGATTTTAAATTTGATTTAGTACGGTAGAAAACAGTCAAAAGAATAACAAAATTGGGGTATGATATGATAATCATTTTTAGTTACTCAAGGTGAGGTTTGTGCTATTACCTGAGTCTTTTCGTCATTTATATATTTACATATCTATTATTTGATTTCAATTATGCACTGTTGTTGATTATCTTAAATTCAAAGATCGATGATCAACTTGGTTATTGTTTTTGACTATCTTAGACTTCTATTTGGTAAATTCAAAATGAAAATAATATTCATTATTGGAAAACTATCTAAAAGGATTTAATTTTCAATAATTCATTTTATTTTTTTCCAAATCATTGGAAAACTATCTAAAAGCTCGGCATCCAAGTTCAATGACCTTGCCATCTTGTCTCTGAAGAACCCTTTTCTAATTAAGGTGAAGCAGGTAATTCATTGAATTAAACACATACACTCCCACAGAGTCCCACTCTCCCAATGAGTTTTTCTAAACATTTATGATTTAATTTAATGGATTTTCTTTTCTCTGTTAAGTAAATGCTCAATATCTTTGTATATTTGAACTTGTTATGTATATAGATTGTTTTACTTAATTGATTAAATATCGTAACTTTTGGTGTAGTATTCAGAAGTGTTGTTTACTCGATCGAACTTAAATATTATTCAGTTTAATATGGTTTTACTAAAAAAGACTAGTTAACACCAGGCATACAAATTGTAAAAAACACTTAGTAGGAGTTGTTATTGGTTATGGGTTTAGAATATTCATGCAAGTATTGGGGAACGATAATTATCATCTACCATGTTTCAACAGCTAAGAAAAAACGCTGAAAACGGGTGACCAACTCCAATATTGTCTAATGCATGTATAAGTATAAGGTTGGCTTTTCAGGAAGGTCTCTTGTGTACTATTAGATTTATACAAGTTTATTATTTTATTAAAGGAGAATATATTCGATGGCGATAGTTGTCCTTTAATTTGATTCCTTGTTTTTGATGTCCATGATATGCTTGCGAATTGTATTTTTTTTTTTTTTTTTTTTTTTTTTTTTGTTCTAAAACTATCTAAATCAAGCCCTGAAATGATTCAAAGACAGACTTTGAATGATGTAAATTTAAATAACAATGTTAATTATTAATTATTGTGTTCTTTATAGCTAATTAATTAGCATTTGTTATTCTATTTGTAATATTCTTTGGATGACTATATTTGATTATGCTTGTTGAAATAATATGAATATTGTAAAATAGATGAGTATAGATTATTATAGTGATGAAAAATGAATACAAAATTTAGTATATTATCCGGTAAAAAAAAAAAAAAAATTTAAATAGTATATTAATATTTAAGGAAAAATAATTAGTATATTAAGATAACTTGTGTATTTGTATTACATTTTTTTTTTTTTTTTTGACAATATCTATTAATTCGGGACCAGTTATTTTTTTGAAAGGTTTCGTCATTGGTAGAATTCAGGTCGTTGACCTGTGAGTCATTTGTCTAAATCTCAAGCTCGTTCATCTACTAGCTGAGCTACGTCCCTATTGGTATTTGTATTACATCTTTTTATTTCATCCCTTACAAATTATTATATGAAACATAGATAAAAATCCAAGCATGGGCCTTGCACGCGCGAGCAAAATTAGTAAACTCTAAACAGATAATGTGGCCCCAGGGCCGGGGGTCATGACCCCCTCATACAATAATGTGTCGAAGTGCGTGGGCTCTTCTTGAGTCTTGACAATGCAAAAGGAAAAGTTGTAGGGTCATTTATGCCTTAAAATTATCTTTCGTGATTCATGTTGTAAGTTGTAACTTTGTTAAAAGCCTGGCAATTCATGTTCGTGGGTCGGGTTGGACCAAATCCGATACAATCCGTTTATTTTTATATTCAACACAATACAAGCCTTTCAAACCTAACACGACCCATTTATTAAACATGTAACCCGACACTATCCAGTTAACCCGTTTACAATCTGTTTAGTTTTTTCTTTTTCTCATCTAAAAAGACCCACAAAAAGTCTATAAAGTTTATATCATCCATAAATGATAAAATACATGAAAAAATGTCTATACAGTTTATACAATCTACAAACGATTAAATCTATGAAAAACAATAAATAAAGTCCATCGGTAACCAAACATAGTTCAAGTTAAAACAATACAAAAATTAGGTTTTTCATATATATAACATATATTAAATGATTAGCAAATAGGTAATAAAACTTATCACTATTCACTAATAACCAATTTCTTTGAACTTCCCATTAATGATTGAGCATTCGTATTGTTGTTGCTCATATCGAACAAGTCTTTAGTAATTTCCTCCATATATAATCGTGTCTACCCACTAACCCGTTAATAAAACCCAACACGATCCGTTTATTAAACGGGTCAACCCATTTATCAATCCGAACCCGTTTAGATAAACCCAAATCTATTTATTTTTTTCGGGTTCGCAGGTCATGACCCAAATTGCCAGGTCTACAAGTTTGTTTATTACTTGGTTATTGCTGATGTGATATGTTTATGAACTGTCTCCCTTTTTGCCCTTGCATTTTTATAAAAAATAAGTTATTAGTTATGAGTCCCAACTTTCTTATTTTTTTTTGGGACAGTCGATCAATCAATCCCCTAATGCTATACCAATTATTGAGTTACGAGTCCCAGCTTTCTCAATTTCTTGTATTTCTGTTCAAGACCCACCAGGCCACACCACCAAAATGATGCCAGTTTCTCTTTTTCTTTATCTTCTTTTTATTGGTTCTCCTTTTTTATTTTTTATTTTTTCTGCATGCAGATGGAAGATAATGTTGATGACTTGATGACTAAAACAAACAAATAAAAGAATTAAATCTTAACCACAGCTTATTAAAGACATTGACAAAATCACAAAAAACTTTATAATACATATAGAAGTATTCAAATCAGTAGACAATCCAACCTTGTTTAGTGATTACATGGCGCAGCAGCCTCAATTATAAGTACTACTATAGCTAAAGCAATTAATTGACTATCAATTCCCTTATCTTAGAAACTCAATTCTCTTGCAAAAGCGAAGACAAATTAAAACTCTGATATTCGCATAGAAAGCAACAGAAGAAAAAAATGCTTTAATTATTTTTTGTGGCTCATAAGGACAGGTGGATGCAACCTTCTAACCTCAACCAATGTCCATAGATTCTTGTTTATAAGTTTCAGGCCACATATTAGTATTTTATTTGTCTTTCTCATTGATAAGATAACTTATGATTTTTAAAGATAAGGCTGCAGGATGATTATCCTGTATCCATTCCCCTTTAAGGATTCTGCACTTTCACGTCTGGTGGAACCAAGTTTTAGAAAACTATGTGCAATTAAGGACTTTTTTTTCATTCTAGGCATTCCTTAAGAATGATTTTTGACCATGAATAAAAACTTTAATTTATTGTGCGACTAATATTTGAGTCCCACCTAATTAAGTATGAGATTAACTAGTTACTAAAGGTTCCTTGATGAGGTGGATGAAAACTTCAAAGTGAAGTTTCGTCAATAGGGTTCAAACCTAAATATTGTAATTATAATTTATTATTTATCTATTAAATCGCAAAGTGTAAGGAGACCTCTCCTATTATATATATATATATGGAGTGAGAGTTGTCATTTCAGACCGTACTTGTAGGGCCAAATCTGACATGACCTACTATTAACACTTAGTTAATTGAGATTTTACATTGAAAAAGTATGAAATTATCTGTGGGTTATGATTCTAACCAATAAATTTGCATCAATTGGCACATAACAACTTTTTATTCATTTAAGAAATCTAGTGCATATTAATATATCATTTACAATGTTCCAAACCGAAGTAGATATTCTCCGTTTCGTTACGTTTCATACAAACAACCTTGTCCTATATCAACCCATCATGTAGAGTTGGTTAAAGTCAAAAAAACACTTTGCATGAATAAGAAAGAGAGGAGAGGAGAGGAGAGAAGAGAAGCCAAATGGGATTTAGAAAGTTGGTTTTGTTGATCATGTTCTTCACTTTCCTTCATATGTCTGAATCATCATCTCCTCTTCAAAAGCCTTTGCATTCAGGTAACTTTTATTTTTTTCAATTTCTTTCTTTTGGATGGCTGCTTTAGCTCTAGCTAGCTGTTCATTTAGGTCTGAGATTGATTGAAGCTTTGCAAGCTATAAGGAAGTAGGAAAAAAGGGTATGAATTGAAGTTGCGGACTGCTAGATATAGCCATTTACAGGATATATTTTTATATAGATGAACCTTTTGATCGAGTTTTGTTTGTGAAGACTAGAAAGAATTAAAGAAACAAAATAATGAAATTTTGAAGAGGAAACCTAAAGATGATCAGATATAGTAATTTCCTTGCTATTCTATTTTAGTTTGAAAGTATTTGGCATGGAAAATTTAAGTAGAAAAGGTTGCAACTTTCTTTATGTTTCATTCATGAACTCATTTCTACCAATACCCAATGTCTCTCCTAAGTTATCACTAGTCATCTTTCAAGAAAGTTACTTGTTTGAGCTTGATATATTGTTTGTATCAAAGTTGGGTTTTGGGTTTAAGTCCCTCCGTGTGCATCTGCATTTATGTTCAGTCCAAAGTAGGGATGGACCCCCGAGCAAATTTTGAAGGTAGGGGTGGAGGCAAACTTAGCCTCCATGGGCCCCCACACCCATCCCTAGTCCAAAGGGCTTATGGTCGATTTTAATATATAATTTTTTTTATCTTGTCAATGCTACAACTATGATGTAATATATTTATCTTATTAATAGCTTTATTTGAAGTAGAAGTGTACTCGAATAGTTGAATCATTGAATTGGTAAGATAAACAGGAAACAAAAGGATTACTGTTTTTAGAGGTTGATAATCTTCTTATCAAGGAGTTTTGGTTTAAATGCACTATGAAAATTTTGATTGACATGGCAAAAAAATTTTGCATTCCATCATAAAAAGGATACCAGGATTCATATTCTTGCCTTCCACGTACAAGAAAGCTTCTTGTATTATTGATGCGAATTCAGGGTATAGGCATCGTTATATGAATCTTTTGCATCAATAATTCAATCTTGGAATATAGTTAAAAGTGTTATAATGTCAACAATAAGAATATATATCAAAATAAACGAATTTGGGCCAAAAAATTCCAAGTAAAAATAATACTATTCGAAATTTCAAAGTTGCTTTTTTCAGAGTTTATCCACAAGAACACTTTTGATGGGTTCTTTTCTGGAAATGCTTTTGCTGAGAACAGTTTTACTAGAAAGTGCTTTCTGCAGAAACACTCCTAAAACACACTATCAATCACTTAATAGTTCTGAATTCTGATTGGCTTCGTACTAGTGTCTCAAGTTTTTCACATAAATCTCAAAATCCAAAACTAACAAAATTCTATTTACAGAATCTTTGCAGGATATTCAAACGAGTAATGAATATCAACATAGCAACAAAAATGATAACTATGGCAGAAGTAGTGTAATATACAGCAGCAAAATTGCCCGAGGTGGTTTGGGAGGAGCAAGCGGTGGTAAATCAACTGGCTCCGGTGAAAGTACTGGAAACAATGGTGGATCCAGCTCGCCTTATGTACAAGGAGGTACAGCAGTCATCCCCGTATATGCAGGAGGCGCTGCAAGTAACCGCCACCCGAATACCCACCGTGGGGCCGGAAACAGTAACCATAAAGGCATCGAACTTCTGGCCTTAATCTTGACCGCCTTGACCTCTCTTGTACATTTGTACAGTGAATACTAAACCTCGATCAGGCTCATTTATTGGCTTGCAAGAAAGAAGTTTCTATTTTTGGTGTGTTTCATGTATATGAAAACTGTGACTGTTTGAGTTTAATTTGTGTGTATTCTGCCCAAATTGATGTTTCCTGTAAATGTCAGTTAACCTGTGTTGATTTTAACTCATGTAGAAAGTAAAGTTGATTGTAAAAGAGGGTCCTAGAAAGTTATAGGTAGTCTTTAGTGAGTGCATGCATGTGTGAATGTATACAAAGAACATAATGAAAGCTGAAAACCGAATTAAGCAACCCAATTATCCAAAGTTGTGTGTGTAAAAAGGCCATAAATGAAAGCCGAGTTCACAAGTTTGTGTGTGTACAAGGATCATATTGAAAGCTGAAAACCAAATCAAGCCAAGTTGCCAAAGTTGTGTGTTTGTGTTTGGGTATGGACGTGGCCGCGTGGGCATGTGTAAAAAGATCACACGTGGGCCATTGCCATCCCTAGCGTGGCCGCAGGGGTGGCAACGGGCATACCCCAAAGGGCCCAAACCTGAAACCCTTTTTTTTACAGATTGCCCTAAACTCTAAACCCGTTTTGAGATTGTTTATTTTAATATATATATATATATATACACACAGAAAAATTAATATTATTCTGGGACCATAAATCTTTATTTTACTGGTCTGTCAACCTCAATTAAGCTCAGTTAATGAGATTGTTTGTGTTTTCTTGTTCGATGAGAGATACTATGTACAATCTCTTAATACACTTTCCCTTCTCATATTTTCTCTCATCACCTTGTCCTCATTCCTCAATGGTCTGGATTATTTCTATTAATTTTCATGTTTTACATAACTAAAAAATAGAATTAATCCAGACCATTGATTTAGGTGAGGACAATATGAGGTGAGATGAGGATCCAAGTTCGTTGCGATGACGGACCTGTTCAAAAGTCCACCCTAGCTAATCTTTAATTTTTTTTCAATTTTTTCTAAAAAAAAAAATCAAAATTATCCTAAAAGTGTAGAATTTATTAACATACACCTTAATTTTTTTTTCTTTTCAAACCAAGTAAAATACGTTAGATTACTCGGAGACGGCTCGTCTCAATCTTGAAAATATTTTTGAAATGATTATAAATTACATCTTATAAAAATTTATTAAAACATCCAAACCATTACTTATTATATATTATGTATAAGGGGTCTTAATTATGTATGTTTTTATAAAATTATATGTATATAAATATTTTATTTTATTTTGAAAATTTATAGCTAATCTAATTTCAAAATTACAGTATAATGATACAAAAATTAAGTACAACGTTTAAAAGAATTAAAAAAAAAATAGCTATATAATATATCGTTTATTAAAAAAAAAACTCGTTAGTATTGTTTAGGATTGGTCAGAGCATTTATAAAAGTGAAATTCAATTGAATTTTATCTTGTTGGCTTTGTTAATATTTAAATTAGTTATTCGAATTTAAATTCGAAACAGTAACAACAAAAATTGTATATTAATTAAAATTTTGAAACTTTATATTTAAACAAATGTATTCATAAATAGAGGCTATGTATTTATACTTTTCCATTCAAATATTACATAGTAAATAAAAAAAAAAATTTGTTCGACAAATCTTATGTGACGAATTTCATAATGGGTCAAGAGGTTTAAGGAAATTCATTCTAATCTTTCTTGACGTTCAATCCTGGTTACGTCCCTCGTTATTACTAAACATAATTTGTAATATCTTTTTTACTGGATTATTTCCTAAAATCCTTTTGAATATTTCAAAAAAAAAAATAGTTTTTTTTTTCTTTTTATTCCTTAATAGAAAAACATAATTTATACCCACTTATTAGTTATTTCACATTACATTTATTCTCATATGAACACTAAAGATTGGATCAACTGGGTGTAAAGTAGTGTGTGTTGTGATGTTAGTAATATTTCTAAATTCTAATCCATATATTGTATATTTCATTTACCTACTTTTGAAATTTCTTATTGTGCTCTGTTGGATATCTACGTTTTGAAAATGACGACTCGGCAGTCGGCACACATATTTGATATTTCTATGTCATCAACTCATCATCTACGAGTTTCATGAGGTTTGCCTCTTTTGCACGTGAAAAAACTTTATTGAAAAATAATACTTACCTCTCCTGCAAAGTTTAACCGTAATAAATAAATAAATTATCATTACAAGCATTTTTAAAAAGATATTAAACTACTGAATAAAAAATTTTAAAATACAGATTAATTGTAAAAAAAAAAAAAAAAATTTAAAAAAAAAAAAAAACAACAGAAAAAATGAAGAAAAAAAATAGAAATCCATGGATCTTCATCCTTCCCGCAACGAAGGTGGGAGGGGTGCGGCGGAGAGGCCCCGGACTCTTTAAGAGCATATCCCACCGTACTCTATTTTAGAGTATGAACTCTAAAATAGAGTGTCACATGCTCTCACCTTAATATAAAATCAAGTTTCTAAGAGCATCTCCCTCCGTACTCTAAAATAATAGTGTATCAGTTGCTCCCACAGTACTCTAAATTTCTGTTTCCAAGAAGAAGAAAAAAATTAGAGTTTTCAATATTGCTACTCTAAATTTAGAGTGTCAAATCCCATACTCTAAACCTATGGCTTATTTGATTTTTCCACTTAACACTTAAACTTAGAAATTCTTTTAGAGTTTCAAAGATTGGTACTCTAAATTTAGAACACCAAATGTGAAACTCTAAACTTACTTTTAACATTTTATATTTCTTTTTTACTTTCATGTCCATAATTATAAACAAATATTTGATATTAAATTCAATTATAAAAATAACTTACTATTGCAGAAGCCTCATATGCGTGCATTTCTAGTTCTTGAAGTATATTTGAGCACTAAGAATTTGGGTAACAGGGCACTATTTTTTGGGTGATAATTCTTCCATCTCTGTTGAAGTATTAGATATTTCTAATATCAAACCGAAGTATTAGATTCTATTGAATTTAATACAAAGTTAATGGGAAAATATTTTTTAATGTAATTATATAAAACTTTATAAGAAAGTGCATATATCTATTGAAGGACCAATAAGCTATTTGTATAATTCATATGTCAACAGTCTCAATAGTCATCTCTGATATCTGGAAATGTAAGTTCCTATTGCATTCTGATATTCTACCATCTATACCTTCTCCTACCAACAAGAGATTACATGGAGGTATAATCGGATCATTACATTAATTCAATCAAGGAAGATAAATTACTGAAGTTGAAGCAAAGATGTTTAACCGAAATAATAATGAATTCAGTTAAAAATGAGTGACTTGCTCAAGTTTACGAGCTTCCAAGAACTTGCAACGCCCTTTACCACTTGATTCTATTTCTTCACTTCTCCTTTTGGATGAGGTGAAACCAACATTGCTTAATTTCAGTTGCCGTTTGCCATGGCTACTGCCGGAACCATCTTCATCCATTTTATCAGACTCCCTATATACAAATAAATAAATGCATGAAAAGTACCCACAGAAAATTGTTATCAAGTGAAGTTTAGAAGTAAGAGTTCAGGATACCGAAAGGGGGGGAGGGAAAATGTGCTATAGCAAAATTTTCACACTTTACACACAACTATAAGCGACATGAATGGCTAATATTTTCCGCATCAATCCTGATATTCAAATATTCTTGTAAAAAGAAAAATAGGATTGTATTCATGTGGATTGTTAAGTTAGCACGTACAGGACTGGAGTATATTGAAGACAAAGTAAGCAGATCTGTATTGGCAGAAGCCAAACCAATGCAACAAATTTTAAGTACTTTTATCAAGCAGTAAAAGTAGTGCCTCCCAATTAGAATAGATAAAGTAAATTGATATCCTAAAACCCTAAATTGCGAAAAATATTAAAAGCTCTACCTTAGTTAATTAATTAGAGGCACTGTGATTATGTACACCCAATGTATCCTTTAGGCTATTGGTTACTTATATTAGTATTTTTCCAGTATTATTCTTACATCATTAATATTTTTTTGATGAATTAGACTGATAGTACTCCTTAGTTATAGAAGTTTGATATATGTCTTTTAACTTTTTATTTATCATAGTTACAGATATTCTGAGCAGCTTTTTAAGTTATTTCTAATGCACAAGAGGATGCAAGAAACATTTTCACTTTAAGTGGTAGTGGCTTACAGAAATCAACATTAGATTGCTATAATTTTACTGCCCAAATTAAGAATGGTAACAAATAAAATTATCGACTCCTGGAATGCACCAAGAAGAAAATAGCTAGGATGACTGTTTTAGCCCCTTCCCCACAACACATTATTTTAAATATTATCAAAGCATGTTATTACACAATGAAACTGGGTTTGGAGAGAGACAGAAATTAAAAACCAGTAGTATATTGATTTTTATAGAAATCATTAAGGTTTTATAAAAGGTTGTTAAATATCTCATACTCAAACCATTCTTTCTCTAAGCTACAAATGACTTTAAACAGGGAAAAACACTAATATTACATATGCAGTTTTCCTACCCATCTCCTGGATTATACAAGCCATATTAGTATGATATAAAAAACAAAAGGCATGTTATTACAAAACATGAACCTAAAGAAATAATTAGAGAGAGGGAGAGAGAGGTTTTCAAAAAGGTTCTATGTTGTCTCATACTCCAAGTTACTCCAGCCACTAATGTTGCATCCCACAGGATCCCTACCCATCTCCTGGTTATATAAACAGGTATTCATTCTATTAGTAAGAGATAAATGCTAAGGTGTTGTAGTTGAGACAGGGTTTTAATGGCTGTGGTTGATCCAGTAACTGCCGGCAACAAGGTAGGGGAAGAAAAAGAACACCACTAACATAATTTAAAATGTAACTATAACAAAGGAAACTGCCTGTTCTCACTGCATGGGGGACTTAAACAAGGACAATATCGCAGGTGCATATACAATTACATCAAATTATATTAAAGTTCTGTAACAGAAAATGCTGAGGAGCATAGAATAATAACTGACCATAAGACTTCAACACCGTCTTTCAAATATGAATTGCATGTACCCCAACTGAAGCGAACTAAAGTTGGGAATCCAAATACAGGGTGTTTGTGATTTTCCAACCATGCCTTGGTTTGTGGATCTAAACACGTGAAAAGATTTTTCATATTCTTTGTATTAGAACAACCCTTTTAGAATTCCAAAGCAACAGCATAAAATAAAGAGGAGAAGATTAAGAATTTTTCACCTCCAGGATATCCAGAACCAAAGTTCCTTTGCATATTTTCAGCTGTTTCCTCAAGTTCCCATTCTCTCAAAGCTCGATCTCTAGTGACCTACACAATCAAATAAAAATAGAAATAATCTGACAGGTTAAATGTGGGGAGATTTGACGAACGGGAATCTGTTACCTTAGCAACTATACTTGCACCACTGACAACTGGATAGATACTATCAGCCTTCTTTGAAACAACAAATTTGATGGAAGAAAATCTTTCAGACAGCTTTACTCTATACTTCTCTGGATCTCCCACCGTATCCAAGTAAACCTGATATACACAAGCATGTAATTTTCTTTGAATTCATATATGGCATTATCTAACTGCATTGACTTGAAACCATGAAAATCCAAAACTGGTGCATTAATTAACCCTCCCATCTTGTCCAGGCAATCTATCAAAAAATTATAATTGAAATTCATTCAATCATTTTTTTCCCTCAGCTATTTGCTAAAGTAAAAAATTCCAGGCTGGGAACGAAGAAAGGAAGGTATTTAATATTTTAATCACAATTCTTTGATGCAAGGAAACTAGTATTCACTTTCATGCCGTTACTTGGCTTTGAGCTAGTAAAGGATGTGTTAAACAGTGGATGTGTTAAACAGTGGACATATATGAAGAAAAACATGCATCACATATAATTTGGATAGATAATTTTACCTCGGTTAGAAGAACTCCCAAGTTTAGTACCCTAGTTATCAGGCCAATTGCAGAGTCATGTGAAATTTCATTCAGGTTTATCTTATTTCTGTTGACAAGAAGACAAGGAAAATCTCATGAGAAACAAAAGACTCTTAAGGGACCCTGAAATTTTTACATTATGTACTGTACTAACTTATTTAGCATTTTAGCAGAGAGTTCCCTAGGATCTATGATATCCACAGCCCATCCAATTGATTCATTAACCTTCAGATCCTCAAATAATTCTTCCCTCTTTTGTTCCTTAAGTGTCTTCGAATCTGCGGGCAGTAAGATGTCAAGTAAAAATATCAAATGAAATGCAATATCCGAAAAAGGGCATGCTTAGCCACTTCTTCTCCATGAATTGTAGCTGTTGGAAATTATTATTGAAAATTACTCGGCTCTGCATAGTCCCACATCAATATAGTTTAAAGAAGAAGTCTTTATTTCATATCCACTAAGATAGGTTTGATGAGGTAAATCTGTAGCATCATTTAACGCAAGACAAAAAGGAAAAATCATTTTAAATTCCAAATCTTTCTAAAATTTACTGGTATTCATAAAGTGAAAGTAACCCCATAAGAATTAGTCAAGGAGGGTATTTTTGGACCCATTTTCTAGAATTCAGTATTCGAATTAATAATGTATTGAAGCAGATATTAAATATTGAAATGTTATGTATTTAAGGCTAGAGAAAATCCTCTAGAACAGAAATTGTAATTTACTTTTTTTCGTAGCTATTCATCCATACAATATACAATGAATTGAAATACATAGAATCACAATCAACTGCATTGCATTGCTCATAATATGCCAATAATTCAAGGTCAATAAACATGAGAAGTTGAGACAGAGAGAATTGAAAGAAAAACCTGCAAATTCCAAGGTAGAGAGAGTGTTCTGATAAGAGCGAGCACAGTACAAGCATCCGTAGACCATCGGCCCTTAAAACAATTTTATAAATAATTTTCAGCAAACAATGAATCAATAAATTCGCAAAAACAGAAGAAGAAGAAGAAGAAGAAAACCTAAAACGGGGCCGCGACCAGCTTCGTCGATGCCCATAATGCAAGGGTTTGAAGCCCATTTGGGGAGACTGAGAGCGAGTTCGGATCCCATTCCTCTCTGTGTCAATCAACTGTGAAGGCGGCTTTACTCATTCTAATTCCCGCCACAACTCCTATATACCCCTCGCCCACCCACTCATATACTTCCACGTATCTAGTATCTACCTTTTTTAATTACTTTTTTTTTTTGAAATATTTTAATAACTGTTTTTATAAGAAAGGGAATTCCACAAACTTCCCACAAATTTAGGAAATATTACACTGATTGGTAACTTTTCCATAATTGTACAAACATCCCCTAAAATCCGTTGAATGTACATCCTCCTTGGTAGAGGTGACCGCGGTTCAGTTCCGGTTCCTTAGGGAACCAAAACCAGAACCGAACCGTAGGGGAATCGGTTCCGATTTACCCAGTTCAGGTTTCAAACTGGTTCAAAAAAATAATTGAGAGAGAATTGAGTAATTGAGAGAGAATTGGAGAATTGAGAGAGAATTGGAGTGAGGAGAAATGAAATAGGAGGGGGTATTTATAGGAAAAGGATTTGAAATAAAATAAAAAAAGGAAAAAAAAAATTGAAATTTTTTTTTTTTTTTTACAAAACCGACCGTTGGGCCTCCGATGGCCAAAAAAAAGGAACCAGTCCGGAACTACTGGTTCCAAAAAATTTAGAACCAAAACCAGAACCTTATAGATCCCGGTTCAAGTTCTGGTTCGGTTCTTGAGGCCACAGTTCCAATTCAAACCGAACCGTGATCACCTATGACGGACCATACATTTTTCATTTTCGTGTTGGTAACAATGATAATAAAAGTAAGGTTTTTGAAGGTTTATAGTTTTGGATATTATTTATTTTTATTTTTTAAATAGTTCTAGATATTATTAATATGTAAAGAATAAAGTAATATTCAAGAGTCACATGGCATAGTATTGTATGGTCTCAATAACAACTCCTAAAGTTTGCTTGCTGAAATTGCAAGGATTAATCTCAAATCATTTGGAGAGGAATATTTGTTTTTTGAAAAGTACAGCTTTTACAAAAGCCTACAAAATTCCAACAGCATCTCCATCTTTCATAATCATAATCATGGCAAAGCTAGTTGGGCCATCATCTAATTTTGAAATGAAATAGTAAGCTTTTCATATCCACATCAATACATCGACGAGATTATACATTTCAATCAATATAACGCTCCCTCCTCAACTCCAAAAGTTGTAATTGTTCAAAAAAAATCTAATTAATTTCTAAAATTGCATTTATTTTGTTTACTAAGAAAAGCTATATACATATTGTTTGACTATTTATACTATAAAACACCATGCATTTCATAAGACATAACAATGATATCTCCTCACTCAACAACCCCACCTATATGAGACATGTCACATGGACATGGTTCCTTCTTTGTCACTGCATTCAATGATCAAGTCCAAGTACTGCATAGCTTCCTGAGGGAGGAGTCCTTCAAGGAAAAAGTTAAACAAATGTGAGTGAGTCCCCTGCATCACACCAAAACACTCAACCCATATTTTCTTTTCCTGCTCTCTACTTAGCTCCATTGCCTCTATCAATGGCAGTAAATCCCTCTCCTCCTCCTTAAAGTGCTCTTTACAATGCCTCTGTAAAGACATTCAGAAATTAATATGAAATCAATACAACCTTTAATGCGGTGTAATTGGGGTTAGCAAAAAAAACAGATAGTATTATTATACCTGTAATAATTTCAGCCGACTAGAAAGGTTGCAAAGAGCCTCTTGATAGCCAGGGTTTCCAGAATCTAACACTCCAACCGATTTGATGTCTTCTTTGATGCCATTCATTATTGGTAGGTCCCTTGCATGTTCCTCATTTGCAGCTTTACATAGTCCTACAATCCATCATAAATTATACCCAATTGCACTATCGCCACTATGCACATTGCCCTCCAACCAAGCAAACATTAACTCCTAACTTACATGAAAAGCCTTCCCAACAAATTAGCTCAAAACTATGATGGAAATTTTGATTCACAACCCAAAAACAGTTTT
Source organism: Acer campestre (assembly GCA_954870605.1). Lineage (NCBI taxonomy): Eukaryota > Viridiplantae > Streptophyta > Magnoliopsida > Sapindales > Sapindaceae > Acer > Acer campestre. The sequence continues at coordinate 11,274,967 of OX940808.1, forward strand.
CAGAAACTCAATTGCATTATCAGTATTAGTAACCAACAGACCTAAATAATGTGAGATGACTTGAATTTAACTCGAATTTGACTCAAATCTCTAATATCATGTTAGAAACTTAACCTAAAAGTTTAAACCAATAAAAAAAAGTACCCAACTATCAACACTACTATTCACATTGCCCTCCATTCAAGCAACTATAATTCTTAACTTACATGAAACCTTACCAACAAATTAGCCCAACAGTTTTGTAAATTTTACAACCACCATCCTGGCTCGGTGGTAAAAGATGCTCATAGCCAGCCTAACAATGTCTCAATTTCGTACGTGTGGCATATAAAATAAAAATAATAATAATAACTGTTGCAGGTTTTGGAAAATTCAGACAATCTGCACATAATTTCTAACATGTTGTAATAATAATTTGATTCAACGTAAGGTGGTATATGATAATACAGTAGAGATTATTACCTCGATCAGCCTTCTCTAAGAGTGGAAAGACGATTCTCTCCTCCATCTGAGCGTGCTCCAACAACAACTCCAGCAACTGCGAGTAGCTGTTCCCTAATTTCCTCACCTCCATCTTCGGGCTCCCCACCACCGGATCAACGGCTCTCCGCCCTCCACGATTCACCAGATCCTCCGCCCACCTCACCATCCTCCCCACGTGCCAAATCAAGCTCTTATGCTGCAACCACGTCACCCTCACTATAAGAGGCGTCGTTTCCTCCTCACGACAATCAACATCATCACCATCACCATTCAATATCAAAGGCGGGTACGGGAACTTGCTTTCGATGAAACGGAGAAGCGTTTCGCGCGGCGGACCAGAAACGGTTTCGGAACCGATTTGGAGGACCGTATCGGGGCGCGTATCGGAGGGGAGGAAGCGAGGACAAACGCTCTTGTAGAGAAGAGCGAAGCGGACGTAAGAAGTGAGAATGCTGGAGGAGGAGCCGTACAATTTAACGGTGGGAGATGGTTTGATGCAGTCGTAGGGTCTGATCTCGGCCGTCGATTTCTTGGAACTACGTGTGAAACAGTTGCCCATTTAATTCGATTTTGTCTGAAACAACAATTAACAGAGATATATCTAAAGCATTGAATTGTTGGATTTTGAAGGAATAATCAGGATTGACAAAGGAAGAGTGTCTTGTAAGAAACACAAATGAAAAAACAAAAAGAGAAAAAAAAAAAGACGAGCTTAGAATATTGAAGGGAGTGTACGGACAGTGATATTATAGTTGTACAGAGTGTGAGGGGACTGGTGAGAGTTTGTTACGCTCCCTTTTTTTTTTGTGGTGGGAAGGAGAAAATGGAGGAAGAATTGGATGCTTTTCTCTTTTCGTATATGGTAAGCTATATAGAAAATCTTCGGTGAAAATTGGACACGTGGCTGTCACATCGATTTTGAGCCACATGTCAAATTTTAGTAGCTAGAAACACCACCCAATAATGTACTTTGATGCATCGAAAGATTTTGTCACTTGCTTGTGTAGTTGAGTGTGGAGTCGTATTTGGTATTATCCGTTGCACTTATTGCCACCTCACCGGTGAATCCAAAATGGATATTGCTATAATATACATATTGAAAACTCGGATTCCACTTATTTCAACGTTTACTAATTATTTGTCGGTACAAAAAGCTTTTTGAATTTTCGGTCGAAAGGGATTTCGCTAACGAAAAGACTTTCTTTGTTTCCAAATATCTTTACAAATACGTTTTTTCTTTTTTAATATAGAACTATGTTATTTTAGAATTGTTATTCGAAAAATAAAAAGTTATTCATTCCAAAAAGGATAAGGATTCTCTTCTCACTTCATCTCATCTTCACCTCACTTAATTTTATGACACATAAACATTGCAATGAATGAATGGTGAGGATATGATTGACACTTTATGAACAACCAATCATGTGCTTTAAAAATGTGAGAAAAATGTAAGGATGAGGTGATGTGAGAAGAGGATCCTTGTCCTTTCAAAAAATGGATGTGATCTCCTTCTCACTAAAAGCTTTATAATAGAGTTCCTCATATAGTGACATGTGTCCATTTGTTAATAATTAATTTACCTATTTGTCTTTGTATAGTTAATTTTTTCAACCCTTAATTAATAAATGGATGCATGTCAATACGTGGGGGGAGGAGGGTTAATGCTCACCTCGTTGAAAGCAAAAATGAAATATTTATAATATGCATACAAACATAAAAGTCAATGGCCTGAATTAATTCCATATGTTAGCTTGTTAACATAAAAATTAATAAAATTAATCCAAAATATTGATTTGTTATATTAGAAACTTATCAAAAGATTATGAATGTGAGGATGCTTAAGATGAGGATTTGTTATTTTAGACATATCATTAGATTATGAATATAAGGACGTTTAAGGTGAGAAGATGATCCAAATCCGTGAAAACTCGACGCCTATTATTGGGAGCCAACTTCTTCCATTTATGTAATTAAGCATCAATAACACGTTGTAGTGTTACTCGATTGCATAACGATTCTAACAACTATTTGACCCATTAGATTTAAAAAATAATAATAATAAATTCAGCACCCATACAGACGTTTTAGCATTTTTTATTTTTTTTAACACTAGTGTATATGTAATAATCTCAGCATAACTTCTTTCAAAAAAAAAAAAAAAAAAAAAAATCTCAGCATAACAATTTTAAAACATTTCAATTAGGTAATTATAGTATTACTGTAAACAACTCTAGTCTAATCACACAATATTGCTGTACGATTGTAAAAGGAATATTTTGGTTTTGGGTAAACAAAGAGTTTTAAAAAAATAATAATTTAAAAATGGAAAATAAAACTCATATTTTGCTAATTTTTCTTAAATAACTTTTGCCTTTACTTTTGGTGCATTGTATTTTATGGTTTTGGATTATGTTGGATTTGGTTCGGAATGGACTATTCGTATATAATCTTCCATTTAAGTTATATAATGTTTGAATATGATTTTTGTTTTTGAATATTTTTAAAATAAGAAAATTAAATAATTATAGAATAATAATATATAAATTATAAGTAGCTTGCGACTTTGGTAAAATTGACCAAATTAGTCGCTGACTTTTAAAATTGTAATATTTGAGTCATTTTAATCTTGAAAATTACTAAAATTTTCAAAACTAACCAAGAAAATATTTTGCAGATAACTTTTTTTCTTCCATTAGAGCAAACGAAGAAATCAAAATTATATTTTTTTAGTCTTATTTCTTACCAAAAACATCTTTTTTTTCCTAACAAATCATAATTCTTGAAGAACTATGACTAAAAACATATGATCCAAAAGCCTAGCTTTTGTCAAAGAAAGTGAAGAAGGTTGCAACGGTGGAGATTAACAAACCCAATAACTTGTAGGATTGGAAGTGTAGGAAGTCTCGGAGAATTCAATCAATCATCTCAGAACAAAAACTCAAAGCTATTTTTCTCTTTTCTAAATCCTTAGATATCTACAACAAGAAGACTACTTGAATATAAACCAGAATGAAATCAAGCTTATTCTCTATTCAACCTTGTTTTTCATCTGATCAACATTGAAAAAATAATGATAACAAAACCATGAATAACTCAGGCATGTACTCAATTAGGATTTTTGGGTCAGATCCTAAAAAAATGGAATCAAAGAGACTAAAAAGAAAGGTTCTTTTATTCGTCGTAATCTCTATAACAAGAAGTGATATTGACAAACCATCAAGTGGGTACAGAGGTTCAATAACATAATCAAACAGGTAAGTTATATTCTACATTACCAGCAACGTTGTCCATATGCAGAACCAGAAATATTTTTCTTCTTTTGTACATCAATAGAGAAAAGTAGAAAGTTACCTAAAACCCCATCAACACTTAAACCCTCCACAGACAGCAAGCCAAGCTATGATGAACAAGGCAAGGATAACTCCTCCAACTATCACCTTCACTTGGAGACTCTGGAGCCACATCTTCCGCCGAAGTTGCCTGCCTTGTCTTTGGAAGCTGTCAGCCTAAAATCAAGACAAGAATCAGCACAACAAGCATGTCATATAAGTCTCAACTTATGCCTTTCAAACTTGTGCAGAGCGATGACAAATAATATGTACCTGAAACTGCAGATTTTCTGTTTTGTCTACTAATAGTTCAATCCTCTCCCCACGATCCAAAACCTGCTCAGAAATTAATATAAATTATTGATTGGTTAAAGGTTACAAACAGAAACTTTCATAACTTGGCTCACTGAAAATAGAGAAAATGATGTCATATACAGCAAACTGCTTCTGGATGACAGTAAATTATTCTTTCAGTTCAAATTGACAATACAAATGTACCGGAAGTATCAAGATGCCCTCCAAATTGACACCATATATTTCCATTATATATTGCTCAACTCAGTCATGAGAAGAAATCCAACTGCATATATATCGTATCGCACAGCCCCGGAGGGAAAAAGAGTGGGACCTTCTAATAGAAGTAACTATCCAGAGGCTAAAACAATTCCAGCAAGACCTTATGGCAGCAGGAAACTATCTACCTTTCTAAGAATCTTCACTGAAAACACAGGAATGAAATGAAAGTAATTGGGGAAGAAAATTAGGTCCCCTTCATCTGATTGACTTCTTTATCATGCCTAGACCAGCAAAAGTGATCCCTGAGAACTGTAGTGCAAAACAACAACCTGTTATTTTGTACACTGCTTTTTAACTTAAAAAACTATTTCCTTTGTTCATCTTTAGCCTTCTCTTAAAATTTGAATCTCACAAAGTCACAAACTTCTGAATGCAAACTGAAGAAGGGATTGACAAACTTAAGAACATCAGGAAAAAGATAGATTTTGAAGCAAGTTTGGGGAAGCATATGAAGATGTTTTTGGTAGTACTTGGAGGGAGAAAGAAGAGGTGGAATGATATAAGCCTACATAGAAGCCAAAAAAGAGGATGAAAAAGAAGAGAGAATAATCCTTTTGTCACAAGACGGTCATTAGGCATCAAACCAACGTTCCTCTGCATTAAGCATGACCGATAATTTGTGATGCATAATGAGTAGCTAAAAGTAATTTTTCACTCCTGCATAAATATGGTAGTGGTAGCCAATCAAACGATTCAAACCTGGAGACAACTTTACTAGAAAATTGAGCTAAGTTAAGAGTTAAGACTTGAACAAGTTAATACTATCTTAAACAAGATTGATTACTAGCCTGCCTAAACCAAAGATGGAAATATTTAACCAGATACAGATCCAGAACAGAAGAACTGAAGAAGGATACTAATACCCAATGCAGGACAGACTACATAAGGATTTGTATATACAGACCAATTGGGAAAATAAATAAATAAATAAATAAACCCTAATTTTTAGATGAAAAACTAAATTCTAATTCCCCTAAAGAGCCAAAATAACAATACTAAAAAACCAAAAACAAAAGACTACACTTTATTATAATCTTATTTTGCATCACTTCTACTTCTAATAGTTATATTACATATTATGGGCTGTTGAGTTTAACTTAAGAGTCAATTTTTTTACACTTGTTATAAAATTTTGGAGTTGCTGCAGCCTATCTTCATAGCAGCTCAAGCAGAAAATCCAAAAAATATCCGTGCATCAAACAGTGGATTTGAACTTTTAATCCTTGTTTAAACATGCTGATTTTTGTCAAATTTTGGGTTCTCTTGGGTAGAGGTATATATATTACTTTTGTACACTTCAGGGCTGCTTTTCAATAAGCATCTATGGATCTCTAGTCCACCTCTTGTATCTTGCTCATTTCTTTCATACAATTGTTGTTGGTTAAAAAAAAAAAACTAAATTAAAAAATAATTGCATTAATTTCATTTCTTCAGGTTGTATCTTGGTGCCCACATGAAATATGTATGTATCACAATCAATTATGAAAAACAACAAACAAAGTTTCACTATTACATAGAAAAAATCCCAACCTTCCCCATCCCCCAAACCACTCCCACCCTCCTCCCATTCCCCGCACAACACACCCAACAAAAAAAAGAAGCAATTCTGTGACTTCTGTCTATGCAATGATAACATCAATAACAATTTCTCTATGGCATCCAGCCCTACCAACTTTGAAGGTGCAAAAGTTTCCACAATGCCACCAATAAGAATAAATCCGTGCAATTTGGTTAGAGAGTAACAAAGATGTGACCAAAAGCCACAAAACTACATTGTATTCTGTGTCCCAGCACAAACTAGTTTCCCAAGAATGAAGCCTCCTCTCATGGGATGATTGTTATGAAGATATGCTCCAGCTTCCTTAAGATTTACAAAAGGCATAAAATAAAGGAATTTTAAAGCCGAAACAACCTAATATAATTCAAACATGGACCATATTGAAGACCAAGAACCAATAATATGTACTATTATAGTATATAAGTATTATTACAGTCCAAAAATTTTAATTCAACTCAAAAGTCATTCAAAGAGCCATGTTTTTATTTCAGAAGTCTTAGAAATGAAGTTGTGAGTCTGTCAAAAGTCTTAAAATACTCTTATTTTTGGGAGTCTGTCAAAATATTAGAATATAACAATGTTCTAGTAAATGCTAGGCGCTAGTTGGGCGGTAGCCCAGCGCCTTGGCGGTTGAAACTTTTTTTTTTTTATATTCTATTTTTTTACTTACTTTTTTTTTTTAATTTCTTTTTTTAATTGTAACTTGTACCACCACCCACCATCATTAATGATGGCTAGATCCCACCATAGTCTTTTCAAAAAAAATTCACCATAAAATATATTTTATATTATTTGTTTTTCTTTTCTCGATAAACCTCCATAAATATATTCCAATTTCAAGTCACATATCCAATTTTCAACACAAACTAATACACTATCTCTGTATCCCTCTTCAACATTCAACTTCTTTTTAATTTCCATATTTCAATTTTTTTTCCCTTAACTCTTATCATCTTCTTTTCTCGATAAACCTAACCTCCATAATCATATTTTAATTTTCAACACATACACTCTCTGTCTCTCTCTTCATCCCTCTATTCAAAGTAGACTCATCTTTTTATTTTCTTTTCTCTGAAACTCGTTCTCAAACATGTGTTTTTTTTTTTTTTTCCGCTGTGAATGGTATCGGATCTGGACACCAGGCACCTGGGTTTTATTCTCTAGCGCCTCCTTAAGCTTCTGGTCGAGGTGGTGACGACCCACTCGCAAACGGCTGCGACCTTTCGGAGACAGTTTGACCGGTTAAACAACTTCCATCGACGGCAAGTTTTGGAACGACTAGGCAAAGTCAACGACTTTAACTCCGATTAGCCCGATTTTTCGGCCAAATTGGCCAATTTTTCTGACCAAATCAATCGATATTCTTCCGGCCGCCTAATATGTCCGATTTGGCCGATTTGGCCAAAACGGGACGGCCGGCATCCGCCTAACGTATAGGCGGCCAATTGTACCGTTTTTTGAACACGGAATTTATCGGGAATAGAAAAACAAATAATATAAAATATATATTATGGGGAATTTTGTTTTTAAAACACTATGGTGGGATCCAGCCACCATTAATGATGGTGGATGGTGGTACAAGATACAATTAAAAAAAAGAAATTAAAAAAAAAAATACATAGAATAAAATTACCAAAAAAAAAAAAAGGTTTCAACCGCCGAACTAGCACCTAGCGTTTACTAAAACACTGGTTACAACCCAATATACAAATTTGTAAGCTGTTATTTAAAATTAAAATTGAATTTCGAAAATTTCAGCATTTTTTTAGGTTTCTGCAATCAAATTTTACCCAGTTAATGCCTTAGATTTCCTGATTTCCATCAGCAATTCCTACCAATGATTGTGAGATTGCAATCAACCAGAGTTGCGGTGCCAAGGAAAATCTAGTTGTCATGCCTAAATCCTAACTTCTGATTTTATTTTTCCACTTAATCCTGAGCAACGTTTTACAACTATAACACAACCAACAAAACATTATTTATGGATCATGTCAAACCCTTATTCTAAGACAAATTCCTACCCTCAGCCTTGAGCCCTCGAAACAAAACCAAAGCTCCACAAAAATAGTACTAACAATAAAAATAATAATAATAATAAAGCCATCCATTTCAGTCCTACATCATCCCATAGCACAAACTCCAAAAAACCCAACACAAGGGATCACAACCAGATTTTTTTCAGGAAGGGAAATCATCCTCAGACTTCTCAAATATTATTACCAACTTCTAAACCACAGATGTTCACAGTTATTTAAGAATTATTGCTATTATAGCACCAAGACATGGAAATTTTCACTTCACGACTCTTATTTGAAGATAATTTCAGCTTTTTTGTTTTTTAATAGAAGAGAAGATAATCTCAGCTAAATTTAGACAAGTGATTCATGTCGAACGAAATCTGCACCATAGGCTCAAAACAAGTCGTCATTTCCAAAAAAAAACTAAAAGGCGTCTTTTGGTTAAAATTTTTAAATATTATCCTATCACCATCGCAATTTGACATCTCCATTCTGAAAATAAAAATGAAATCCAGACATTTACAGCAGCACTTTCTACAAAATAACCAAGAAGAGAGCTAAAATTTAAACAATCAAAAGAATGCATAACAACCAAAATCTATATACTGCCTAATAAAGAAGACAACAACAGTAGCTACTTTTCCGATTGTAACACACTAACATGTCATAATATATAAATGTTTCAATGACCTATACCACTCTTCAAGAAAGAAACATGTACCTTCTCAATGTTGTCCAACATAACCCCTTTGACCTCAGTAATTTGAGCCTTCAATTTGGCTAGCTTGCTTATCTCTTCAGGGTGGTTCACACAATACTGCATGTGCTCCTTAAGCCTTGGCCTACAAATGAAAACAGGAAGAAATGAGCAATACAGGATTGTGGCAGAGAACAGTAAGATATAACATAGTCAAGCAAATACGAACCCAAATTCTCTGTCAAGATTATATGCAATGCTAAATCGATCTTCAAATAAATCATCGTCATCGTCATCGTCAGCAAGTGGATGTGCACCCTCATCTTTTATACTTGCACCATAACGCTGCTTAAAATCGTCCTTCACTCGTTCAAGAAACACAAAAGGCACACTCCTCCCAGTAGATTCATCAGCAACGACAAGAAATACTGTATAAAATACCAAACAAGCAAGCATGTTTAAAACCACAAATCCTTCTCAAAAAGACAAAAACTAAGCTAAATTCCAGAAATAAAGAAATACTGCATAGAATACCCAACAAGCCTCTTCAATAACACAATTTCCTTATAAGAAGCTAAAGCTATAATATGAGGAACGAAAAAAAAAAATGCACACTCCTCCCAGCAGATTCATCAGCAACAACAAAAAGTACCGTATAAAATACCCAACAAGCAAGCATGTGTAAAACCACAAATCCTTCTCAAAAAGACAAAAACAAAGCTAAATTCCAGAAAGAAAGAAATACATCATAGAATACCCAAAAAGCCTCTTCAATGCCACAATTTCCTTATAAGAAACTAAAGCTACTGCTATATTATGAGGAACGAAAAAAAAATGCATAGAATACCCAACAAGCAATCCTCTTCACGCCACAATTTCCTCCTAAGAAACCAAATCTATGTTACAAGGAGCTAAAAAAAAAGGACTGCATAGAATACCCAAGTACCCAACAATCAAAATCAAGGCTATCCAACGCCAAAATTTCCTTCTCAAAAACTAAAGATGTAGAGTAACGCAAAATAAAATACTGCATAGAATACTCTCAACAAACAAGCATCGTTAACAACACAATTTCATACCCAGAAGCAAAAATCACATGAAGATAAAAGAGAAGAGAAGAAAATACCGAATCCGCTGTCGAGGAGGAAATTAAAAGTGTGACCATCACAAGAATAAGTGTATTTGCTGCTATTAGAAGGCAGCCTCTGCAAACATTGAACGGCTATGGTACTGAAATTCCCTGAATACGAAGTGTGCTCCGCTAATACTACAGTCCCTTTCGCAACAAAGCTATATATCAACCCTTTCTGATTCATCTCTCTCTATTATAAATTCCAAATGCGTTCAAAACCCAGAAAAACAAAAATTCAAACAATAACCTACAAAATCAATCCCCAAAAAAAAAAATCAAAAGATTGACTACAAATAACCGGTGATGAATTCAATATAAAATTGAATAGAAAAATGAAGATTGAATGATCTTACCAGAGGAATTGCAAATCTGTATAGAAAGAGAGAGAGAGAGAGGATCTGGAGACGAGACAGTTGAGTGTTGCTTGGTGTCGAAGAGTTGGGAAATGGAGGGGTTACAGTCGGTGACAAACAGACGTAGTCCACCACTCCAAGGTCTTGTTAAAACTTATAAACAAATGACTATTCAATTTGCTTAAAGTTACTATTTTACTGTTTTACACTCAACCTACCCAAATTTTTTTTTTTTTTAATTATTATTATTATTTAAAGGGGTGCTAGATAAGGAAGGCAAAAATCCCCAACCTGCCCCAAACTCGTGGGGCCCCGGTCCGTGGGTTTGGGGCTGGTTTGAGGCGGGTTTGAGACAGTAAAAACAGGTAACGGGATGGGTTTGGGGTACATTTCTTGACCCGACTGGGTTACCGGGTCGGGTATGGGGTGGTCCCTTTTGACCCGGAATATATATATATTTAAAATATATATATATATTAAATATAAAAGGAAAAGAAAGAAGAAAATCTTATGTTGGCCGAAAAGAAAACAATTTGAAAGAAACAAAGTAATATATATATATATATATCGAGTTTAAACCCAAGATGACAATATATATATATATATTTAGAGAAAAACTCGAGATAAATATATTTTAAATATATGTTTGTTTTCAAGAAGACAGAGTGATGGTGAAGATGTTTGATGAATTTTGTTATTAAAATTTTTTATGTTTAAACTATTTTTGTGAAGATGTTGAATGGATTTTATTGATACCGGAAATGTTGTATATATTTTATATTTTTGTTCAAGCCATTTTGGGATTTGTATTTTATACTTTACTGATGAATTTAATGTTCGTTAAATTTAGTTATCGTGCTATATTAAATTTAAATTTACGTAAATGAATCGGGTCATTCAGGTCGAGTTTGGGGCACCCTTGACCCAAACGGATCGAGTTTGGGGCGAAAATTGAAAACCCGTTCGGGTCACGGATCGGGTTTATGGCAACTGTTGAAAACCAGGTTTCGGGTTTGGGGCGGCCTTAACCCGCCCCGACCCGCCCCATTGTCATCCCTAGGGATGGCCATTTTCCCCCGGGGCCCCAAATCCCAACTCCCCCATCCCCATTTGGGGATTTTTTTTTTGGGGAAAAATGGAGAAATGGGGGGGGATGGGGATAGGGAAGGGTCCCCCCATCCCCATTTCCCCATTTCCCCCAAATATATAATATAATATAATATAATATAATATATTTTATTATTTTTATTATTTCTATTATTTCTATTTTACTAACTATAAATACATATTTATAACTTAAAACCTAACTTATATAGGCAAAATGGGGGAATGGGGAAATGGGGGATCCGGGGGAAATGGGGAATCGGGGAAAAACGGGGAAAAATGGGGAAAACGGGGAAATGGGGATGGGGGTGGGGAGACCTCCCCCCAAATCTACCCCATCCCCATTTTCCCCAAATGGGGAAATGGGGGGGGATGGGGGAGGGTTTGGAAATTGGGGATGGGGATGGGGGGACCTATATCCATCCCCATTTCCCCATTGGCCATCCCTAGTCATCCCTAGTGCTAGATACACTCTCCTTATCCACTCTCTTTTCTCCTTTCGATACTTGTCCTATATTGACTTTTATAAATAAATTTTAGAACCATCATTAATGAATTATTTTTTACATGTTATTTAAAATTCTAATCATCCACATCTTTCCAAATTGCCCTTTTTTTTACACCAAATTGTCATTTCCAAATATGTAAGCAAAAATCTTCAAAGGTAAAATGGGTTGAATAATATTTATTAAATTTATTTTATATTTATTTTAAAAAATAGCAAATATATTTTTAACAATATTTAAGTTATTAAAATACAATAAACATTGGCATCTTTCGTTTTTTTAGTATATTTGAGTTTTGATATTATTAATGAATTTTAATTTTTTTTAACTATATTTTTCAAATTGCTTAAAAATAATCACTTTATAAAATATGATGAACTTATGATAATATAGACAAAAACGATAATTTTTCAAGTATAAATTGTATTTGTTATGATATTTTAGAAAATAAAAAAGAGATATAAAATAATAATAATAATAATAATAATATTTAAGAAAAGAACTATGACAATTAGGTGTAAAGAAAAAGGGAAATTTGGGAAGATATAATGGTTTGTATTGTAAATAACATGTAAAAACAATTTATTAACAATGACTCTAAAATTTATTTCAAAAAAAATTAATAATGGACAAGTGTCAGAAGGAGAAGAGAGAGTGAGTTGAAAGAGTGAGTTGGGAGAGTAATTCTAGCACTCCTCGTAAAGATATTAACAAAATTTAATGCGAATAGTGTTAAATTATAAAATAGAGGAGTGCTAAATACACTCTCTCAACTCACTCTCCCTTCTTCTTTTGACACTTGTCCTATATTGACTTTTCAGAAATAAAGTTTAGAGCACTTTTTAATAATATAGACAATATAGACAAAAACTATAATTTTTCAAATATAAATTGTATTTGTTATAATATTTTAGAAAATAGAAAAGAGGTATATAAAATAATAATATTATTAATATTTAAGAAAAGGACTATGACAATTTGATGTAAAAAAAATGACAATTTGGAAAGATGTGATGGTTTGAATTGTAAATAACATGTAAAAACAATTCATTAATGATGGTTCTAAAATTTATTTCAAAAAAGTAATAATAGACAATTGTCAAAAAAGAAAAGAAAGAGTAGTTTAGAGAGTCAATTGAGTGAGTGATTATAGCATTCTTCTATTTTTACATTGAAATTATCAGGTTATAATAGTTTTGATTTAAAAATAAATAAATAAATAAATAAACAAAACATCTATACCAAAAGCTTCTACCAAGACCTTCATATGAAGGATTAAAGATGTAACTAATTTTTTTATTTTTTAAACAGAAATTATTATGAATTGTAGAGATAAAGTTTTACTGTCGTCTAATTTGGCTCGATGGTAAAAACACTTATTTAGCTTGATAATATTTCATGTTCAAGTCATTGTCGTAGAAAAAAAAAAAATCAAAATCTTTATGTGGAGGATGTTTTTTAATATCCCCTAAAAAAATAAAAATAAATAAATAAATTGAAAAGTAGAAATACCAAATTTAAAAAATTAGTTATGTGCATTTTATTAATTTTTTACATGGTTGTATAATAAACCCAAACTTTTAGGGTGCGTTTGTTGCGCGGGATAGGATTGGACTATTTTTAAGACATGGGATTGGATTGAATTGGATTAATTATAGTGTTTTCCGTATTTGGTACAATATAGGATTAGATTAAAAATAGTCTAATCATGTGTTTGGTACATGATGAGATTGGAATAAAATAATATATATCAATTTAAATAAATTTAATATTTTAAATATAAACAATATAATATAAAATAAATAGAGTATGGATCACATCCAGAAAAATAAGAATATAAAATACATAATGGTTGGTCCCACCAAAAAAATATTTAAAAAAATATATAAAGGTTGGGACTAAAATAGTCCCGGCATATAAGGCGGGACAAAACAATCGCACCACAACCGGTCTATTATTGGGCCCCACAGAATTGTTTTCCAACCCATTGCTCACAAAAATTGGCCAATCCAGTCTGATCTTGTGTAACAAACACAAATTTAAAGAAAAGAAGCTCAATTCTATTAGGCTGTGTTTGTTGGCCAGGATTGGACTGGGATGGGACTATTTTTAGTCCAATCTCTCGTTTGGTGATGTACAGCAACGAGGACTATTTTTAGTCCATAGTAATTTTTATCCCACCAGAGGAGGATAAAATAATCCCCTCCAAATCAACGGGATTATTTTATCCCCTGCAATTTGACTGTTCTTCTTCTTCAATGGATTAAAAAAAACAAAACCAAAAAACAATTTCAAATGAACACAGACCACCACCAACACCAGTCATCACCCAACTCCGACACCAGCTCTCATAAACCACCACCACCAACAAGAAATAGAAACCCAGAAACTGACACCCAACCAGAAAAAATTAGTCCTGGCCTTTTTTAAAATTTTTTTTTTTTTTGTTGAGACCCACCGAATATCAAAACCAGAAAAAAAAAATTAAATAGGGAGATGATTTCTAATCGTCAAACCCAGAAAAATAATTTGAAGAGGAGATGATTTTCAATCGTCAAACCCAGAAAAATGAAAAGAAAAATTGAAAAACCAATCAATCATCTATCCCCACCACAACCACCATCAGAATCCAAAACCCTCCCAAATCAAAAACCTAGAACATAATCACCCAAAACCCATAAATCCAAAGTCCTCCCACCATCAAATTTTTTTCTTCAAGAGTGAACTTATTTCTGATCACATGACTTATAATACGGTATTTTCAAGGTTTTTACTTTTTTTTTACAAACGAAATTTTAAATAAATAAAAATAAAATCGAGAGAGAGAGGAATTGAAATCTGGAAACAGAGTTGAAGAACATAGAAAGAAGAAGAAATTAAGTGAGAGAGAGAGGAACAGATCAAAGAAAGAAGAAGAGATTAAGGGTATGTTTGGTTGGGCTTTTGAAAATCCTCTACTCGTAAAAGGTCTACTTGTAGTAGATCTAATTGAAATAGAGCTTTTGAAAAAAAAATTATAGTTGTTTGGTTGGTAATTACAAACGCACTTTTATAGCAGTATACTGTTTGGTTGTAAACTCTCAAAAAGTCTACTGAGATATAAAATTACTAAAAAGGACATATTATTTATTCACTCTAAAAAAAATTAAACTTAAAAGATTTGCTACATGTTAACTACATTTTCTACTGCACAATTATAATAAAATTCAAAACTTTCACCGTATAAACTTAAAGAAACAAAAAGAAACAAGGCAACGATTGTTGGATTTTTTTTAAAATTTTTTATTGTTGGTGTTGCAACAATAAACTATTTTCCACTGAAATTTTAAGCATAATGTTGCGTACCGTACAAAACTTTTGACAACTAAAAAAAAAAAAAAAAAAAAAGAAACAAGGCAAAAAAAAAAAAAAAAAAAAAAAAAACACATAGGAAAAAAACGAAGCACAAAGCACACTCTTGGATAGTCAAAAATAAAAACAAAAAATAAAAAACAAGGCAACGCATAGGAATCTAGGTCCTTGAAAACACATAAACAAAAAAAAAGGAGCAAGCAAAAACACAAACTTAAAGATGAATAAATAAACAAAAAAAATATTAATGAACAAAAATTATACATACCATTTTTTTTTTTATTTTTTTTTTTTTTTGTATGTGTAGAGCAAATAACCATTCTTTTTTATGTGTAGAGTAAAATTATAGACTATCTGTAGAGACTAGAGAGCAAAGAATAAAGAATATAAATAGGTTCTAGGGTTTTATTTTAATAAGGGTATTCCATGTCAATAATAAACATTTAGGGATATATAGGTCAAATACTTCTTTTTTTAAAAGGTCTATTTTGAAAAGCTCATAAGGAGGAGCTTTTGCTTAGTAGAGGTTTAAACTCTACTAGCATCTACTGAATTTAAAATAGACAATTTCAAAAGTCTAACCAAACAATTCTAAAAAACTCAAGTAGAGGTTTATAGACCTTTTGAGCAAGTAGAAAGCCCAACCAAACAAGCACTAAGAGAGAGAGGATCAAGTCTTGAAAAGGGGTTGAAGAACAAAGAGAAAGAAGAAGAAAATAAGTGAGAGGGGGGATTAGATCGAGAGAGATAAGATATTTTTGGGTGGAGATATTTTTTTGTGGGTGGAGATAATTATAAAATTTATTTTTACATTATTTTTTTTATCCAATCCTATCACATACCAAACACATGTTTAGATTATTTTTAGTCCAATCCTATGTTGCACCAAACACGGGAAACACTATAATTAATCCAATCCAGTCCAATCCAATCCAATCCAATCCCATGTCTTAAAAATAGTCCAATCCTATCCCGCGCAACAAACGCAATCTAATGTTTAGAGTGACGATATTAACACCCTTAAAAAGTTGTATGTACACCCCTTTCGTAAGCACACCCATAAAAATATTACAAAATTTATAGTTTGTAAATAAACCTCACTTAGTGTCCGTTTAGGGGGGCTTATCTACTGGCTAAAAGAGTCTTTTTAATTAAAAAAGCTCTTTTCAAATTTTTTTGTGTCATTTGGTTGACACTCTAGTAGAGTTTTCGACAATTAAAAAAGTTATTTTACGTCTACTTGGAGAAGCTCAAATTTTAGGCTTTTCCAAGTAGACTTTTTGAGCTTTTTTTAAAAACATTAAAATCTCCAATATAACCCTATAATTTAATATTTGCTAGAGTATTTTGGTAATTCTCTCATTAAAAAAACTCTTTTTTAATTGACAACTAAACGACCAATGGTTTTCATTTAAAAGCTCTACCTCTAAAAGATATACTTCTAAAAGATCTACTGCAAAAAGATCTACTGCAAAAAACTCTCCCAAACGTACTCTTAATGTTAAAAATATTCTTTATTTAATTCTATGGTATTTTATTTTTACAAGTAAACCCACCTACACCTATTTGTTATCTAATCAATTTTATTGTTATTTAAAATTTTTATAATTTATTTCTCTTTGTTCAAATAAATAATTTCCAATTCCTAAATAGAAAAAATATACTAAAATAAGTTGTGTTTAAGATCATTTTGTTTACGGGTTGTAGATTAAAATAACGAAAAAGAAAAAAATACAATGCAATATACATGTGAGTGTTGACCATTGCAATTCTGGAAAAATAAATGTAGGATAACTTGATAATTGTCTGAAAAGTGTTTTATTTTTATTTTTTTATAACAGTTTGTTTAATTTTTTTCCAATGCACTACGTTTAGAACTCAAGGTTTCTCCCTCAATATTCTTCTCTTTCCACACGTCAAAGCACCTCTCTCCCTTTTCTACTATGTTTTCATTCCATAAAATCAAACTTCATTTCCCCTTTTTCTCTCTCATCACGTCAAGCAACTCTCTCATTTTCTTCTTGATTGTTTTCGGTCCTCCAAAAAAAAAAAAAATGCACTTTGATTGGAAGTTTTTCTGGTTGAAGATCCACAAAAATCACCTTGCAATCAATATGTATTCCTTAACATAAATTGAAAATATATTTGAAATTAATGTTTAAAAGGAAAGTTAGGGTTTGAGAAAATAGAAAAAGTTTCTAATAATTAATATGAACTCTTTTTTTTTTTTTGACAAACCATTAATAAAGAAACAAATTAATAATTATTGACTTATTGTTGTATATTTACAAACTAATTAATCATTTTAGTAATTTTATTTAGGGGTAATATTGGATTCTTAAAAAGATGTTAATCTGGGATGTATATACGGTTTTTAAGGGATACAAATATCGTCACCATAATGTTTATTTGAAATGGACTGAACCCATTTTAACCCCAAGCCCAGCCCAAAATGCAGAAGAAGGGGAGGAAAGTACATACAGTATTAGTATACTACGTTACCATTTTATCATAGTTTCCAAAATCATAACAAATTACAATGACGTGCCCGGACACATCATCCAGGAAGGCATGATGTGTTAAGTCACGTCACTAAGGTGCACCGATGTGGTTGCTACCAGGGGCGTAGCTGGAAAAAAAATTCGGGGTGGGCTAATCTATTTTTTTTTTTCTTATTTAAAAATCCTAAAATGTTGAACTAACCACTAAGCAAAAAATTTTCTTTGTAATAATCAAATCAAAATGATACGAGAGAAATTTCATAAAAAAAAATAATAATAAAATCAAGGGTATATCTGGTAAAAGATAATGGTAACACACAATCAAATTTTTTAAAGTATATTTTTTCTTTTCAAATCCCCAAAAGTAAAATAAACCTTAACTTTCCCAAGATTTTTCTTCTCTTTTCTAACTTTGCTATCCCATAAGAAGACATATTAATATACAAAACCTAAATGGCTAAATCTCATTAATAAAATACAATACTTAAATAACAATCATAAAATGCAAAACCTAAAATTAAAATCATTCTAAGTAAATAAATAAAAAAAAGATTAAAGTTAAGGGAATTTACTTTCAAATTGAGAGATTTAAGAGAAGAGAGAAGTCAAAGAAGTTAGAGTTTGAGATTTGGGAAAGTGGAAAAGAAAGAAAAAGTGAGGGGTTTAGGAATCTGTCGAATAATGATCGCTGAAACAAGAGAGATTTTTTTTTTTTTTTTTTATTTGTTTTATTTTGGCTGATTTATTTTAACAAAGTTTTTGAGCTAGTTGAACATATTTTATAAAGTTTTGTTTATTGGGCTTTATTAAGTCCAAAATATTTTTTACAATTTTATTTATTGGGCTTTAATAAGTTTAACCACCAGAAATCAAACTCGAAATTATTTTTCAAAACTTAAAATTATTTATTGGGTTAATTAAACAAAACTTAAAATTATTTTTTTTTAAACTTGGGTGGGCTGTAGCCCACCCAAGCACATGAAGGGCTCCGCCCCTGGTTGCTACACGATGACACCAGTGAGGATGTGACTTGACCCCTCCGCAAAAGTTAGTGATGTTCTCACACACACATCAGCAAGAGTTGATGACATGCCTAGGCACGTCACCCCATTTTCCTGCAAAACTTGATTTCCTTCTCTCCGCATGCTAATGCTGCTAACATGTTTACAATATCTATTGTTGGAGCTCGATGGACCGATCAATACCAAAAAAACTGGCTAAATTATGGCAGCAGATGCTGCATCTAATCTTTTTTCATTTCACCTCCTGAGAATGAACTACAAAGGCACATCAACAGCTGGGGAAATCCATACTCTATAACTCAAGAATGCAGAGGTATGAACAAATACAAAAGGAGAAAACTAATGTAGAAAGGGCGTTAGGGTGCCTACCAAGCATTACAATGCATCAATCAAATCACATATGCCGCCCATTCCATCCAAAGTTTTCTCACAGAGCAAATTACGTTAAAGTAAGGTCGAAGTCTAGGAAATCATATACCATGTTAAAGAAATGAAAGATGAATCAATGAGTTATTAATAAACACACTTTTAAATTATCTTAACTTACAAAATAAATGGTTTATACAGGCACACATTTCACAGAGATGCTGCCCGATGAGAATGCTGCATTACGAATCGCAACAAAACTCAAAAGAGTTCAAATCAGGAATGTCCGGATTGTTTCCATCTTCAAAATCAAATGAATTTGAAGAATGGTATAAATAACAATTACTAAAGCGACATGGGGAGGAACACAAACAAATTTATTCCAACCCACCTTTTTTTTTTCTTTTCTTTTTTTATGAATCATCTTTTTGGTTTAAGGTCAACCAGTTTTGCAGAAGAATCAATTGTTGCTGGGCTTAGCCCCAACAATAGACGGAGCTGCACCCCTAGTTGCCTTCACATATGAGGCATAGTCACTGTAATGCATTGTAAATAGTGTGCTTTCATAACGGGTTAGTCGTATACGCTTTCGGAGTGACTCAGTGATGGTGCCATTGTAGCCTGCTTTACGCATCAGTGAGTCAATTGCCTCCACTTTAATCCAACCTGAAACCGAATACCACCAGTATAAGAGAGATGTCTTAGATCAAAATACTGATGATAACCAAGTGAGATATGAACATGGTCCTTGCAGTGGCAAAACAAAGCAAGAACTGACTCATGTTGTGTTTTTTGTTTTTGTGCCTTGTGAGTTGTGATGATGACCATGGATGAGCACTTGCTCCACATCGTTTGGGAGGGAGGGCCTGGACCAGTATACAACACATAGGGTTCCTTAATCGGGTGGAGGGAGGTTGTAAAGCCTATAAGCATAACTGGAAGACTGTATATAGGACAATATTTGCTCGGTGGACTATAAAGAGTGAGAATTGTGATATCCATGATTCATCTCACATCATTTGAAAGGGAGAGCCTGGCTCCCTGAACAACTGAAAGAAAAGACTGCCATTTTGGCATTCACGAAATGCTTTGAGGTACATACCAGACAGCTTTAAAAACTTTTATATGTCAAGTATTTTAACAAAAAAAAAAAGGGCTGAGGTCTGGATTTTAGAATTACTGTATATATGTTTGTGTGCATGTGTATGAACATATACTCAGAGAAACATGACTCAGGACTTGCACACTCAGAATCTCTACCGTTATTTTTAAAAATGAATGGAAATTCATGAATTTTATGTATCAACGTATCTTTGAACCTAGTGATCACTAGTACTTTAGTTCAAAGCACTGTCTCCATGTCCCACACTCTTTTCTTAACTTAAAAATAGAATACCTTGCATTTATTGGATTAACAGATAATGAGAAGCACAATATACCTTCATGGGCAGCCACCTCAGGCAAGTATGTGGCACTTCGCCTTATGTTATATTCAGGGTCAGTAAATTCAATAATTAAACCATGCTTTCCGATCTGCAATTAAAACTCTGGTTAGATTAGAAGTAAAAATGTTATCTCTAAAAAAAAAAAAAAAGAGCATCACTACAAATTACGATCAAATAGAACTTATGAAGCACCATTACTCTTCAGTCTCTCAAAGAGGATTACCAAGTAAAAGCATTATATGATATATCCCTACCACATAGCTAAATGCAGAAGAATACACTCATCACTCAACACCAATATTAAGGGCCATTGACAAATCAAAACATTCTATTCCACTATGCATGCATTTGTAAGTAGCTACAGGAGAAAGCACTTATTTATAACTTAATCACATTCAGCTTCATGTAATTCTATCTCTAGGAGATAGTATGATCGTGTGCCAAATTGTTATTCTCAACCTATTGGGTATTACAGTCTAAGGTATGAAAAGTGTATTGCTGCTTAGCGTATTAAGTTATACATACAAACATCCTAATCCAAATGTTCCAAATATTAAAACAAGTTAGAAAAGCACATACCTCCCAATCAAGGTAGTTGTCAGCAGTTTCATAGTTAGTTAAAATTGAAACTGTACATTCCAGTTGTGGTAACTCTTTAGCCTGTATAGGAGGGAACCTGCGGTCCCTCAGTGCACTGAAAGATACATGAATCAGAGAAAAATAAATGAGCTACTTCTTTTATAAGTTTGCCAAATAATAATGAATATATCATCTTATCAGAAACCCAGATGGTAAACAGTAGAAATTAATTAAACAAGCAGAACAAATAGGAATATATTCCCAGTATGTAGCTATTTTGAAGTTTCTGCTACAACTTCCTTACCATCACGTTATCTTATTACCCACAAAGAAAGAGATTGTTAACTCTTCTCTGACTTTTCATCATCAAGACATTGTCTTTGGCTGAGCATTCTTTTGCTGATCTTGTCCTCACTTTAACCAATAACTGCGGTGTCAATGACCTCGGAAATCGGAATAGCCTACATAAGGCATTATATATGTACATCTTACCATTCCTGTGGCTAAGAGCCTTCGCAGCTCAGGCACAATCAACCATTCAGCAGGTAGCCCATTGTAATAAGATATTAATGCATACATAATTGTCAGAAGATAGTGATAGGATCATATTATACTTATCGTAGAACTTTCCAAAATTACAACACTAAATAACATTTGGTATATATTCTATTTTGTCAAAAATGAAAAATCTCACAGTAAATTAGCAAAAACAAAAGGGCAAAGTATGACATGGGAAGTCATTCTACTGATACCACACATATTGCAAACAGGCATAAAATAAATAATTCAAACAGAAAAGTCACCATACATTACAAGGAAAGTGAGAGAGATTCATAAATATGATGACAATCAGCACATATAAAACTGTGATGCAGAGTATGTTTTTTGCAATAATACCTGGTTAAGGCATAGTCCTTAAAGCCATTAATTAAGCAGCGGGCTTCCAGGGTTCCGATGCATCCACGCAAACGAGGCTCCCCACCATTCAATACTTTTTTCCAGGTGACAAACAATGGGCTAGCACCAAAATATGATAAGTATCAAATGCGAACATTATTTCCAACACGGTTCAAAACATATTTCTCTCTACATCAGATTTTTAAGCAAATGAATTTATGGAAAACATCAAAACATCTTAGAAGCACGAATTACAAAGATAAACACACTGCAGAATTATTTGATGCCATCACAAACAATGCAATGATTGTAGAATAAAACTGAAAACACATGTAAACTGAAACGATACATTATCATGGTACAGGCAAATCAAATAACAGTAGAAGAAGAAAAGTGAAACAATTATGAGAAATAAAACATAAGTTAGAGACACAAAAGAAACTAAATAGTGTTTGATGAAGTCCTAAAGCCAATGTTTTAGCAAAATCCCCATCTGATTGTGATGCTGAGAATGCATAAAAAGTGACAACAAAAACAATTCTAAAAGCTTAGTAAAGTATATGTAAATTCAGTTTTCCTCATTAAAAACCCAGTGTGATGATGGCAGCATAATCTAAATTTGGAGAAGAAAAAAAACTTATCTGAAGGAACTCATGAAGTTGACATTGCATTTTCACACAACTAAGAAAACATTAAACAAATAGACAATCATTACAAAATTATGAACAATAATTCACCTCCTCAGTCTCTAATTGCATATAGCCAGTAAGCCAGATTATATTTTATATGTGCATTGAAATCATGCATCTGGAAAATGCTTTAACTTCCCTATTTCCATAACAATTCAATACTCCAAGTTAAGTTGCAGCAACTACAGGTTATAGTATATCATTTTGAAAGAAAAATACTTGCACAGCTCATGCCAATTTTGCAAAAAGGGAATTCTCAATTACATTGTGGATCTGGGAGAGGGAGGACAGGAGAAGTGTCTGCCATTATAGAATTTGATGGGTGTAACTTTTGTGAAGTCATCTTCATGAATTGACAATCTTATTTTTACATCTTCATTAATTGACAAACAAATAACAAATAGGTTACGAGGTGATATAGATACTTCCTCAACATATTTTTCTAAAACACTTCCTCAGCGCACTTTGTCATAAAATCTTATAGCATACACAAACAATGCAATATAAGATTACACTGTGAACTACCAAGATTCTAGAGAGCAGTCCTCCATATAATTCAAACAGCCAAGAATAGCACTGATAAAATTTCCTCAATAATCTATCATCATAATAAAAAGCCACATGTAGAAGACCAAAGCACTGCACCAGAAAATGATTCAAGTTATCGTGCACCCAAATGAAAGGAAAAACTATGGTTCAAGTTACCTAGAAAAAGCCAAGCACTGCCTAAGAGCATACTAAAAAAATATGACAATTTCAAAGAATATAAGATTAAAATTGGTCAGATTCCAATTACAGGCTTGCTTTTGGTTACCAACAATTCTACACCCATGGGTGAAATTAATGTCATATCCCACATAGCTAACAAACGCAAGCCCGAACTACATTATAAACCTTGACCTTCATTTACTAAGCAGACACGTTATTGTCCACTTTGACTTCATGCAAGTGTCCTTTCTCCTTATGGTTTTTCTTTAGGCCATGGACTTCATTCACTCATAGGTACAGCATGCATCTAGTTAGTCAAAGAAATCCAAGGTTTATAAGCTAGTCTAGGCTCGCCTTCATCTGTAATATCGGATGTGACAAACTAACCACCATTAGAACCTTGTTTCCTCTTGAGGTTCAGTCATTCCACACCAAGTTGCAAGCTAGGTCCAACACCATCTACAACAACGCCGGTCCAATATTATTTGCTTTGGGCATCATGCAAGCATTCTTCACCCATGAGCCCAAAGTGCTTTTACTTATTTGTGATAACTCAAAGCTTTTAAGTTCAAGGACGCCTCCCCTAGTGATGTAGTGTGATTCTCCAATGTAACCCAAATTAATTAAGGTAGAGTAAACAACCTAGAAACTATCTAAGTTATAATGTAATGAAACACAGCCTGAGCATCGTAAACTTCAGACCATCGATTCTTACACATTTCGCAAGCTTAACTAACTCCCAAAATTCACAACTATGGAAGCAAAATCCTACATATAACCACATGAAATTACCGAGACTTTCTAATATTCTCTCTCTCTCTCTCGTGCAAGCATGACATGTGTGTGTGTGTGTGTGTTTTCAAGCCTCCAAAACAAGCCTCTATTAGAGCAAGTAAATAGAAACAACATATCACAGTGATAGTCAATAGATACCAACAGAAGTAAATAAAACTGAAAGTTGGAAAAATTATGTACCCTTACTACATCAAAGAGTATTCCAGTAACAGAACGCAAAAGCTGCCAAAGTCCGAATAAATGAGCCGGTTATAGGCATAGACCAATATAATACAATCCTCAAGTTTGGTATTCATATATCAAAACACAAAAGACTTCAAATTTAGGAGTAACAAAATTATAAACTTAAGCTCGAACCACTTTCCACAGTAAAAATTAAGCCCAATGTAAGCACGACAGAGAATTTGCAACAAAACTTCAGACACTTGGAAAAAAATTAAAAAATAAAAATAAAAACAACAACAACAACAACATGATAACAGATTCAATGCTTTGTCCACTTCCACTAAAATCTGCAATGCTCGTGACCAGTGTATTTTCCATCTAACTGAATGATTAAAGAACTTGAATTATACAAAATTACAAAGAAAAAAAATTGTTCCTTTTTCTGCAAAAAATTTGGGAAAAAAAGCTTTTGATTTTGTAGACACCAATATGACAAACTAACAGAGATTGATAAAAAAATAAAAAAATAAAAAAATAAAAAAAAAATTGTAAATACAGGAACAAAATTGAAGAGTGACGATCACAATCGAAAAAGAAAAAAAAAACATGCAAAAGAATTGAAAGTGAGAAATAGAAAAATACTGTTGGCCTTCATCGAAAGCAGGAGGTGGAGCGTCTTCGCTGTTGTAGTGAGCCACCAGTGTGTCGAAACAGTACACTGCCATTTCCCGATTCGCCGACACCATTTTTCTTGTCACAGAAAGCACAAAATCGAAAACGAAACGGGGGCCTCCTTCGTCGTATCAAGCACACACGTAATGGGTTTCTTGCTCTATCGATTTGTATATGTTGTTGCTAAAACTGGTAACTCTTTATAGAAGAACACACACACACACACAGACTTTTTTTTTTTTGATTAATTAATTTATATATTTTGTTAAAGGCAAATTGCAGCCAACCCCTAAGGTTTGGCCTTTGATAACCAAAAACAATTTTATCGTTAATTGATAATTACATCCCTTACCATTAGTCAAAGCTAGTCAAGTTTAACCGTTGACCGGATTTGACTGCTATAAATACCTAAATACCCATGAATAAAAAAATATATATGATTTTAAAAATATATAAATATATGAAAACAAATTTGGATCTCCGCTATTAAAAAAAATAATATTGAAAATTACAAAAAAAAAAAATTTAAAAAAAAAAAAAAAACAACAACAACATTTTCTTCAGATAATTTTTCTTCTTCCATGTGGATTCCCGATTTTTATTTCATATTCAAGTTTTTTATATTTTTCAAAACTAAAAAAAAAAAAAAATCTTGCTCATTTAAATCTAATCTAACAACATTTTCTTCTTTTATTGATGTATTTCCAGATTTTTCTACACATTTTTTTAGATTTTTCAAAAATAAAAAAATTAAAATGTGGCCAAGATGAATGGTGAAGAATTAAAGCTTTAAATCTTTTTTTTTTAATAAATAAAAAGGCTTGAAATGATAAAAATACATCAGTAATGCTACACATCCCACCTAAAATCCCACATTTTTCATCTCACTACATGTGGCATGTGAGGTGTCAAATGGTGAGTGGATGCATGAGGTAGGTGAGATAAATCATCATTAGTATGTATTCACTCACAATTTGACACTTCAATATGCCACATGTAGTGGGATGAAAAAAGTGGGATTTTAGGTGGGATGTTTAGCATTATTGAAAAAACATTTATCTCTATTAAGTTTGACTAACTTTAACTAATGGCAAGGGAGGTCATTGTCAATTAATCATAAAGTTGTTTCTGATTGTCAAATACCAAACCTTAGGGAAGTTGGCTACAATTTACTCATTTTGTTAAGAGAATTAATTAATTTATATATATATATATATATTAAGAGAATTAGTAACGTTACGTATGGAATTTTAAAAGGTTTAATATTAAATATTTCCCCTTACCTTTAAACAATTATTAGATGTTTAGATAAAAATATTTTTATTTCATAAACACCCATTGTAGACTAACAAACAATGCTTTTATTTAGTAAACGACAGAAGGTATAATGTTCAATTTATATAACAGAAGTTTAAATAAGGACATTTTAGACTTTTTAACATCAAAACTCAATCAATTAAACCATTGTCTGTTAGTCCACAGGAAATGTTTCTGAAATAAAACCATTTTTTATCGAGATATCTAATAATAGTTCACTACGTTTGATTTGATGGAAATGAAAGGAAATGATAGTGAGGAAAGGAAAGAAGAGGATAGTGGTTTTAATAATTATTGTTTGGATGGTTATGGCCTTATGGGTGGAAAGGAAAGGAAAGGATAGTGGTTTTATTTTATTTACGAAAATACCTTTCTTTTAACAATATGAATACAAACAATATATAGGGTTATTTTTGGGATTTAAAAAAAAAAAACTATTAATGGTGGATTCCTTTCCTTTCCTTTCTCTCCCTTTCCTCCCAAATTTGGATGGAAACCAAAGTGTTTAAAATAGAAATAAATTATTCCACTCATTTCCTTTCATTTTCCTCCATTTCATTTCCTTTCCCTCTCATTTAACCATCCAAACAAGAAATTAAAAATCTCCCAAATTCTTTCTTTTCTTTTCTCTCCGATTCCTTCAAACCAAACATAGTGTAAAAGTGAGAGAGTCTTTAATATTAGCCCATTTTAAAAGAAGTTGAGTTGTGATTCCGAAACTTCCCTTACTTTATTTTTGTTGAAAATACTGGAATCGCCTTCGACTTGCCTTCCTTTCGGATACTTTTTGCTTTTTTGGGTCTATGTGGGCGGTGGGCCTACTCTTTATATAATAACTTTATTGACATTATTGGTTGTTTCCCTTTCCTTTTCTATTTCAAACTTATTAACATCGGTTTAGTTACTATATAGTTTATGTTTAATTATTGGATTAGTTTTTACTTTTTAGTCGTTAAAGATTTAAAGATCCGTTAGGGTTAGATAAGTTTACACATAAACCCTTATTAGTAATTTTATTAAAGGCTGTTTTTTTTTTTGTAATGTAATTATTGAATAAAATCTAGATGTATAAATCGAGTGACAATATCGACAGTCATAAAGTTTTTTAAAATATTAAATAAATTCGGGTATTTTTAAGTAGAAAAAAACTTGAACCCACAACCCAAGACTTGAATCCATAGGCCACAACCTTTTGATATAGGTGTGAGGTTTTATCACTTAACCATCCTCATCTTATCATCGGTTAAAGTTAAATATTATACCTATTATATACCGTTAATTTTGAAATTGACCGGATAAATTGGAAATGAATCTTTCCTTTAAAATAAATTAACATAAACCCAACAAGAGTCAAGCCGTCGTTATCGTTATTTTATTAAGAATATGACATTTTAATATATATATAAGTGAAAACAGAATAAAATAAAAAATTTGGTGGATGAATGAGATAATCCTGCACGTACAAGAAACCCATCGCCGATGGCGGACCAAGTTAGGAGTCAGGACCATGTGGGGCACACCTGAATTTTTATTTATTTTTTTGAAGGAGGGCACACCTGAAATTGTACATAAAAATTTTAGTTTTTAAAATAAATATATTATATAAATAAACTTAATTTTCCATTTTTTTTTATTCTTTCTCTAATACTTTCCAATTTTTTATTTCCTATTTTACTCGTAATTCTATTTGAATGCATATTAACTTTTTCTTTTTATTAAAATTTCATTATTCTTATTAAAATTTCACTATTGATGTTCCTAAAATCTCAAATTGTTTTTTTAATCAAAATTGTCAATCTATATTTTAAATTTATGGCATCAAAACTCTAAAAATCACAAAAATGAATTAATATCATGTTGAGTTATTTTGTATTATTAAAGATTATGCAATTTCTAGAATGGGTCATCTTTATATAAATGTGTGTGTGTGCGTGCGCGCGCGTACATGCACATGCACATGCGTGCTCGTGGATAAATAGAAATAGATTTTACTGTTAGGTGTTGACTTGTATTCCTAAGTGAATCAAATGTGAACCAAACAAGACTCAACTGATGTGGAGCTTCCTGGAGACATGGGATACGTTTGGAAGTTAAATGGTGGTGTTTGAGGGAGGTTGAAGACTAGAATAACGGAAGAATGAAGCAAACCACTGTAGGTTGTGATGTGGCTTTGACAGCGGTTCCCACAGCGGTATAGCGCTGTGATGTACAATATGGATTTCGACAGCGGTAATGAGAGCAGTCGAAAATCAGTGGAGTGAGAGCGCTGCGAGTGGCGCTGTGAAAGCCACAGCGATGACAAGAGTGGTCATGAGCAGAATTGTTTCGTGGTATTGGAAGCGGGGTGCACATCGTGACCAATACGGGGGAGACGATGTATTACAAAGATCAGGAATGTTGCGCAAAATAGGAAAATGTATTCTTCTGGAAGTTTTTGTGCTTGAAGGAAAAGGATTTACTCCTTACAAGAAGACTTGTCATAAAAGGAAATAGTATTTATGTGGAACAAGTAAGTCTTGTACGTTTAGAAGTAGCATTTTATTTTATCCTAAACTCCCTGTAATTAGTATAAATAGAACCTTGTAATTAGGTTGAAGCGTGAGTTGAACACCATGTAACATCAGAGAGAGTGTGATGAGATCCGGGGAGATCCAAGGGAATATCCGGGGAGAGATCCAAGGGAATATCAGTGGATCAAGTATGAGATCTGTGGGTGATATTTAGGGGAGACCTAGGGGATATTGTGGGGTTCTTGGTGAGGATCTTGTGAGCGTAGTTTGGGGTTAGGTTTGAGAAAGAATCATGAAGTATTTGATTGTAACAATTTACCATATAGTAGAACTTTCTTTGTCGTCCTGACGGCCCGTGGTTTTTTTACCCAATTTGGGTTTTCTACGTATATCTTATGTTGTGATTGTTTATTCTCTCTCATCTATTTTTCTGCTTATTGACGTTATTAATTGTTATGAGTTATGTGCGTATATTAGGCACGACGTTTCCACGTTCATCGGTTCTTTGGAATTATCCCCAACATTTACAACATAATCAAATTGGAGATACTGGAGTAGTGATAGCTCGATCATATAAATAGAGAAAACAATTATCAACAAAATTGACAGAGGATATTACAAAAAGATTATAAAAAATAAAATATTTTCAACTAAATTTGAAATGGGTTTATTTTATAAAACTTCTTCAGAAAAATTAAAACAAAACTTATTAGTCTTAATTGCAGTTATTATTCTTATTATTTTTTTTTTGAAGGAAAGAAACAAATAGACTAGACTGGATGGTCATCCGGACAAACCTCTCCACATAGGGAGGGTAGGATTCCATCTAAAAACGATCTTCTTCTAACAACCGACCTAATTTAGAAAGATTATGGGCGACAACATTCGTCTTTCTAGACGCAAAGACCAAAATCTCACTAGTAGAATTCTTCAAAATGCCTCTAATATCAACCACGATTAAACCCGTTATTATTATTTTTAAGTGTCACATTTCATGTAAATTTATGAGTCCGCCAGTGTAAGCATTACTTGTGATTGTTATGGTCTACATTAATAGTGAAATTGTTTAATAATTAATATATAGGGTTGGTATTCAACTACACGTTGGCAGAGAAAGACGAGAAAGACATAGTGAGTGTATGATTTACTTGTCACAAGCCTTTTCTGACCAGTTAACAGTTCTGTCCCAAACCTTCCAAACACAATATAGAACAACCTGTCCCGTCTCGTCCTGTCCCGTCCCGTCCTATCCCATCCCATCCCGCCTTGTCTTGTCCCATCTCCATACCAAACGCACCCAAAAGGATCATCTTTTGTTTAATTGCCGCATACACATGTATAAGTTATTTGTGTAATTAATTATTTATAAGTAGAAGAGCTAATCAAGTTCCATCAAGAGTATAATGAATAAAATATATATTTATTAATTAATATTGTTGTTGGAGGGAATAACAAGCTTTGATGTATTCTCAGAATCACAATTTAATCCATTAATACTAGTAGCAGTGGATAGGTATAAATGTGCGTGCATATGTACGATTTTGTGTATATGTTTACTCGTACGTGTACGTATGCCGTATGCCGTATGCGTGCTCATATGTACATTTCTAAAATTATATATTTAGTTTTAAAATCAATTTTCTTTCATGAATAAATAGAATTAGTTTTGATAATATAATTAAATTGGAGATACGAGGTTAATGACAGAAAACAATTCTCAATAAAATTGACAAGGATATTATGAAAAGATTATAAAAAATAAAATATTTTCAACTAAGTTTGAAATAGTTTTGTTTTAAATAAACTTTAAGATCATAATATTAAAAAGAATGAAAACAAAACTAATTATTAGTCATAATTGTAGTAATTATTAATTTTTTTTAAATGTCTCATCTCATCTAAATTTCTGGGTCTGCACAAAGCTTTACTATTGAGCAACTTGAAGCCCATGAACCAAATAAGCAAAACATAATGAGCAAAAAGTAATTGCTTGAGATTTGCCAGGGGTGCTGGTTTGTTGTTCTAATTACCCTTATTCATCTGTTCATGGCCATTGCGTTTGATTATCTTATGATGCGCAGTGGTGAAAGTTTATTTGATGTTTTTGTTGGCTACTTGTTCATACCACAAAAGAGAGGTAGCTCATATTGCTCAAAAACAATTTGCTTATATTCGCGTTGTCTAGGCTGCCATATTGAAACACCACATGGAATACCCGTCTTCGCCGAATCACTTTTTTCACTACAATAGTGATGAATTATAGTTGTGGCCTCAAGCCAAATTACTCAGGTAAACATATATTTACATTACTACGTACCTACATTAATCTAATATCTACATTAATAAATAATAATGAATATTAATACGCACTCACTGAAACTAGTACGTGTGTACACATACGTGTGCATGCATGTTAGTGGATAAATAGAAATAGTTTTTACAATATAATCAAATTGGAGATATTTGATTAATGATAGTTCATTCACATAAATAGAGAAAACAATTATCAACAAAATTGACAGAAGATATTATGAAAAGATTATAAACAATAAAATATTATCAACTAAGTTTGAAATAGTTTTGTTTTACATAAACTTCTTAAGATCATAATATTAAAAAAATGAAAATAAGACTAATGAGTCTTAATTGTAGTAATTATTAATTTTTTTTTAAAAGTGTCCCATCTCATGTAAAATCGAAACCCACGAACCAAATAAGCAAAATATAATGAAGGAAAGAGTAATTGCTCAAGAAGAAATGTGGTTGAGTTTTGCCGGGGGTGCTGGTTTGTTGTTCTCATTACCCTTATTCATCTGTTCATGGCCATCGCGTTTGATTATCTTATGATGCATATTGGTGATAGCTTATTTGATGTTTTTGTTGGCTACTTGTTCCTATCACAAAAGAGAAGCAACTCCTATTATTCAAAAACATTTTGCTTATATTCACATTGTCTAGGCTGTCATATTGAAACGCCATATGGAATACCCGTCTTCTCCGAATCACTTCTTTCACTATAATAATGGTGTGAATTATAGTTGTGGCCTCAACCCAAATTACTCAGGTAAACATATACCTACATTACTACGTATCTACATTAATCCAATATCTACATTAATAAATAGAAATGAATATTAATATGTACCCACTGATACTAGTACGTTTGTGTGCACATACGTGCATATGCGTGTTCATGGATAAATAGAAATAGTTTTTACAATATAATCAAATTGGAGATATTGGATTAATGATAGCTCATTTATATAAATAGAGAAAACAGTTATCAACAAAATTGACAGAGGATATTATGAAAAAATTATAAACAATAAAATATTTTCAACTAAGTTTGAAATAGTTTTGTTTTACATAAATTTCTTAAGATCATGATATTAAAAAAAATGAAAACAAAACTAATGATTAGTTTTAATTGTAGTAATTTTTTTTTTTTTTTAAAGTGTCTCATCTCATGTAAAATTGAAGCCCACGAACCAAATAGGCAAAACATAATGAAGGAAAGAGTAATTGCTCAAGAAGAAATGTGGTGGAGTTTTGTCGGGGGTGCTGGTTTGTTGTTCTCATTACCCTTATTCATTTTTTCATGGCCACCGCGTTTGATTAACTTAGGATGCATAGTGGTGATAGCATATTCGATGTTTTTGTTGGCTACTTATTCATATCACAAAAGAGAAGCCACTCCTATTGCTCAAATTTTGCTTGTATTCGCGTTGTCTAGGCTGCCATATTGAAATGCCACATGGAATACCCGTCTTCTCTGAATCACTTTTTTCACTACAATAATGATGAATTAGAGTTGTGGCCTTAATCTAAATTACTCAGGTAAACATACACCTACATTACTACGTACCTACATTAATCCAATATCTACATTAATAAATAATAATGAATATTAATATGTACCCACTAATACTAATACGTGTGTGTGCACATACGTGTGCATGCGTGCTCGTGGAAAAATAAAAATAGTTTTTACAATATAATCAAATTTGAGATATTGGATTATTGATAGCTCATTCATATAAATAGAGAAAACAATTATCAACAAAATTGACAGAGGATATTATGAAAAGATTATAAATAATAAAATATTTTTTAACTAAGTTTGAAATAGTTTTGTTTTACATAAACTTCTTAAGATCATAATATTAAAAAAAAAATGAAAACAAAACTAATGATTAGTTTTAATTGTAGTAATTATTAATTTTTTTAAAGTGCCTCATCTCATGTAAAATCGAAGCCCACGAACCAAATAAACAAAACATAATGAAGGAAAGAGTAATTTTTCGAGAAGAAATGCGGTTGAGTTTTGCCGAGGGTGCTGGTTTGTTGTTCTCATTACCCTTATTCATTTGTTCATGGCCATCGCGTTTGATTATCTCATGATGCATAGTGGTGATAGCTTATTTGATGTTTTTGTTGGCTACTTGTTCATATTACAAAAGAGAAGCAACTCCTATTGTTCAAAAACATTTTGCTTGTATTCGCGTTGTCTGAGCTGCCATATTGAAACGCTGTATGGAATACCATTCTTCTCCGAATCACTTCTTTCACTACAATAATGGTGTGAATTAAAGTTGTGGCCTCAAGCCAAATTATTCAGGTAAACATATACCTACAATACTACGTACCTACATTAATCTAATATCTACATTAATAAATAATAATGAATATTAATACTTACCTACTGATAGTCTGATACTAGTACATGTGTGTGCACATACGTGTGCATGCGTGTTCGTGGATAAATATAAATAGTTTTTTACAATATAATCAAATTGGAGATACTGGATTAATGATAGCTCATTCACATAAATAGAGAAAAGTATTATCAACAAAATTGACGGAGGATATTTTGAAAAGATTATAAACAATAAAAAAAAAATTCAACTAAGTTTGAAATAGTTTTGTTTTACATAAACTTCTTAAAATTATAATATTAAAAAAAAAAAAAAACTAATGATTAGTCTTAATTGTAGTAATTATTAATTTTTTTAAAGTGTCTCATCTCATGTAAAATCAAAGCCCACGAACCAAATAAGCAAAACATAATGAAGGAAAGAGTAATTGCTCGAAAAGAAATATGGTTGAGTTTTGCCAGGGGTGCTGGTTTGTTGTTCTCATTACCCTTATTCATCTGTTCACGGCCATTGCGTTTGATTATCCCATGATGCATAGTGGTGATAGCTTATTTGATGTTTTTTGTCGGCTACTTGTTCATATCACAAAAGAGAAGCAACTCATATTGCTCAAAAACCTTTTACTTGTATTCGCATTGTCTGGGCTGCCATAATAAAACACCACATGGAATACCCGTCTTCTCCGAATCACTTCTTTCACTACAATAATGATGAATTAGAGTTGTGACATCAAGCCAAATTACTCAAGTAAACATATACCTACATTACTACGTACCTGCATTAATCCAATATCTACATTAATAAATAATAATGAATATTAATACGTACCCACTGATACTAGTACGTGTGTGTGCGCATGCATGTTCGTGGATAAATAGAAATAGTTTTTACAATATAATCAAATTGAAGATATTGGATTAATGATAGCTTATTCACATAAATAGAGAAAACAATTATCAACAAAATTAACAGAGGATATTATGAAACGATTATAAACAATAAAATATTTCAACTAAGTTTGCAATAATTTTGTTTTACATAAACTTCTTAAAATCATAATATTAAAAAAAAAAATGAAAACAAAACTAATTATTAGTCTTAATTGTAGTAATTTTTTTTATTTTTTTTTAAAGTGCCTCATCTCATATAAATTTGTAGGTTCATCGTCATTGCCATAATCAATTCATAAAGCCCGAAGGTGACATAAGAAGATATACTATATCAACTCATAATCAAGTATACTTGATTAGTGCTTGGATCAGGGGTGGCTTAACGGATTTTGAGGCTCTAAATTATCGATAAAACCTGATTAGAAATATCTAACTAGATTCAAAAGATTGCAATTAAAAAATTTCTTCTTAGTAATATAACATTTTAAGTAACAAGACAAACAACAACAATTAGTAAGTACTGTAGTATGTTTCAAAAAAATTAGTAAGTAGTAATCATATTAAAATTAACCACTCGATTTATCATGCAATTAGAAAAAATTAAAACAAAAATTAAATTCTTAAATTTGAATTTATATACTTTTTAAGTTTTATAATTTCTTTTTAGAGATAATATAAATAATAGATTTAAAGATTATTGCAAAAATGTAAGTGATGTAACTCTCAAGCTTTAAGAGATAAACAAATTATAACAAAAAGAGAGTTGTAGTTGAACTTGAATTGTTACATATAAATGAGAATGATTTGATTTTTTTATAGATAATTTTTAAATGGTAAAATATTTTTGGTGAGAAGATGAAGAGTTTTGTTAATTATAACAATACTTGAAAAGTGGAGACTTAATAATCATTTTTTAAATAAATATTATTAATATCATTAATATATTCTATTTTTTTTAAGGTATATCCAATTTACAAATAAACGAGACCCCTAATTTTTTGTCTTTTTTAGGCCCTAAACACATGTCTTGCTTGCTTATGCCTTTAGTCCGCACTGGCTTGGATGAGACTGGTGCAGTATGTCGGATTTCTTTTTTCATATATATATATATATATTATCACATGCTATGGTTGCAATTCGAATTAGGATTATGTTGATTTACTCGGATAATGTCATATGTCAATAGGTCATATTACATGAATACATTACAATCCACTAATCACATTATTTTTATACCATACGCCACATAGTGTACAGTATACGAACTTATTATGTCATCAATGGGCTCCCCAGTCCCCACACTCAATATTCTTTTTTATAAATGTAGTAAAGAAAACCTTTTTAAAGAAGAAAAAAAAAAAAGGATTGATGGCATTGAAAATAGAAGCAAAAGAAAGAGCATCTTATAAGTTATAAATATCTTGTAAATTGATTCTACACAAACTTGGTAAACGGGTCCCTAGTTTACCTGATATTGAAAATGATGTTTCATTACATGATCCCAAGGGGATGGGATGGGGCGGATTTTATCTTTATTTCAGAGACATCAACTCGAAGATATTACCAAGCTAAATGAGTACTCTTCCCACTAGATAGACGGTTTTAAAGTGTAAAAAAAATAAATATATATTTGATAAGGTTATGTGCATTCAAGTATCAAATGTTATACAAGAATCTCCTTAGTTGACATACAAAGTTGAAATTACTCTTAAAGAAAATGTAATTTGTTACCAATACCTATGAAGCTTAATTTCACTTGGGAGATTTTAAGATTCTGCAACCACCAAACTCAAAACAATAAGACGCTAAATCATTATATATGTATAACACAGTTCTGGGGACATTAATTCAGTCAGAATCATGTCTCCTCTTCTGCTTGTCTTTCCTATGTTTCCTCTTGTCATCTGAATCACGAGAATGGTGCTTCTCGCGTCTTTCATGCTTCTCATGTCTCTTCTCCTCACGCCTCTTTTTCTTTCGACTGCTCTCGTCCTCCAATTCATCTTTTTCAGAGTTTCTTTTCTTTCTTTTGCTTTCATCCTCTGATTCATCTTTCTCACATTTCTCAACTGGTGGATTGGAAACAGCAGGCTTTACCATCTCAGGCGAAACCTCCTCAATACTAGATTGAAGCGTAGTGGGATCTTCCCATGGGCGAGGTGCTCTGTGGTAAAATCCCAGAAAAATTAATGCAACAAAAGAGGAGCCATAATACAGGGCAACATGCTAGAAAGAAGGTCTGATATCAAGGAATCTAGATGGTAGACAGATTAAATTATTAAAAAATAATATTAATAAATAAAATTGAAACCAAATAATTCGTAAAAGCGACAGTTTCACATTCACCACCTAGCCTATAAAAGCCATATATAAACAAGATAGTAAGCACACTGCTATAAGAAAAACCATGTTTATCAGTGTTTTCCAGTGTCTGGATGTACTGCCAACCAAAAATGAACCGAAATAAATAAATAAATAAACAAAACAAAACAAAGTGCTAGTTCACCAACAAAATATAGAACATACCAAACATTTCTTAAATACCCTTGATGTAACAACCCAAAACCGAGGAATTTCTTAGACACCAACAGCCTGTAAATGTAGTAAGATATGCTCTCACAACCAAAACTCTTAGTTGGACATTTTCATACCATTTACGCCTATAGATCCCAGATGGAACTATGTTGATGCCATATGGTTCTAAAACCAAGTATATATTCTTAGAAACTAAAGCCATAATTGAATGACCCTGTTTAAGTAATTATCAACGAATTGCGGGACACTTCTCTTAATAAAAACTTGGAGCACAAGACACCAGCAAGCACATGAACATCTATCTATATCCAACATCAAACAGACACATGATAAATGTTTTCTTATTCTTCATGAAACTTCCATTACTTGCAATCTTGATAATGTTTAACTTTCTGTAGTTTATCCGGAAACAAATGTACACATGATAATAGTTTAATACCTGTCTTCAGTAAAATAGATGTATGAACATACATATGTACAACTGTGTCTCATGTTTAGATTTCTAGAGCTGCCATTTAGATTATTCACTTGCCATGTCTAACACCCCATGCCCTAATTGGAAAATGACACTTCACACTTGTGTTCATGTTTGAATTTCCTAGATATTCATAAAGTATAAATAAGTTTTTATGTATAATGCTTGTTTCTAACCAATCTAATTCCTATCTTCTTTACCATATAATTACCAGTTCTCAAGACACTTGTCTCACAACTAACCACCATGCTGGGCAAGCCTCAAGCATCTAAAGTGATATTTTTTCTACAGAAGATGAACCTAATAATGCATCATGCAACCTGAAGAAGACAAACACAAACAAGGTTGTGTACAAGTTCAAGTACCCCAGCTATCATTCTTGTAAGCCAGTCTTCAGTAGAACCAACAACGTTAACCAACAATAAAACAAAACAAACCACCAGGACCCAGCACACAAACAAAAAAAAGGCATAAAAAAGATGATTAAAAAAAATAACTGAAGCTTCAAATCATGTTGGCAGAAAGAGTCTAGGCATGATTTAATTAATTTTCACTTCAAATTTCTAATTATACCTTGCAAAACCAACCCCATGAACCCATGCTGCTTCAGCATGCCCTGCTCCCACGTCCTCAGCAGTAGAACCTCTCTTCACAAGTTCTGAAAGCTCATGCTTATCAAGTCGATTACCATGAGGTTTACTAGCACGCTTAGGAGCTAAACCAAGAGCTTCTCTCATGGCCTGCTCCTCCTCTTCCTTGATTCTTTTGATCTCATCTTTCAGGCCGTCATCTGAATTCTGAGATTTTTTATCTCTGGTGTACCAGTGTAGATCTTTCCCTGCCAAAAATTATAATCGAAACTGTTGAAACATTCTTTGTAGAAAATGCATCTCTAAGAAAAGTGCACAAAAGAAGTAGTGAAAGCATTTGCAGAGTAGCTGCCAGACCATAGAACCATTTCAACCCACACCTTAAGGTCCTCATACAGTTATACCCAACGAAAATTAAAAACATTTAAGTGGTCTACTCTCTAAAAGCAATGAAATATAAGAAAATAAAAAGACCAAATAATCAAACAATGCAAACCAATTACCCAAACACTTCAAAATTAGTTCGGCCAAAGTAATAAATTAATTCAAAACTGTTTGGAAATGAAAGCTGTCTTATAAATAGATGCTTCTATCGAATTACTTCAATCAATCAAAATGTTGATATACACACCTCTCACAGAAGCAGAATGACAACAGATCTTGTTCAAGATAGAGAGCTTCCAAAGTATTTTTATATGCCGGTACTAAGCACATCTTCACTATTTTTGCTTTCGGAAAACAGTTTTTTGTAATATACTGCCTAACACATTCTTGGATCTTATAAATGCAAAATGCAATTTCTCATTTCACTTTCTAAAGCAAATTTTTATAACAATTGAACAGAAATGCCCTTATATTTTCTGCCCCTACAACCATTGATTATTCCAAGAATATAAATCTCAAAGCGATGAGGAAAAGAATTGCATGGATTGTACTGAAGGCAACAAGGCCATTGGGTTAAGCAGGTATGTATACTGGTCCTTTTTCCTCTTTACTCAACCAAATCTAATTGTACATGCTTAATCATGCTAGTGCAAGTGAGCCTTAAGTTATATCATTCTAATTCTTTTTAATATTTTAAACTACAATAATGCATAAAATAGTAAGACATAATAATAAGAAAAGGTAAAGAGATTTATCGGCATGGAAGAGTACCAAAAACTGGTGATGCATATGCCAAATAATTCATGAATTAGTATCAAGTGGCCAAATATCTTAACACAGTTTATAACAAGAGTTGTAGATCATTGAATTGTAATACTTTGAACAGTTGAAATTGCATCTAACATGTGTTATTTCTATACATTAATTATGTATGTAAGATATGATATCAAAAGATAAAAGTAAAAATGAAGATTATAAGTGAATATTTTAGTGCTGAAATGTTATATATAAGAATAACAAAATGGTACCTTTCTGCCATCTTCCCACAGGAGCCTTGATGCTATGACCAAGAAAATTCTCACGATGTTTATCGACCTTCACATCGTCCCAACTAAATTCTACACATAACAAGCATATAAGTTTTTCCACAAGTTGATAGAAACCACAAACCAACATCAAGATGCAAGAATAAAGAAAATTTAACAATGATTGGACAAAATTACAGAGATGTTAAGTTTCCGAAACCAACCATTTGCATAATTAAAACTAAAAAGCACTAGACAAACATGAATGAGTATGAAGAAACACATGATCAGAGGAGAACCTATGACATCTTAAACTTGCATCATATCAAGAGCCATTTCTTGCTTTTAACTTCATTAGTCATGTACTCATGTTACCAAAGAGACAGATCTCTCACCTTCAATGAAACTGTGACATTGTTTTACATATCTAAAAGCACCAAATGTAATAACCGTTGTATCATATCATTTATAAAGCAACCTTGATGATCTAGCTCAAAAAGATGTGAATATTCTCCTCCCTTTCCCTACCCTCTCTATGACTCTCTCATGAGCACGCCATTTAAATGTCAAACCCTTTCACCTCAACATCCCATGGAAGCCATCTACAGCATTTTTCACCACATCGACTAAACTTGCTGAAATGCTCTCTGTGTGCACTACACATTGCTTGTTGGTGCAAATGTGGGATCCAAGGTGAGAGGGTGGTAATCAATAACATTCTCTCATATTTAAGGTTGAACTTTGACAATTCAGACTTGTTAAGGAAATAAATAAATTCATTTACTTAAAAATAAGCATACTTAAATACAATAGCTAATTGTCAAAAGCTTGGAAGGAACTCTGGGAGCAAGTGAAGCTCTAAAGCAATTCTTGTTATCATCTTGCCAAAAAGATGACTAGCGTGCTGAAGTCAAAAGCTAAATCAAATGTATAAGACAGATTTGCAAGAAGTAAAGATAATTTCTTGAATAGTCAAACGGATAAAGGAAAATGAATTAGATTGAAGCTGCTGTCGAATGTTTAAGTTCAATAGTGCCGCTTGCTTGTTAAAATGTATTATGGGATCAACTTCTCATCATCAGTTTATTCTATTCACTCCACAAGAAACAAATCATTTTTTACTATCCAAGACTGCAGGCGGGAAGCTGGAAGACATTCTAACGACATAAGGAAGACAATAATATCAGTGGATTACAATATAGAAAAACTGAGTTGCATCCTTAAATAGCAACATTATGACCTGCCTGCCATCTAGATTGTTGCCATCTCACAGAGGGAAGCCTCACAGATGAGACTGAGAAATTTCATTTTGCTAAATCAATAATTATGATCACTACAAATGTCAAATTTTAACACAGATTAAGGCTAATTAAATTACTATAGATAAGAGTAAAGAATGTTTAACTCTGGCATCCCGTATTCACGTCCAAGCTCAAGTCAGTTGTCTCTTCTCTGAATATGTTCATCTTTGAAATCTTCACCTCAATATTTCTATCATTCTAACCAGATATTAATAGGCTCTTTAAAAAGAAGTTTAATTTATAATAAGTGCAAGTAAAATTTTCTAGAAAATAAAGTCTTTCACATGAATAGCCATAGCTTGAAGTGCGATCAATCAATGACCCACCACACCCACTTGGTCACTTCGATATAGAAAGTTTGCGCTCAGTAAATCAATCCCACGTAGTTCTTCCACTCTTATATTTTCTCCATTTAATAATTCAATTACTATCTACAACTACAACCAACTAGAAAAAAGAACAAATTCGGCTCAATAAGGATTTGCTAAATTGAGTTCATAAATCAAAGCGACCCAAAACCGAATCAATTTCCAATTTGTCTATGAAAAAATGTCAAGAATTCAGATTTTATATCGAGGAAGAAAAAAACCCTAGAAACAGAAAAATTAATAGGTAGACTGATACATTCAAAGAATGAGAAAAAGAGAAAGAGGACTTACGATCTCGGCCACCACGAACGCCACCTCTGGTCGGATGATACATATCTCTGTCTGTCAATCAGATTCCAAACGAAGGCTTTCTCCAAGCGAATTTGATGAAAATTATGGAACTTGTTACACCACACCCCTATATTCTTATCTAAATCAGTTAATACCCCCAACCCCATACCTTTTGCCTTTGCCTTCTTCTTTCAGATAAAAAAAATTGTCAAATCACAACTTTTTTTTTTTTTTTTTTTTCTGTTTTTTTTTAGGGTTAATATTAAAAACCTCTCCTTACTTTAAACTATTATTGGATGTATAGTTACAAATGTTTTTATTTTAGAAACCTCCCTTATAAACTAATACCGTTAGCTAAAGCTGACCATGGTTCAGTTAAACCGTCGGTTTTGTCCGCAGTTTAACCGGAACCGGATTGGCCAAACCGGAACCGAAAATCGAAACCAAAACTGTCGGTTTGGAAACCGATTGGAAATCGATGGTTTCGGTTCTGGTTTCGGTTTGGGATTCCTCCAAACCGGCTGAAACCGTTTAACCGCCCAAGATCGACGGTTTAAACCGCCGGTTTATTAAAATAAAAATAAAAATAAAAATCAAACAATCAGAAGTTGCCATGTGGCACTTTTTTGATTTTTTTTTTTTTTGAAAAACCGCCCAAAACCGAAACCGTACCCAAACAGCCAGTTTTGAAACCGAAACCGTGAAACCGGTAACAAACCGGTTTTTCCGGTTTCGGTTTTGGTTTTGGGTGGCCAAAAAACCGAAACCGGCGGTTTGGAACCGAAACCGGAATCAAACCGAACCGGTGCCACCTCTACCGTTAGCATTCCATTTGTGTTGACTAAGTTTGACTATAAAAAAGTCTAAATTGTCCCTATTTAAGCTTCAATTAAATGAATTGGTCATTATACCCTCATACTTTTACTAAATAAATTAATAAAATGATATAAAATATGAGAATGTTAACTTGCAAATGAGAAGTTATTTTGTGAACAATTTTATCTTTAAAAATAACAAAATTACAAATGAACCAAAAACATTAAAAATGAGTATTTGTTTGAATTTATAAAAAAGACAAATAAATACATATTCTGGTTTATTTTCAATGCTTTTAGTTCATTTATAATTTTATTATTTTTAAGGATAAAATTATCCATAAAATAACTTCTCCTTTACAAGTTGACATTCCTGCCTTTTGTACCATTTTATTAATTTTTATTTGGTAAACGTATAAGGATATAATGATCAATTCATATAACTAAAGCTTAAATATAGACATTTTAGACTTTTTAACGGTCAAACTTAGTCAACATAAACGGAATGCTAATAGTGTTAGTCTATAGGGGATGTTTCTTATATAAAAGTATTTGTAACTATACATCCAATAATAGTTAAAATGTGAGGAGAGGTTTTTA
This sequence comes from Acer campestre, assembly GCA_954870605.1. NCBI lineage: Eukaryota > Viridiplantae > Streptophyta > Magnoliopsida > Sapindales > Sapindaceae > Acer > Acer campestre. The sequence goes on from OX940808.1 coordinate 11,317,669, forward strand.
ATATTAATCCTTTATTTTAAGTTTTTTTTTTAAAAAGGGATTTTTTTTCCTCAATGTATAATTAGCCCTCAAATTAGTGGAACCTTCGAAGTTAATCACACCAAAATTTTTCTCTTTTTTTGCAATTACAAAAATGCCATCGAGCTAGTAACCCACACCATAAAAAAAAAAATGTAGATGGAGAAACAAATGACTTACGCTATGTTTGGTAAGAGGGAAAGATGGAGGGAGGGAGAGGGTTGGAGGGAGAACTTCAATCCCTTTGTTTGGTTGGAGGGAGAAGAGAAGGGAGAGGAGGAAAGGAGGGAGAGCAAATCCTTCTGGGCCCACCATTTTGAATCTGCCCAATGATGAACGGATGACAAAGGAGGGAGAGTGACATAGGGCAAAGACAAAAATGCCCTCCAATTTTATAATACCCTCCGATTTTTTAAAGGGCGATATAGTAATTTTATAAATTATATATTAATCCATTCATTCAACTCTCTTTTCAATACCAAACAACATAAGGATAGATGTTATCTTCTTCATCCCTCATACTCTCTCTCCCTCTTAATTCACCCATCTCTCATACTCTCTCTCTCTCCTACCAAACATAGCCTTAGGGAGAGAAACTCAATATTAACCCAAAAATAAAAAAATAAAAAAATTGTGTGATATTATGTGTTAAAAGTTCAAACTTAAAACATGTGTAATATTTCTTTAATTTTAGCATGAATTTTTTTTTTTCATTTTCTATCAATTAATTTTATTTACAAAATTAAAATAGGTGGCCATTAGAGTAGTGTCTGACCAAATGAGTGACTATTAGGGTAATTTTCCCTAGTTAGTATTTATAAACTAATAAAAAAATCAAGAAAATTAATTATTAGTCATTCAAAAAGGTATAACTTGTTGAATTTTTTATTTTTTTATTTATTTTTATTTTTACAAAAAGATATTATAATAAATGATTAAATTCAAGTTTTAGGGGGGGAGACATGATTCGAGCCCACGAATTCATAAAGTAGGTGTGAGAGACATACACAATAGCTTAAGGTTGATTTAATATTTATATGAACACAACCATAAAATTATTTGAATGTGATTTAGTGGTAAAAACATTCATTCAGTTTGAGAATATTCTCATGTGCGAATTGCTAACAATTCATGGGGAAACCATAAAATTCTATTTAACCATACACAAACATGTGATAAGACCACACGCCATCCATCGGTCATTGTCATGCTCTCTAACTGGTCACATCGGTTCTAGGTTTATATCATATTATATATTTTAAATAAATAAACTATTTGCATATGATCTTTTAAACCGTTGGATGAATTTTTGGTTTCATCCAACGTATATAAAAGCTTTGAAAAGCTTCAGTATCACACAAGGCATTTTATCTTTCTTTTTTTCAATCAAACAAATCAATTAATGTCTCAAGGATTGAATAATTCTCAACATAAATGAAACAAATTAATTAATGTCTTAATAATTGAAACATGATTTTCGACTAATATTTTTATCATTCAACAACTGAGATTTTCATCTGAATTATAGTTCTTTGTTTTGCAAAATAAGTTTCCCAAAACTAATAAAAAAACACACTAAATTTGAGTGTGTGCATCATTAGTGGTCCCAAGTCCTGCACGATCTCGCTCATCTTCACATCAATTCAAAAATCATCAGCATCGAGTAGTCTATTTTCAATAACTTGCTTTATATGTGCTTCTTTTTCGGTATTTTGACCGATATATCATTCGTAAAATGGTTTAGCGTGTGGAGAAAAGACTTCACTCTGGCAATCCATACGATCATTAAATCCAACCACCGATCTCAATGTAGTCTATAGCTGACAATGTAGTCCATATACATTCAAAACCTGAGACCACTTGAAGCAAAGCCATCCCATTCTGCTCTATAATCTCCCACAGTTCACGTTTCAATTTTTTCAATTTATCTTCTCCATTCTTACGGGTGTAGGCCTCTTTTCAAAATCCCCAAAAGCAATCATGTCAAGCATAAAAGTCTAAGACCTTTCCCTAGCTTTTAACACATCTTCTGAAAATTTTCATAAGTTTAAATTGGGAGGAGGCTTAACACGGCTGGGTCACTAGCATAAATAGATCAAACTCAACCATGGTTGACTTAAAAAGCTATAAATGGAAATCCATGGTCACCGGATACTCAAATGATGGTTGATTTAATAAGTTATCAATGGAGGTCTTTGGAGACTAATGCATCATTAGTGGTCTCAAGTCATGCACGCCCTCACTCATCTTCACATCAATTCAAAAATCATTGGCATCGAGTAGTCCATCTTCAGTAACTTGCTTTAGATGTGCTTCTTTTTTGGTATTTTGCCTAATAAATCATTCGTAGAATGGTTTAGCATGTGGAGAAAATACTTTGCTCTTACAATTTCCATATACTCCTCAAATCCAATCACCGATTTTATATACCGTAAATAAAATCGTCTATATCTAAACAATATAATCTCCATATATTCGAAACTTGAGACTACTCGAAGGAAAGCCATCCTTCAGCTCCATAATCTTCCATGGTTCACGTTTTAGTTTTTTTCAATTTGTCTTCCGCATTCTTGCTAGTGTAGGCCTCTTGAACAAAAATAATAAGGCAAGTCTTCAAAACCTCCACCGAGCATTCATTTCATGCGTAAAAGTCCATTTGACACCTCTAAATTCTAAGTTGTTTTGAGGAAGTATTATATAGAGCATAAGTGGCCCCCTAAAAATATACTATTGTAATAATGCATTCATGAAATGTGCAATCTAATGATCAATATGATCTATCTATGATCTAATAATTTGTCGTGAAGAACAGAAGCATCGTATTGCGCAAAAATGACAACAAAACCATCTATATTGCTTCTAAGAGAACCTTAATTCCAAAGAAAGTAACTCAAGCCAACAACAATAAACCAAAACTTTTTCAGATAAAAAAGCAAGGATTCTAGAAAACTTAAACAAACAGTACTATTTTACTTGCAGCAAAAGTAATTTACTGTAAGTCATAATGTTCATTTATTAGGAAAACATGTGAAATTATGGTTAGCATACTATTCCAAACTTAGTGATGCATCCTGTTCCAATCATCTCCAAATGCCTGCCTGCGGTTTTCGCTATTGATGAGGTCTAACCATTTCTACAAAAATAAACGTTTATTAGATGTAAACAAAAAATACATTAGCTATAAACAATTATAGAAAACGAAATAAGTCACCTGGGTGAAACAATGGGCTGCATATCTATTGCGAGCCCTCTCATAAGCCGACTCATCTCTGAAATTCTTCTGGCCCAAAATGTTGTCTGTATGTTGGCTTGTGAACTCTTCATTCACAAAAGTGAATGGAAAATTCTTAAGTTTTCCCGAACCAAACAAAGATTCAAGAAAATTGAAGACCCGTGCACGCTGAAATGGATGTTAATTAAATGGATGTTAATTCTTAAGCTATAAATGGAAATCTATGGTCACCGGATACTCAAATGATGGTTGATTTAATAAGTTATCAATGGAGGTCTTTGGAGACTAATGCATCATTAGTGGTCTCAAGTCATGCACGCTCTTACTCATCTTCACATCAATTCAAAAATCATCAGCATCGAGTAGTCCATCTTCAATAACTTGCTTTAAATGTGCTTCTTTTTCAATATTTTGACTAATAAATCATTCGTAGAATGGTTTAGCATGTGGAGAAAATACTTCGCTCTTACAATTTCCATATGCTCCTTAAATCCAACCACCAATCTCATATACCGTAAATAAAATCGTCTATATCTGACAATATAATCTCTATACATTCGAAACTTGAGACTACTCGAAGGAAAGCCATCCTTCAGCTTCATAATCTTCCATGGTTCACGTTTTAGTTGTTTTCAATTTATCTTTTGCATTCTTGCTAGTGTAGGCCTCTTGAACAAAAATAATAAGGCAAGTCTTCAAAACCTCCACCAAGCATTCATATCATGCATAAAAGTCTGAGTCATTTCCCTAACTTTTAACACATCTTCTGTAAATTTTTCGGAGGTTTAAATTAGGAGGAGGCTTTAATACGGCTAGGCTATTAGCATAAATGGATCGAACTCAACCATGGTTGACTTAAAAAGCTATAAATAGAAATCTATAGTCGTCGGATACTCGAATGATGGTTCATTTAATAAGCTATCAATTTTTTTTTACGAATAAGAAAGTATATACTCTCTAAATTAGTACATTACGTTTGGCAATTGTCAATTCAAGCTTTGATTCTTCAATTTATGTGCATGATATATCATTGATCACTCAAGCTGAAGAATAATACATGTTGTGTTAATGTCACCAACTTGCAACTGCTAGCTACATTTCTTCCTTAGAAAATTAAAGAAGTCCACCCCAATTAGCCTAGCCGACTCCATATCCAACATCATCTTCTCTTCTTCGGAGAGGTTCAATACCGACCTTGCTCCAAATTCTAGGCTAGTCATGGCCCTTTCCGTCAACCCTGCCTCGTTGAATCTGGTAAGGGGAATGCCTTCAAAGCATCTATAAGAATGGAGTCGAAGGACTTACTTGCTGATTATACGACCCTGAAAGGGTTTTCCAGCAATTACTACTGGTTTAATATACGGATAACCGTATATTAAACCAAAAATCTTCTTCGTAAAGTAGATGTGTCGGATCGCCTCCGAAATAATCTTTTAAGGATATTCCCTCCAACTCAAGGCACTGATTCTTACACAGTTGAAGTGTTCTGTAGTCGTTACGTTTTCCAAATCTAACTATGCAACCCCGTTGTATTTGGTGCCCAAATCCAAAATCATCACCTTAACATTTGCTACCCACACCCCCCAAAGGTGATATAACATTTTTGTAAAACTTCAAACCTGTTATTCCCTTCATTGCACCTGAGATTTCTCGGTGCTGTAGTATCAATGGAGGCCTTAAAGGGTTCACATTTTAGTTTTTTTTTTTTTTTTTTTCAATTTATCTTTCGCATTCTTGCTGGTATAGGCCTCTAGAACAAAAAAATAATAATAATAAGACAAGTCTTCAAAACCTCCACGAGCATTCATATCAAGCATAAAGATCTGAGACCATTCCCTAGCTTTTAACACATATTTTGAAAAATTTCGAAGGTTTAATTTGGAATAAGGCTTTAACACGGCTGGGTCACTAGCCTAAATAGATCGAACTCAACTATGGTTGACTTAAAAAGCTATAAATGGAAATCTATGGTCGCCGGAAACTTAAATGATGGTTGATTTAATAAGCTATCAATGAAGCAGGGGCGAAGCTAGGATTTTGGCTTTGGGGGGGCCAAGACAAAAACTAGTATTGTAGGTCATGCGATCTTCAAATAATATCAATAGGAATCTTATACAAGAAAAAGTGCGGAATCCCGCACCTGATACTTTTCAAAAAAATGTGATACCGTTTGATGTTAAAAGTAATGATACAAATAAATAAATAAAATAGACATTAACTAATTAAAATGTAACATGTCTATTTTATATCTAGAAATTTATCTATAACTAAATCAATCTAATTTTCTTAATTTTCATTTCAATTACATAATCAAAGAGTGTATGAGAAAACACATTTTATTTTGTTGAAAAATTTATGCTTATTCTTAACGGTGTGCATAACTGAAAAAAATATTTTAATAGTTCCCATCTTATAAGATATAAATTTCAGTAGCTTAATTAAAATATCATTATACCATTGATATATTTAAATCACAATTATTTACATACTTGTAACTTAATTTTATAATATTCATATCGAACCAAATTAACTTATAATAATTTTGAAGAAAATTTAATTAATAAACTAATAAAGTAAATTTATCAAAATCAAATTAATATTTAACCTAACAAAATAAATAATAAAGATAGTCGTTATAAGAGTTCAATATTTACTTAGTTTGTTCCGGTGAAATCTAATATATATATAATGAGTAATATTAGGCTTTACAAAAAAATTTTCCAAATTCTTTCTCAAATGTTTGTAGAATGTGAGGTGTCAAGATCACATCATTCACCACATAATCTCATAATTTACAAGATGTTGACACCTCACGTGCTACATACACTTGAAAAAGAATTTGGAAAAAAAAAATTGGGAAGCCTAGTATTACTCTTATATAATACACACTAGATTAGGTAATAATATATGAAATAATAGGAAATTAAAATATTAAAATTGATTGATTTTATCTCCTATTTTTATGATCAATAGAATTATGAAAAAAAAAATTATAAGTTAATTTATATTATTAAAATAATAAAATGACAAGGGAGTATTATCACCTACTATATATATCTATCACATTTTATGTATAATAGTTTTTTTTTTTTATTGGTTCATAATTTAATTTTGTATAACATATATTTTTTTTTTTATTGGTTGGGGGAGCTATGGCGCCCGCCACTGCAATGAAGGTTTTTGGAGACCTAATGCATCATTAGTTGTCCCAAGTCCTGCACTCCATTGCTCATCTTCACATCAATTCAAAAATCATCGGCATCGAGCAGTCCATCTTCAATAACTTGCTTTAGATGTGCTTCTATTTCGGTATTTTGACTAATAAATCATTCGTAGAATGGTTTAGCATGTGGAGAAAATACTTTGCTCTGACAATTTTCATATGCTCCTTAAATCCAACCACTCATATACCGTAAATAAAATCATCTATAGTTGACAATGTAATTTCTATACGTTCGAAACCTAAGACTACTCGAAGGAAAGCCATCCTTCAGCTCTATAATCTTCCACGGTTCACGTTTCAGTTTTTTTCAATTTATATTCCGCATTCTTGCTGGTGTAGGCCTCTAGAACAAATAAATAAATAAATAAGGCAAGTTTTCAAAACCTCTACAAGCATTCATATCATGCATGACCTTTCCCTAGCTTTTAACACATCTTCTGAAATTTTTTGAATGTTTAAATTAGGAGAAAGCTTTAACACGACTGGGTCACTAGCATAAATGGATCAAACTCAACAATGGTTGATTTAAAAAGCTATAAATGGAAATCTATGGTCGTCGGATACTCAAATGGTGGTTGATTTAATTAGCTATCAATAGAGGTCTTTGCAATATTTATACGTTTGATGTAGATTTCTATTTTTCCATTTTAGTGTTTTTGCGAAAACTCTTGATTTAAAGCTGCGTAAGTCTGGATCCTTGACGCCCGATAATTCCACGCTTGTAAATGAAGAAAACATAACAAAAGCTAGTTAGCAATTGGCTTAGGAATATCATAAAGATCTGTTTGATGATGAGTTAATGTTGGTGTTGAACCCTCGAATGTCGTATGGTTGTTTGAAATTTATGCAAAAGGGACTTATCGATTCTTACTCTGCTGTGTGCATCGAAAATGTGAGTATTTAACTTCATAATGGTTTTTATATCTTTATTAACTATCATGTCTATTAATCTTTATATATATATATATATTTTAATTTTGTTTTTTTTTTTAGAATTTTATCAATGGAGTTGAAAATGGAGAGTTATACTTCAATGAAAGTGTGGGACATGTTCAGGATCACCTTGTGTATGTAGCCGTTAAGGATCTTGGTTTCAATGATGAAAAATATTCTTGGATAGATGGTAATAAGTTCTCCGAGTTCTCCGGGTATTAAGGAAAGTAATAGGTTATGTTGTTAAAGGATACTTATAGGTTCTCCGAGTTCTAGTGAAGTTTACCCATATACTTCTTATAATGTCAAGCAATCCTCTATCTCTTTTCCTGCAATTTGTTAAAAAACAATGGTTTTATTTTTATTTTTATAACAATATGAAAAACAACAATGGTTGAATATACGTTATAATCTCTAATGGCCTCATAAATGCATGGCTGTTATAATATTTCCACTATCCATTCTTTCATTGTCTTCCTCGAAAAGATGGCAGCATATGATAGACATTTTGCTTTCTGTTGAAGCTATCCTAGGTTTGTTTCATCTGTTAAATGCTATTATTGCATCATTTTGAGTCAAACTTATGAGAAAATGCATTTTACTTATGCGGACAGAGAAATGACTAAGTCAGTAGGTTTTGCATTGGTGCTTCACAGTTTTGGAGAGTTATTATCATTTTATTGTGTTATAATTTAGGGTGAATTTATTTTAGTCCCTCTAGTTTTACCTAATAGTCAAACTGGTCCCCCGGTTTTCAGTATTATGTTGACTGGTTCCTCTAGTTTTAAAAAATCAGTATTTTGGTCCCTACCATCCAATTCTGTTAGGGTTCCGCAGATCATTAAGGACATAATGGTAAAAGTAGGGTTAAAATTAATAATTTCAATTAAAAACAATTAAAAATCGATTTACTAAATAAACTAATATTAAAATAATAAAATTAAAAACCGAATCACCAAAACCTCATCATCACCGCCCAAATTCTCTTTTTTCCAAATTAAAAACCTAATCACCAGTTCACCACCCATCTGATCATCATCGCCCAAATTCTCTTCTTTCTCTCATCTCTCACGAATCACCCAGATCTCCTCTGATTTGTGTCGAATCTCTCGTCTATTCTTCTCTTTAAAAAAAAGATTTCAAACCCTCCGATCCAATGCCTTTATCGCCGCCGCTGCTAATGCTGCTTCCACATCCCGTCCTCATCGTGCCGACCGCGAAGCCAAGGTGTCGTCTTTTCAGATCCATGATGGATCATTCAAGCATGGATCGCACCAGATCTTATCTCCTTCTTGAATCTCTTTGCTTGATGGGTTTGGGGGTTGTGTTGGGTTTTCTGGGTTTGGTTTTGATGTTGGTAGGTGGAGAGTTTGGTGGGTTTGGTTTTGTTGGTGGTGGTGATGGTGGTTGAGGGTTTTTTGGCGAAGGAATTGAAAAATAGTGTTTAGGTTTTGAAAAGTGTTCGGTGTTGTTGATGATGATTGTGGTCTAACCCCTTGTGTTATTTAACTGGATGATGAAAAGGTGGTCAGATAGATCAACAATGGTCTTCATTAAGATTCGATTTTTGGTGCAATTCTATTGGACATTATGAAGATGGCTGACTGTATTAAGGGTCTGACGTTTTGCCATGTTCCTAACTCGGCCAACAAAACTGATCAAAGTTTTACAAAAAATTCACTTAGCATCGTTGAAGATGAGTTTTGGCTGGAAGAATTTCTAGGTTGTATTGGTAGAGACATTAAGGTTGATAAACCTGGCTAGGTTTTGTCTCTCCTGGATTTGGTTGCTTTGTTGTTTATTTGGTTGCTTTTTTTTTTTTTTGCTCTGTTTTGCTTCCTTTGTTTGTTGCTATTAATCTATTTTGCTTTCCTTTGTATCTTCCTCTGTTTGTGGTAGTGTTCCCATTTAATCAAAAAAAGGTTTTGTTAATATTATTTATTTTATTTTATTTTTAAATTGTTTTTATTTTTTATTTATATGATAAATGAATGGTGGATGAGTGATGATAAAATCAGGGCTAGCAGGGTCATTTGACCCTTTGTCCTTGTCATATTTCATTTTTCAAATGGAAATTGTGACAGAAGGACCAAATGAGATAATTCTGAAAATTAGGGGATCGGTTTAGCTATTAGGTCAAATTAGAGGGAAGAAAATGAATTTCACCCGATAATTTATTCAAATTGTTGGAGGTTCATGGGAAGCATCCGTGAAGTGGTGCACATCATCACTTTTGTGGGCATGCTTGTTTCCTTGGAAATTTTTAACTATTGTTCTTTAGCTTTTGTAGACTATATCCAATTTCAATTAAAGGCATTTTTTCATAGCTTACATCAAGTATCAATTGACTTATTCCTTAAAAATAAAGCACGCTGAGTTGTTATATTAGTATAATCTTATGCAGCTACAATAATGTTTGAGCCAATTCTTCTGATCAAAGGCTCACTGATCAAACAGAAACTATACACCATAAAACTTGTTCATTTATTTACTTTATCTCAACATACAAATTCATTTCATTTTGAGATATATTTGAACAAAGCACAAACACAAACAGAGACTATGCACCATACAACTTATTCATTTGTCTACTTAATCTCACCACAGATCTTCAGGAACAAAACACAAATACAAACAAAAACTATATGCCATACAACTTAATAATTTATCTACTTAATCTCACCATAGAAATTCATTTCATTTCGAGATCTTAATGTAAAAACATGGAACAAAACACAAACACAAACACAACATATTCATTTATTTATTTAATCTCAGCTTAGAATTAAAAAAAAAATAAACAAAAGAATTAATAAATGTAATTAAAAAAAAAAACAGATATAATAATAATAATAAAATTTAGTAGAGAAATACCATATTGCCAAATTCGATTCTAATTTCAGTTATGATTGTCTTCCTCGCTATTCAACTTCGTAGCTAGTGAAGTCTCACTGAACTTTGTTATATTCAATAACTGGATTCTCCCAATTCGTAAAAAGTACACTGCCATAAGTTGGCTTCTTTGGATGCTTGTGAAGTTACCTATTTAAAGCAATAGTAATCAATTGACAGTTAAGCAACCTTCAAAGGATTGTATATTTGTATTCATGTTACTACACCTCAAGCTTAACCGTCTAGGGCTTAAATTATGAAGTCCCATGAGTTTAGTTTAGTGTGTTTTTTTAAAAAAAAAAAAAAAAAAAAAAACAATTATGATTTTATAAAACAATGTCCACAGAATTTTAAACAATAACAGGCCCATATATGACTTAAAAAGAAAGGCCCATCACCCACATATGATTTTTTATTTTAAAAAGGCCCACAACCCACATTTGATTTTTTTTTTTAAAGGCCCACATGTGGAAACACAATTGGCATTCTTACACTGACCAACACTAGAACAACTCGCCCCTTTTAGACATTCGAAGAAAAATTGAAAATCAAATTTAGGTTTTTTCAAATCTCATTTGATACGAAAATTCATAAACAAAATCTTAAAAATTCAAACAATTATAATAAAAAAAAACTTGATTATATTATCCATTCGGAAAAAAATTATAATAAAAAAACTTGATCATGTTAGTTTAATTAGCTTTTGATGATAAAAATGTAAGACAAGTAAGGTTTAAGTGACTCTTTGATACAATTATAAAAATTTTATTTGGATAACTTTTTATTTGTTATTATATTGTGTTACAGTCTAGATTTTGAGTTATTATATTAATTTTTACAAGTATTTACTAAAGAAAAACAAAATGAAGTAAACATACATTCGGGGGCCTCATTTTATTTATTTATTATTTTGCCTCAAGCCCCTAAATCTCAAGGTTGCCCTGAGCTTAAGTAAGAGGTTGTTTGTTTTTTTCACTTAAAACTAAATGGTATGAATTAAATTTATTAAGTTGTTTTTTTTTTTTTTTTTTAAAGTGGTCAAACAACTTTAAAATACCAAAAAAACCAACTTAAATTAAAAGAAACGAATCCTGACTTTTAACTTAATTATAAATAAATGAATTGCATTTAATATATTTTCTTTTAAGATTATCCTCCTAAAAATAATATATTTCCAATTTTATCATAATTTTATATTATACAAATTAATTTCTTTTAACCTATTACATGATAAACATATAAAAAAATAAAAATAAATTAATAAATAAATAACACGTTAATCACATTATCACTTTCAACACCATTGTTGAAACTCCAATTCTTTTTGTTCTTTCTTTTTTGTAAAATCAAAACCATTTCTAAATCATTATTTATTTATTTTTAGAAAAAAAAATTATTTATCATATTTTAATCATGAATAATATATTTTCATTATTACATAAATATGGTTTAGGATTTGTTAAATTATTTTTATTTAGTTGCTTGTATCATATAAAATAAAAATAAATAACAATTAACATTAACAATGATATAAATGTCAAATTACTTATTTTAAAACTATTTTTATCTTTAAAAAACAAACAAGTTGACACTCTATTCATGTGTGATAAAAAAAAATAAACATGTTATCCAGTTTCAAGTTTCGGTCACTAATCAATCTTCAGTAAAATTCAAGACTATTCAGTCTTCAGACAAAAAAATAATCGACCCTTAAGTGTAACCTTTTAAGGTTCCTAGGGTGAGATGTGAAGTTCGCTATACCTGGTTACCGGTGAGGTGGGAAAGCCACTATCATATAAAATGAGGTACGTTTTGGAGAATACCCCAAACTATAGGGATATGTTAATAATTTCCCTTTTAAGAAAGAGTGAAATATTTATGTAATTAAACATATTTCCTATTATAAAAATTGGTCTAGAACATATAGAATCTTGCTGTGAGTGAGAGTGACTCAGACCGAGTGTTTTGTCTTTTACAGAATCGAAAATGGCGATGAGATCTGCATTGAGGCGACTCAGCGTGGTACGATCGATGGAGTCAACTCGCGGAGCCACTCGGTGCTTCAGCGACGACAAGGGCCGTATCTTGAGCGAAGAGGAGCGAGCTGCCGAGACCATCTACATTCAGGTCTCTCTCTCTTCACTTTGGTTTAATCAAACATGGCTTCATATTTTTCGTACCTTTTTTGTTTTCTGCTATATATATATATATCTTGTTTAAATAGCTATCTGTTTGGTTGTTGATATTATATCCTGCTTAGTTGAGTCGTGATTTCTTGCCTGTTTGAATTCTGTTTTCGAAACCCTAAAAACAGTTCACAAGTTGTTTGTTCAGGTGCTTTTCAAAGTTGTTTTCAATAAACTGGAAAACCCTGTTTTGTTTTCACAAATATAAATCAAGATGTTGAAAAAAACAATCAATTGTTTTCCACCATTTTTTTTCAAATTTGTACCAAACTCATCGAAATGAGATTTTCATTGGTGTGTTAACTGCACTTATTATTATTATAATTTTTTATTGTGAGGTCTATCAGCAACTAATCACAAGCTGGTATCAGTATCATCCATTCATTTCAACTTAATAGACAGATTGACTCATCTTTTTTTTTTTTTTTTCCTTTTCTTTTCATTTTATATCTCAATTTTATAGAGTTAAAGAAGTTCATTTTGAGCAGAAGATTGTATATTATGTGTGACTTGTTGAAATGAGAACCTCTAACTAACTTAGATGAGGTGTGATTATATTTTGGTAAACTCAGACAACATGTCAACATATATCCTGAAAGTTATATTTTACTTTCTTACCTTTCTTTTCTTTGGGTTTCTTATTTACCAAGCAGTGTGTTTTACCCATTTTGTACTGTGATCTCAATCTATGTTCGTTGAGTCTTTCATTTTTTACTCGTGTTTTTTGGGTCAAAGCAATATGGTGGGTACATAATAGAATCTATTACCGCTCTATTTCTTCTCAGAATCCTTAAACAAAATTTTCTGTTTATTGGATGGTTACCAATGATTGTTGGAATTTTCAGTTATAAAGCACAAAATTGTAAAAAAGATGAAGAAAAGATTAAAGTCGGAACAACAAAAGAAAATAAGATTATGTGCTCAAAAAAATTCACCGAATGGTTTAAATATATAATTTGGTTTGAACTGATAAGAAAAATATCTGTTGACAATGAATTAGAAGTGTCTACTTCTAAATTACCTTTGATATCCCTGAATCTCAGCCATTCACTGTACTTATAATAATACCCATCATCCGAACTCATTAAAAGTTGCATGCTAGTCGGATGACATATCAGTTTTTCTTATTTCTTATTTATTTTATATTAAAGTTCAGTTTAATCATTTGATTATTTACATGAAGAAAATGGAGCGGGAGAAGTCGGAGAAACTGAAGAAGAAAGCCGAAAAAGAAAAGGCAGAAAAAGAGAAAGAGAGTGCTGACAAGGTACATTGCTATGGTTTTCATTTCATTCTGTGTGTATTCTATTGTCTTCCTCTGAAACTTATTCTATATAGGCTACTCTTGGGGTGTGAAACTGTTTTGTTTGCTTGCTTTGAGTATACATCTGACTATTTTAATTGAAGGAAATTTGATCTGATCATCTTTTTTCCCATGTTAATGAAATTCATATCGAAAAGAAAATTAAAATAAAAAAAAGGGAAATTCTGTGAATAGCATTAAATTTTAAAAATGTATCAATGTGTAAGAACAGACTGCCGATGATACTGGACTATTAAATTGGGTAACCACTAACCACTGTAATGGATCTTCTATGGGATGCTTAAAGCCTGTTCTGCTTCTAAAACCATATTTTTGTATTCTGAAAACAATGTTTAGTTTTGACTACAAGAATTTGTTGGTGATATGAGCTGCAATTGAACGACATATTTTCAAGAGAAACATAGATGGAAGGGACAACAACTGTCGTTCCTGTGTTCTTATCAAAATGGTGTTGTATTTTATGAGGTGATGAATGAGCAAAGAAGTAAATGAGTGGTGAAGTTTTTAACACTTAATGACCTGAACCTTGTGGTATTTTTAAACTATGGTTCAAGATTTTAGCACTGTAATTGTTTTTATCAGGAAGAATTATGCATGGGGCAGGATCCATGGCCCTATTTTTTTACAAAATTTTTGACACAACTTCTTGGCCATAGGATCTTGCTTTTTTTAATGGATAGGATTTATTCTCTTTTTCTTTCCTTATTTATTACAAACATTGTCTCTCTCCTAATTAATACTTTTCTCTCCAACATATTATTATTTTATTAAATTCTCTCACCTTAATTAATTTTATGTCTTTAATTTATTTTTCTTTTCTTTTCTTTTTTCCTTTACACGTTTTCTTTTTCTTTTTCTTTTTTCTTTTTACTTCTGAAACTAGAACATATCACTCTCGTTTTTAAGTCTTTAAAATCCCTTTATTTTTTTTATTTTTTTTTTATTTTTTACTATTCTTATTTCTCAATTTATTTCATCTAAAATCAAAAATTTTATACATGTAATCACTCTCCTCTTAGAAATTACTTTGGTATGACTACTGTATATAGATTTAACTATCATAAAATCTATTTATAAAAATAGATATCATCACACCATTCGAAAAGAAGAAAAATAAACTAAATCAATTTTTTTCCAAAGCAAAAAATTAAAAAGAAATCTAACCTGTCAAATCTTACAACGAAAATTTTAATAAGATTGTAATAGTCTTATATAAACAATTCCAAAAGAACCAAAATATTTGTTCTTTCAATCTTTCTTTTATCATTATTAACTAAAAAACAAGAAGATACAAGATAACAAAAATAATTAAATAAATATAAAAATTCGAAGAATAGAAAAAATACCTTAGATAAACCATGAGCATTTATTGATAAGTCTTCTAATTCCAAAATTTTTGACATTTTTGAATATGATAAAAATCAATTGAAGCTAATCCAATGAAAGAAAAAGAAAATAAAGACAGGAAAATGAAAGATTTTAAAGATTGAAGAGTGAAAGTCTAATGATATTCTGATTTCAGGTAAAATAAAATAATAATAAAAAACATGTAAAGGAAAAAAGAAAAGAAAAGAAAAATTAAAGACAAAAAATTAAATAAGGTGAGAGAATTAAATAAAATAATAATATTTTGGAGAGGTAAGCTATTAATTAGGTGAGAGATACAATATCTGTAATAAATAAGGAAAGAAAAAGAGAATAAATCTCATCCATTAAAAGAAGTAAGATCTAATGGCCAAGAAGTTGTGTCAAAAATTCTGTAAAAAAAATGGGGCCATGGATCCTGCCCCATTATGCATTAACATAAAGAGAAAGATAAATTGCGGATTAGGGATCCACGGAAAAAAACTCTAGAAAGGCTCCAAAATTACATAAGTGTAAGAGCAGTGTAATTAGCAAGTGGTTTAGCATCAGTTCTGTTATGAGGAGGTCATATATCCATTTCAAGGATTTCTAGTTGAAGTGATGTCTTTCATTGAGCTTTGTTTTAGAAAATTCAGGTGTTGTCTATTTTACCATATGTGGGAGAAGATGGATTGGAATCCAAAAAGTTATGCCCTAAAAACCAGGAAATCCTAAAACTAGAGGTTGATGGTGCAACTTGTATCATCGAATGAAGTAAAGAAAACATAATCCACTATTTGTTGCACGTTATCCAACTGAACTAGCTAGCTCTATTCTCAGGAAAATCAGGATTTCGCTTGTGATTTACTTATTCACCATCACTGATGTTCCTTAACACCTATTCTAATTGAGCTTTATAGTATATGTCTTCTGGTTTCAATAGAAGATTTCAGATTTTAAATATCAAACATTTTGTTTCTTGCAGAAAGAGCCCCATAAAGGCTGACGATTACATTTGCTAGGTCGTGGCACTTCTGACTTCGGGAGAATATGAGAAATAAATGTATCAACTTTTGTTAAGCCGTAGTCTGTGTATATAATGGCGGTTCTTGTATACATGTTCTCTCATGAAAAGTCATAAACATGGCCGTGTTTTGTCTGTCAAGAGGTTGTTTCCTGCACTTTCTAATGTTCTTACTGGACAGTTGATTTTTCTATGCATCCGAGGGGGTCACGACCTGTTTGTTGTTGTTGTTGTTGTAATATACTCACTGGTGGAGTGGTGGTTAACAATTTACCTCAATGAAAAGAGTTATTGTAATTTTTTTTTTTGCGCATATGCGTGAAGGATTGGGACGTAGATGAGTTTGGTGATCAATTGATTTAGTTCAAAATGATGAGATATTGGAAGACCAAGGTAGAAAATTTTATAAATAGCCCTCTAGATAGTATAATTTGCTTTTAAACACATGCATATAAATGTGATTGTTTTTTCAACTTAAGTGGCTTGGCTTCCCCACATTTTCTAGAAGATTTCACATAGTATATCTTAAAAATGATTTCACCTGATATAGTAAAATATTTCATTTAGTACTAAAAATGATTTCACGTATATAAGTGAAATTTTATGAAAAAAATGTTGAACTTCTTATTTAATGTTTGATTTTCTCAAATATTAAAAAAAAAAAAAAAAAGCTCTCATGAATCCGTTTATTTCCTTTAACGGATTTAAAACTTGGGTCATTGTTGTTAAGATTCGAAGACTCTTTTTAGTAACCAATTCCAATAAAAAGTATATGATCTTTTGAAGGAAATAAATGGATTTAAGTAAAAGTTTTACACACTTGGATCAATGTTGTTAAGATTCAAATATATTTTTTTCGAAAAATTGAAACTCCCAAAACCTTAAATAATACTATGAAAGGAGGCTGTTTTTGTTGCTTTTTTTTTATAACATCTTAATGTGTGATTTTGCACAAATCTAATTACTTTTGCCTAGAAATTAGTGAGAAGAGCGGGAACGAATCTAATTATTAGGTTAAAATAAATTTTCACACTTATTTAGCACAATCAAACTTGCAACAAGATGAGGTTGGTCCGATGGTAAACTCACACATAGGTTGTGGGTTCGAGTCATTCCCCCTCCCAAAAAAACCTTGAATTTATGTAATTTGGTTAAAAATAAATTTCTTAAAATTTATGTGGTCAAATGACAATTTCCATAGGGTTAAACAATCAAGTTCGTAAATGTGGGTCAAAAACAGAAAAATAAAAAAAATATTTAGGTTATTTTAGGAATCAACTCTTAATTTAAAGCAAAGAGCTTCTCCTTACAATCCATAAATTATCTATTCACACTCCAATTTAATTTTTTTTATTAATGACAATTTTAACCTAAATTAAAATTACCAAACGAGACAAAAAAAAAAAAATTAAAGACACTCCAAACTAATTAAATTATTTATAAAAAAAAAAATCTCTCTCATAAATCGTTAGATTAAATATTATGTATTAAACTCTCTTTCCTAAATCTATTATTACCATATTCAACACCATCTCCTAATTAATCTCTCACCATTTAAAAAAAAAAAAAAAAAAATCGTGTTTCCATACTTTCTAATCAATCTCTGATTAATAGTTAAAGAAAAAAAAAATTATGAATATTTTAGTTTTTTTCTAACAGAAATATATATATATATTACAAAGTCAAATTTTTTTTTTTTTTTTTAAGATATATGAAAATTTGAATTGTTTCAACTATATTCAATTAAACTTAAAATTTTTAAGATTAATGAAAGAATTAAAGTTCTCTAGTCAATCACATACCTACAAAAGTAACAGAAAGCATTTTCATATTTCGATTTAAAAATAAATAAATAAATAAAACAAGGTACTTTTTTTTTTTTTTTTTTTAGTATTATATACATACATATGGTTCCTACGAATCAATCTTATTAGTAATTTTTTTTTTTTTCCTTAACTGTTAGTCTTGCTTAAGAAAGAATGGAGATAGGAAATTAAAAATATTTATTGGAGAATAGAGAGTTTAATATGGTAATTAAAAATTTATGAAAGTGTATTTAATATGAAATAATTAATCTAATGATTTATGATAGATAATTTCTTTTTTTAATAATTTAATTCAAAAAAGATATAAAGGAAAATCTTATAATAAAATAAAGTGTCTTTAAAAAAATTTTAAATTTAAATTTTGAGAATCGAGTGTTTTTAGAAAAAAAGTGTAAAAAAAGAAAACTGGATTGTCAAAAGAAGCTCTCTTTAAAGCAGAGTTTAAACAAAATGCACATCAATCATGTGTTGATATGAGTGGTTCGGCGCTCTCATCCCTTAAGCAAGGTCGTGAGTTCAACTCCCCTTGTGAATGGAGCTACATATATTGGGGGCACTTTACCCCTTAATGGGCCGACCCGGTGTGGTCTGGGCTGTATAATGGATCCGCCCCACCTGAAAACCGGATAGCGTAAAAAAAAAAAAAAAAAAAAAGACAAAACGCACGATACCGTCGTCTTCTTCAATCAACTTTTTCCGTTTTCACTCCTTTGGCTTGGTACTACCTTGCAATAGGGAATAATATTAAATAATAAAAAACTAACCAAAACATCGTGTTTTGAGAGTTGACATACAGCCGCCTCAAACGCCAGCGTCACCAATCGCCGCCGATAACAGTCACCGACCTGAAGAATAAACCGACGGCAGACTCAACGGAGGGGAACCCAAACGGAAAACAAATTCGAAGTAACGGCTGTAACTCAGTGTAAGGAAGCAGTCATATATTATGGGTTTGTGCATAAATTGAAGTTGAATGTGTGTTTTCCTGAATTGGGTTGTTTTCATTTAGGTTTTCTGGGCAACAGAAACAGAGGTCTTTAGTTTATGCAAGTTGTTTTGTGTTTTTCAGAATTTGTTGGTGTTATTTTTTTTCTGGCATACAACCTTAAGTGAGTTTATATACATATGTACCTCTTTGTCTTTACATTCAGATTTTGTTTAGTTTAGTTTCAGTTAAATCTTCTTAAAATAGCATATTTTGGAGAGTAATTAAAGAAGTTAGAGAATTGACTGAAACAGTGTGCACTGATCTTATGTCTGTATAAATTAGGTTCTCTTTTAAGTTGGAAATCCACTATGGATGTGTTGAGAAGTGCTTGTCATTGAGAGGAGACTAGAAGTGCTTAATAGGGATGCTGTAGTTTCAGTTCATGATCCAAAGACACTGTTTTATTCTATTGCTTAGTTATATATCTGTTCCTAAGTAAAAACATTTAACGCTTACCTTCTATGTATGTTGAAAGACTTTTGCTTTCTTTAGAGGCTATGTCAATAGCACCTTGACATGTTATTTACAGTTTCCACTGTTTGTCGAACCTTTTTTCTTGCTTGAGAACATGCACAGTTGCAGATATGTAAGTCATATTTGTATGCTTGTGTGTCTGTGTGTTCTATTCTAGAGGTCGGGGCCGTCAGGCCATAGAGAATTACATAGGCTGTTATTTTTATCTGTTCTTGTTAAGAAACATTCATATTGTTATCTATTAAATTTGTGGATTCAATTTTCTTTTAATTATGTTATTGATGAGCTTCTACTCATCAAAGCTCCCTACGTTTTATGGCCAGGACAAAGCTGCATCCTTTGGATTCTACCATGGCCACAATTAAACCTCGGTTAAGCAGCTTCTCGCGCAACGTATCAGTTGTACCCTCACCTCAAACCCCTGGCCTCAAATGTGGACCCAATGGCACTACATTTGTCTCATCCGGAATACCTGATCTTGACAGTAATATTTTACATTTTTAACCCAACCTTTCTTCCCGTTGATTTTTAAGGTTTTTTTAAGTTCATTTGTTTTATTTGTTGTTCCTGATCTTCAGAGATACTTGGCGGTGGGTTCCCTCTTGGAAGCCTAGTGATGGTGATGGAAGATGCAGAAGCACCTCATCACATGCTTTTGTTGAGGAATTTCATGTCTCAAGGACTCATTCACAACCAACCTCTTCTTTATGCTAGTCCATCCAAAGACCCCAGAAGTTTTTTGGGAACTTTGCCTAGCCCCACTGCATCTAAAGACGATAAATCTCGTCATTCTGATTCAGAAAAGGTGTCCTTCTTCAGTACCCTTGTATTTATTTTTTCTATATTTCTTCTTTGGATAAAAATGAAAAAAATGGATAGTTGTTTTTTCATATTGTTCAAAAAGAACGTTGTTTTTCAACAAATTGCAGGACAAGGGATTGAGGATTGCTTGGCAGTATAAGAAGTATATGGGTGAACTTCACCAGAACTTCGATAGTAACAGAGGTAAGTTTGTTTGAAATCATTTTTTTCACTTTTATTCCCTCATGAAATGCCAATACTGGTTTTTTGCTTCAGTATTTGGCTGAATAATATTCTTTTTCCTAACTTCAGTGAGCTAATCACATTGCAAAAGTTTAAGTTAATTATTCATTATTGTTGAATCACAACCAAAATCAGAAACGGAATGTGCTAACTCCAAATATAATGTACTGTTGTAATATTACTATTCTCACTTCACAGATTTCATATATACAGCGATGAAACCTAATATCCGTACTTTCAATTTCCTCTTGTATTTAAAAATTAAATCAGCCCTTTAAGCTAACAGACTTGTCTTTCTTTCAGAATCCTGTCATTGTATATATAGCTACTTAGGAAGGCAATAGTTACAATTTTTACTTTCATTTGCCATTTGGTTCCAAAAGGTTATACTGCATTGCAGAACCCTGTACCAACTGCTTGCCCCTCCGAGAACTTGGGAGGGATTAATCATGATAAAATTCTATTTAGCATCTATATTGCTTGTCCACTACCAACTGCTTGTCTCCCAATTGAGATCTTTAGTTTAGTGGCCATTGGCTGCTAATGGGCTGGAAGATCTCAAACACCAATTAGTTTCCTTTCCTGCGATATACATCATAATACAAGCATTATTACTGTTATGCTGGCAAGAGGCAACCATGAGAATAACTCATCATGTTATAGTGGTGCAGATGATAAACAAGTGTTCTGCAATGACTTTGACTTGCGGAAGCCCTTGGAGAGGCATTATTTTAGCACACAGCGTGTAGATTGTGTTGGCATCCAAGATTCTACAAATCTTGTTGCTCTCCGTGACCGTTGTGCCACCTTTTTGGCTCAATTTTCAAGGTATTTCTTGATAGTGTTGTTGTTTTGTTTGAGTCTTTTTGGGGTTTTGACTCGTAAATGGGATGTATATTTGTTTATGCTTATGTTGAGAGTTTATGTTTCTTCTTAGGGAGGAGATAGTCTCCTTCCGTACATTGTAAGCTTTGATAAGGTTAGAATTAGAGAGGTTTTTGGGTCAGCTTTTTTCCCTTTTTCTACACTAGCTATAATGTTTTCTGTTTCTGCTTTTGTTTTGTCATTTGCTTTTTGCTAAGACATCCGATCCTTGTTATGCAAATCCGAGTTTGTATGGATAATTGCATGGCATGACAATTTCTTGCTATCTTGATGAGATGAACAGTTACCCTGGAGATATTAGATATACTGTGAATCGAATCTGCCAAATGTTATATCTCTAGAATACAAGTGCTTGTCCATTTCAGGATAGAAATACTGACCATGTTTCAAATAAATCATTGAGATGATATTTTAGACTTAGAGGTTACACATGCTTCCTTACAAAGAACAACTATTACTATAACCCTTAAAAAATGTGATAGCACATTCAAACTTGCTTCCGAATTTGCTATGTTTCATCTCTCTTACAGCTTTATTTATTATGTAAAAAAAAATAAAAAATTGATGCATTTTGCTTGATTTTCAATACTGTCATTTATGTTCTTCACTTTTGTTTTGTTGCTTTTAGAAATTTATAATATAATAACTTATATTGTTATACCCCCAGAACTGAAGGCAGCAGTTCATGTGCTGGTCGTATCGCCATTCAATCACTCTGTGCTCCACAATGTGAACATTCCAACATGGTCAGTGGCAATCACACTTGGCTCTGAATTTCTTAATCATTTAAAAAACGCCTGTTATTCTTTTACTTTCTGCTTTTTTCTGGATATGTGATAGTTTCTTGTGCGGTTTTCTTAGGAAAAGTTCATTCAAATGTAGATTGCATATTGTCGCTATATGGGTAAAACCGCAACGAATATGAGTTTGTTTTTCACTTATGTTAAGCGTTGCTGTTGCAGGAATGGGACATGCTTTCCTTTATCAAATCTTTGAAAGGCAAACTGCGGTCTTCAAATGCAGTGGCTGTTATAACCTTTCCAGCTTCCCTTCTTTCACTGTCTTCCTCAAAAAGATGGCAGCACATGGCAGACACTTTGCTTTCTGTTGGAGCTATCCCAGGTTCGTTTCATCCGTTAAATGTTATTATAGCATCAATGACCTTAAGTCAAACTTATGAACTAATGCTTCTTACAACAGATGAGGACAAAGAAATGGCAAAACTTCTATCCGGTTACCAGGACATGGTTGGCCTTCTTAATGTACACAAAGTAGCACGTCTCAATACACAGGTGGCTTAAAAATTTGTTTTACCCTATTTTATTTATATGAACTTCGATATGTGCATCCATAAACCAAGAAAAGAATGCAAAATATACCTTGTTCTCCCCATTCTTTTCGTCTGCTTAATTTTCAATTTTTGGTTCATCAACTTTTCATCAGGTTCCTGTGATTCTTGAGGCAACAACATTCTCAATAAAGTTGCTAAAGCGTAGGTTCTTGGCTTTAGAATGTCTAAATCAAGCTCCCGTTGATGGTTCAAGTGGGAGTTCATACGGAACATCTGGTAGCTGTTCTGTATCGTCGAAGACCCTTGACTTTTAATTGTGTTGAAGACATTCATCACTTATCGAGTAGTTCTGCTATTTAGATTCAAACTGAGATCCTGACATAGCAATTGCATCATCGGGAAGACTTGTCATTGATGGAGATATGGTCTTGAATGCAGGAAACCAAGTTAGTCTTTCCTACTTGATCGTATGTATTCTTACTCGACTCTCCATCCATGAAAGATCATGAGAAGTGCTGATAAAGTATAAATCCCTGGAACGGTATCAAAGATTTTGACGAGCAATTATAGAGCGTTTATTAATCTGTTCCTTGCAAGTGATATTTTTCGAATACCAAACTACAGTTCCGATTTTTCGGTTAAAAGCTTGGTGTCTTATTTATTTAGCGAAAACTGATTTAGAGAAGAATTGGCTATGTTTATCTTATGAAATTTTATGCTAAGATGAACAAGCAACTCTTGAAACTTAACAAAATGATCGTAAAACCAGAAATGATGTTTCCGAAATGTTGGAACGTAATCAAACAGATGTGTAGCTTTCAGTTAATTTCCACAGATGGAGGGAGAAACAGAAACCTAACAACTTCTTCCAACTGCCTGTCGAAATAGATCGAATTTCCTCCCTTCCACAACCCCCGCTAATCTTGACAACTACATTCCAGCTTTACTTCCTTACAATTTTGATAAAAGCCGATAACAACGAGCAAGAAGATAACAAATATGAGTGCAAAGCCGATGGTGGTTACCTTATTCACACAAGGATTGGCTTCATTATCAGGCTGACTCGCTTCTGGTAACCCATGTACAGCTTCGATCTGTCCTTCGAAAAATTATCAACACATTGAAATTGAGGACTATGTATCATGCTTACCTGATAACGGTAATGGACAACAATATATTCAAGATCAATCAAGAGACTCTAAAGTAGCTAAAATAAAAGCATTCCAATACATGACAGAGAAAAACAAAAAAAAAAAAAAAAAAAAAAATGCTCTACCCCGATTCATTTCTTTCACTTTCAAATTTCAACAAATGATTTCAAAAAACACAACCTAGGCCACCTTATTTACTCCTAAATGCTCCTAAATCACCTATGCCTACAATAAACATGAATAAAAATTTACAAATTGAATCGTTACATATATGCATACGAATGCTTTTATATACAGAGTAAAAGTATGCAACGGTCATCATGTTTTACATAGGATATCCAAAGTTTGGATACTCCTCCGAACCTCCAGGATGATGACCTGGAAACTGGCTTGGTGGGAGAAACTGTTGCAATGCCGATGGTTGTTGCTGCTGCTGCTGATCAGTAGCAGGCAGTGGCTGTAGCTGAACGGGACCACCAGGAGGCGGAATCCAGTTCTGGTCAACAGGCAGTGCCGGGGAGTTGCTGTCAACAGTGGTAATGTCATGGATGCTTGACCTTTTCCTCTCTTTTTTCTGTGAATTCTGGCGGAGGAAATACTTCTGCGCGTGACTAGCTACCTGGGTCGGTGTTCTTGTCACCACCACATTCCTTGAAATGCTCCTCCAATCACCCTTGCCAAATTTTTTAAGTCCAATTAGAAATAACCTGTCAGACAATATCAGCTCAAGATTAGCTGCCAATACATAACAGTTTGGGTAAAAAATTAGAAGCAGGTACCATATTTTTGTGTATATGCTAGTCCTTCTTCACCGTTAGATTTCATATTTTTCAAAACAATAAATACAAAAATCTTATGAAAATAATTCTTGACTGTCAAAACCCCATATAGCATGACCAGAACATGAAAAAATCATAAAATTAAAATTAAAAAAATATATATATATAAAATAAAAAAAATTGATTTAGGGCTAGTTATATGAAAAATGAAAACATTGAACCAAATTTTTCCTACGGCAATAAAAACAATCATTTTTTTTTCTCAAAATACCAACAAAAAGAAATAGAAGCAGTACTCTGTTCAATTAAATAGTTCAACACTCAGTTTTTTCTATATTTATATTTATGCAACCAATGATAGAATTAAAAAATTAAAAAAAAAAAAAACTAAAAAACAAAATCAAATCATTACTTTACTTCTAAAAACCCTATTGACATTTAAATAGATAAAAAAACTATTAGATAAAAAATAATAATAAATATCATACTTGTGTTCTTCTTCAGTCCATGCCGCACCCTTTTTTCTCTCCGGTTCATTCTGCTTATTACAATTATTTTGTTTGTTTCCAAAGGAGATCTGATTAGATGAATCCCAATCGGAGAGGTCATCGGCATAAGTCGGCAACTGTACCCGACCGGAATCGATTTCGGAGACGTCATGTACGAGCGCCTCGTAGTGATCTCTGACGTCTATCGGCGACTTTCCGGGCAGCTGACTGGCGATATTCTGCCATCGATTTGGAGAATCGTCAGAAAACATGACGAGTGCCTCTTCGAACAACTTGTCCTCCAGACGAGTCCACTCAGTACGAGTCGTGACGAACGAGTTGTTGTTGTGGTTGTTGTTGCCGTCGTCGTCTTGATACATGATTCAATCAACCAAGCAACCAATCGAACCAACTGTGATGTGTGATGATAAAGTTTCTTGGAGATTTCGCATAAGAGGTTTGGTGGGAGATTTGATTTTTAAGAGTATTGAGAGTTTTTGGGTATTTATAGTAATTTTTATTTAAGAGGGTTTAGCCACCACCGTACCAACTCATACACTCCTCATTCAACACGTTTTTCCTTTTATTTGGCTTCTTTTTTTTTTTTTTTTTTTTTTCTTTTTTTCTTTTACCTGTATTTTTTAAAAATGTTATTACTTTTAACTGAATTTGCTATATTATTTGTATTTTATTTAAAAATAAAAAACAGACTACGTTTTGTTATTACTTTAAACTGAATTTGCTGTTAGTCTGTTACACACATATTATTATTTTTTATTAAAAAAAATTAGCTATTAAAATAAATTTTTGTTTTATTGTAAAATAAATAAATAAATAAATTCAGGTTTTGGTTACGCAGACACCACTTGAACCCATGGGCTCGTGAAGTAGATGTGAAAGACGTATAACTAATAGTCTAATACCACTTTATCAACCGCACCATTCGAATCCACCGGCTCATGAAGTAGATATAAAAAACAAACCACTAATACCACTAGAACAACCTCGGTTCTTCAAAAGAAAAACCCAGTTGGTTTCTCACTTTCTTGTAAATTTGTTTATTTATTTATTTTTGATATTGTAAATTGTTTATTTAATATTTACAATGTTGACTCTTGAACTGTAAGACCAACCGGAACAATTTGATGTTAGTTTGTTAGATGAATAGGACAAAAAGGTCCAACGATCATATCCTAAATATTTGTTTCTTCTGGGACATTAATTATTTTCATCTTATTATTATCAATTTAAGGGTAATTAATAAATAGGTCCCGAACGTTTTTCTTAATTACAGGTAGTATATAAGTTTTTAATTTTATCAAATCAGTCCCTATATTTTTTTTTACAAGTACCGAATAAGTCCATGTTAATGATCAAATTGGTCCCTCGCAATCATACCTAACATTTAGGGGGTGTATTCAATTAAGATTTCAAAAATCTTTTAAAGACATTTTTTTAAGTAGATGACTTTTACAAATTTCATTGACTTTTATAGACTTTACAGAATTATAAAAAACTTTTGTAGACTATCATTTTACAAGTTTTTTATAGACATTTATAAAATTTCAATGACTTTTAAATATAATGTATACTTTATTTTAGCAAAATTATATATATTTATCATGTCAATAAAAATATTTTTTCAAATGAATAAAAAAAAAAAACATCATTAATTAAACTTGATAAAAGTATTCATGTGTATATATGTGATTTTAAATTTTTTATTTTTATTTTTATTATATTTGCATCATAAAGACATTATGCTCCTAATTATTATTTTTTAATAATTAGTCAAATTTTTTTTTGTTTTTTATAATTAATCAAAATATTATAAATTTTCTTTTGGAACAAATATAGTAAACCGACAATAATATTAACGTTTACATGTCTAGACAAAAGTATGACAATGAGTATAAAAAATCTGTCAAAAATCAATTCAAGTTACTAAGATAAAACACAAAAACCGCACCAATTTGTTGAATAAGACCCATGCTTAAAAGTGGATAGTTTGATATTGATCATAATTACATAGAGTCACATTCATATGCGACTTTTATTATGGCTTATTGACATGGTTAAGTAGTGATTTTTATCTTTTATTTTTTTATTTTTGTTATAGATCAGTAATGTTTGTATTATTTTTTTTTTATTATTCATTTTAAAAGTTATTCGTTTTATTTTATTTGTGAAATTTGTTAAGAATGAGTATGCTTTTATTTGAAAATAGAATATATGTTTAGTGGTTGATGTTTTTCAAAGAGTTTTATGTTTTTCTTCTAAAATGAAATTATTTCTATTTTTTTTTAAAAAAAAAAAAGTCATTCAAAATCTTTGGTAGGAATGGAAGACAATTGTGATATTTGTTATAATTAAAAGTAATTGATAGTTTAAAGTCATTAAAGTCATTGAGATTTTGAATACCTCTCAATTTTCATAGACTCTTAAAAAATCTTGATTGAAAAGACTTTTTTAAAGGCTATAAAAGTCTGTATTGAATACCCCATGACTTTTATAGTCGTTAAAAGTCTATAATACATTTAAACTTTTTTATTCCATAAAAATCTTTAAAAGTCTTTTAAAATCTTAATTGAGTACACCCTTCTTAGTACTCCCCATTTGTCTTTTTGAATAAAATTGATTAAAATAATTATCAAAACTTAATTAAAATAAAAGATAAAAATAATTTAAAGTTGCAGAAGATATGATTGTATATTTATAATAAATTCATCAATATTTATAACAAGTAAAATTAAAATTTTAATAAAAATAAAAATAAAAATAAAAATAATTGACAATCTTAAATATCAAAAAACGTCGGAGAACCTTCACTTTTTATTGTTATCTTTTATATGTCAAGCATTATACTACAATAGTATAGTTGACTAACAAAAATTAATAAAAAGAACCAATTTAGTACTTATGAAAAAATATGGGGATCGGTTTGGTAAAAAATAAAAATGTTGCAAACTACTCGGAGTTAAAAAAAAAATGATATGAGCCTTGTTTTACTATTGTCCTCAATTTAATAAAATCTTTCTATAAAAAATAATAATAAGATCTTTCTATTTGAAGTGAATTTAGCTATAACAGTGAATTTGACCGAACTACCCCACTTCATTTTATCACAATTAATTACGAGATTTAGACTATTCATCTTCCAAAGATAATCTTACACGCAACCTGTGCAAAATACCCTAACAAGTGATACGTATCACATGATATAAACGACAAATCAGAATTATTTTCATGTCACGTGACATGATATAAATGGTTATATGCAATGCATGAAAGATTGTTAACTTTTTGAGGTCATTGTTATATTTACTAGCAACTTTATTCCATTAGTTAAACTATTGAAACCAAATACAATAAATACAAAAAAGACATCAATAACTTTAATAATAACATATATATATTTGTATATAATATATATTTGTATATAATATATATTAATTTGGGATCAGGTATTTCTTTGAAATCTTTCGTCATTGATAGGATTCGAACCGCTGAATAATAATATGAAATAGAAAAGTGTCCTAATGAAATGCATATTAAATTTCATTAGGCAGATTTTACCGAGTTAAATATGTGATATTAAAATTATATCAAAATTGCTTTTAAACAAATTATGTTAAAATTTCATATGACCTTGAACCCTAATCATAGGAAAATGACTCATAACATGGAGGTAATGGAGTTAACCGGAAGGCTGCTTCAAATTTATAGACCTATCCACGTTTGTTTTGTGTAATTATCATCAAATTAATAATTTTAATTTTAATTGAATAAAAATGTATTTATGACAAAAATATACATCATATACAACCCATAAACACAAAATTTAAAGTCTTTGGTCAATACTTGACTTGTATTTGGTCGAGACTTATTAAATGTTATACTTTTTTTTAAGCGTTTGATCAGGACTAATTAAGTATCGTGTTTATATATATATATATATTTGGTTTTTAAAGTTAAGTAAGGACATTTTGATCGATCTCATTATTTTGATACTATTAAAACTCAAGTTATTATTACTATACAACGTGATTTAGTAGTAAGAACGTTTATTCAGTCAAACAATGTTCTAAATTCAAGTCGTTGCCATCGTAAGGGGTAGTAAAAAAAATAAAATGAAAACCAACTTGTAATTAATTAGGCGGTTGTGTAATTAATATTAATACAAATTTGGTATTTATTAAATACATAATCATTAATGTGAAAGCCAACTTGTTTAAACTTTGAATTCACTACGTTTGTGGAACTGGGATCATTATCCAAAATGAAAATGGATTTGGCTATTTGGCTCCCACCTCTTTCAATATCTTTCATTTTTTTCTAACCTAATCATCCTTGATTTTGTCTCCTTCTTATTTTCTTTCTATTTGCCTAACTTCAATTATAATTAATTTATAATCGATTCTTCCTCAATCCTCACTTAGAGGAAATGGTAAACTATAATGAATGGGTCATTAATCATACGAGAGACTGTGCTGGTCAATGCATTCATTCAAACTTTTTCTCTTAATAAATGCGTATTGGCAATTGTGCATATGCTTTTAATAAATATGTATTTTATTTATTTATTTTTATTTTTTTTAATCTTAAACACACTCGAACTCGGCAATTACCATCAACGATTCAACGTACAAAGCTTGTTCCCAGTCCTCGGTGTTGATTCAGGAATATTAATAGTTTGTTAATCAATTCAAAGCATCTTTGAATTATCGACGTACAAGGACCACAAGCATATATAGTTTGTTTCAAACACAAACACCTATAGCAACAAAATTAAACGAATCAAAAAGCAATACACTAATATTTAAAAATAAGATATGGTCCCCTCACATCTACAAACTGAGATCGTGGGTTCAAATTGTATCACGTACTTTTAAAAAAATAAATATATATATATAGTCTTTTTATGAAGAAGTTTTAACATGTGCATACAATTTGAGTCAAATTATGTAAATATAGTGGTTCACATTCTTCGTCCTAATATATTTATTGTTATGACAAATTGATAATATAATATATATGTATATATATTACAAAAACTATTACAATGAAACTATTGGTACATACCGAGATCAAATAATAAATGTGATGTTCGGATATTTTCTTATATAACGAGAGATAACTAGCTACCTCTATAAATCGGGAAGAAAACTTCAACACATGTTTGTAAAATACGTACAGCGAGATTTGAACCCCTCTACAACTAATTTGGAAGGGGGGTGTAATACCATATGTGCTAAGAGATGAATAATTTTTATGACTCGTAATCCTCTCACATCCATAAACCGAGATCGTGGGTTCAAGTCGTACATATGTTCGTAAAATACGTATGGTGGGATTTGAATCCCTTACCACTAACTTAGAAAAGAGGTGTACTACCACATATGTTAAGAGGTGATATGCAGTCTTACCATCTATCTTTAAATTCAAAATTTGTATTAAAAGAAATGAACTATAACAACAACAGTAATACAATATTGCCAACATGGGCATAGCTAAACTGGTAGATGAATGAGCTTAGAGCTTGGACAAATGACTCTCAATGACTCATAAATCAGTGACTCGAATCCTACCAATAGGGAAAGTTTTTTAAAAAATACTTGATTCCAAATTAATAGATATCGTCAAAAAAGGAAGAAAAAAAAAAACAGTAATACAGTCTTATCGACCTTGTACCTATTGAATCGCTTCAAACTCGTTACAAACAGATCGAATACCCACGTATATGAGGTGGGGTGGATAATTTTGTCATTGTAATTTAGAAAAAGTCCATGATACAGTCTCATTGTAACAATGTACGTGCTATGTATGTCCCTATAGAAATTGTAATGTATTAACAGTATACCACAAAAAAAAAAAAAAAAAAAAAAAGATTTATAATTCATATAATCATGTTAATTTATAAAGTATTTTAATTAAGCATCCTCAGCCAGGAATAATCCGTGGAGGCGTGGAGGAGGTGTAACCTTTTCTCAATCTCATGATGTAAAGATGAAAAAGAAAATGGAGAAAAGTAAGAAAAAAAACAAGAGAGCGGTGTGTGAACTGTGAAGTGGTGATGTCTTGTTTGAAGTTGACGTTTTTGTAGTTTGTGGTCTGTGCTATATAAACAACACAGCTGTCACTTTATAACTGCTTTTCCTAGCCGCCTTTAACCATTCTTCATTTTTCTACAAACTTCTTTTTTTGTCTTTTTCTACAACTATTATATGTATCTCTCGTGGCTCTCTGTCGAACTGACACGTGTCTTGCACCGGGCTTTTAATTATATTAGTCCGACTCCAACTATGTTTTGGATAAGATTAAATTGCCACGTCACCTGCCTAATTTTATTTTTTTTTCCTTTAGTTTTATATTAGACTTTCTTCGGTCGGCTAACAATGTGAATGTTAACCGAGTCATTTATAATCGGACTAGATGAGATTGGTTCGATATATACCCTTCACAGTTATATTATGAAATTGGTTTAAGTTCTTTCATTCCTAAAAAAAAAATACCGAAATTTACGTAATACTTTAAAATATATATATATAATTTATAAAGTAATATATTTTTTTAATAAAAAATTATATTTGTATATTAGAGTTATGTTTATTAAAATTTTAAACTATTTCTTAAAAAATTATTTTCAAATATAGTTTTTGAACATGTATAATCCAATCCAACAACTTTTCCTTTCAATATTTTCGTGTGTTTTATACTAAAAATTAACTAATTATACATAATCACAAATCAAACCTTGGGGAGTAATTTGGAATTGCTATTATACAACCCAGAAGTTTAATCTAAAAAAACTCAAATGATGTGATTTGTCATTACCATATAATTTATAAGATAATGCGGCGAATGACATTGTAAAGACAATTCATTTACCACATGCGTAGATTTTTTGATTAATTTTTTGGGTTGACTAGCAATACTCTGATTTATAAGGTAAGAATAAATCAATGAGTAATGCTACGTTGTCCAAATCTGGTGTCCCAAATGATGTGACAATACTGTAATCCATTCATTTAAATCATGTAAATCTAATAGAATTTAAATGAATGGATTACAATGATGTTACATCATTTGGGTACCAAATTTGGACAATAGCATTATTGTAAATCCATGAGTAGATTTTCTGATTAAATTTTTGGGTTGGATTATAAAGTAAGAATAAATCAATTAGCTCTTTCATTTGAGTTGGGTTTTTTTTTTTTTTTTTTTTGGCTGTGCAGCATTATTATTATTATTATTATTATTATTATTGTTCCGTAATTATTCATTTTTAAGAGTAAGAAATTATATTTGTATACAAGTATTGGTTGACTACTTGACTGTGGTTACATACTTATATGATTACTTGTAAATGTGGGGCCGTGGGGGTGTATTTGGTACTATCAACAGGAACTGAAAGCCCATATATAAACAAGGCCTTAAATTATACCACTTTTTAGTTCAAATTACACTCAAAGGCTATTCTTGGTTTTGAAATTGAGTATTGCTAAATGCATCCAAGCATTTGCTAAGTACACTCATTAGATAGGATAAATTGTATTTTGATTTTTGACTTTTATTGCCGTGTGTGGATTTTGGGTAATATGTGGGTGGGTGTATATAAAAAACGATTGTGGTGTATTTAGTGATACTCTAAATTTTTATGAAAATATTGACTCGAATAATCAAAGAGTAGTGATATTTACATAAAAAAATAAAATAAAATAAAATAAAATAAATAAATAAAACTAGGCAACGAAGGAATCAACCATACTTGACCTTTGTTTATCAGTACCAATCTTACGCTTTGAAAGATCATTACAAGTCCTTTTCTAAATTGTTTGTTATTGAGTGGTTCTCTTTTATGGGATCTTTTATTTTAATTTGTATCACAAAGTAAGAATTTTAATGAAATTCATCGATTTCAATGGTTTTTTTTTTAGATGATAAGTTAAATGAAATGTAATTGTAATTAAAATTTGAAAATGTTTTCAAAAACTATAACTATCTGTGATAACATACATACATATATATATATATATGTATATAAGTAAAAAAAAATGGAGGTTACGGCCTCTTTTGGAGGTGTAAAATGAGTCGGATAGTTGGACTAGCATGAACACGGTATAACCAAGAGTGTAAAAAAAATTTTGTTGCACGGACAAAATTATATGTATAAATAGTCTTTTTTTTTTTCCTCATTACACAGTAATATTATAAAGACAACTCATTAGCTATCAATAGTTGGATTTATCTACTTTTGTTTAGTTAATATTTTAATATTAATTAATGACTAACAAATTCTCACACTAAATTTATTAAATTCGGTATGCAATGTAGAGAAAACTCTTGTAATTTTCCATTTTTCCTCCTCCATGCACATTGATATAATAAAGTCAGTGTAAGACATACGAGCCATTGATTAAGAATAATAAAAATTTTATATGATTCTTGATGATATTGTTTGTTTAATTTTTTAATAATAAGATGACATCGATAATAGACTACTCAATAATATAAAATACATTGTAAAATTCATGTATAAACAATTATTAAAATTTGTAGTTCAAAAAAAATTATTTAAACTTAAAAATGACTAAATTCTATAAGGTTAAAAGCCATAATATTATGTGTATTTTTACCCATTTACTTTAAATAACAAAATATTTACATTTCACTAAATTTAGACAAACACATTATATTTATATAATATTATCAAACATTAGGGGCTGTTTTTATAATTAACCTTTTTTATATTTAAATTTTATTATTATTTATCGAGAGGCCTCATTGTTCTGCCCCTGTGTATAACCCAATCCTATCTCCATACAACAGGAACGACACACGATATATGGAGTGCATTTTTGCTCAACCCCCTTGAAAGGGGGTAAGCATTACCCTCATCCCATACACTTGACATATGTCTATGGAGGGGTAAAATTGTCTAAAAATTGACTCCTCTATAACACATGTCATCCATTTAAGAGAGGGGGTAATGGTTACCTCCCTTAAAGGGGGTGAACAAAAATATTCTCCGATATATGGTTGAAGATTTGAAGTACAATATAATGGATTTATTTATGGTTTGTGTTTGGTGCACAGGATTGTAGAAAATTATTACTTGGGATTGGATGAGATTAGGATCATATATTATATATTACCATCTTTTGTTTGGGGTACCACGACATTGAACTAATTTGTTTTTTCTTTGATATAGTTTGGTAATGGATTTGATTAAATACTCCAAGTAATATAAAATTGTTTTATATTATTAAAAATAAAAATGAAAAATATTTAAATTTTTTGTTAAACAAAATATAAAAAAATTAAATTATTTTTCCTCCCCCAGAAATCTAGAATGTAAGATCATAATTTTTTTTCTTTAACTCTGTATGCAGCTAAACAGATTCATTGGATTTTGCAAGATCCATTTCTATTATATATATATAGATATAGTTTTTCTCTGATCAGAATAAACTGGTTTTATTTATATAAGATCTACAACTATCAATCATTAGATTCACATACTTCAACTTAGTCAAAGTCTTCTTAAACTTAATCAATGACTCACAAGTCTCATTCTAATTTTAAAAATTCAATTCGGTCATAAGAAGAAATATATATATATATACAAATAAATATATATTTAAGTAAGTGCGCACTGATATGATATAACTTTATCAGTGCGTTGGATGTAGATCATTATATTCACATACTTTGACTTAAAGTGTATGAATTTATCAAAACTTCTCCATAATCAGTGGTCCACATGCATTGGTACTGATGTAGTTACATTAGTACGCACTGACCAGAACGAGACAGTATATATATATATATATTCTTTCTCTCATTATGATAAACTGATTTTATTTATATCAATTCCACAACTATCAATCATTGGATTCACATACTTCAGTTTAGTCAAAATCTTCTTAAACTTAATCAATTACCCACAAGCCTCGTCTTAATCTTAAAAGTTCAGTTCTGCTATGGAGAGAGAAAATCTTTATCTCTCTCTAGTTTTATTTACAACATACAATAGGTATTAAAAAGGAATTTCTTGGAAAGCTGTGTTTGACCATTTAGAAGGCTAGAAAGAGAGATGGATAAAGTAGCATAACTTTCTGAATGCCAAGAATTATATTTGAACATTTAAATTTTGCATTTCAAACATTATTTGACCTTACCTTCCATTATAATTAATATATAGTATTTATTCAAGCAATCTAGCATGATCCATTTTCTTATTCTTTTAGATTTTAAACTACATTTTTATATTTAGTTTGACCAGCCGACCATTTTTGGGGTGACCTACTAATTTTTTTTTTTTTTTTTATGACCCTAATGGAGATGAGATCATACTTTCAATCTTTTAATTATCCTTTTTATTTGTATAATTGTATAGCATAGGAACAATGGTCAAATTATTATATATATATATATATTTTAATAATAATTAATAAAACTACCTAGACTATTTAGGTTCGATATTATTTAAATCAAATTTCTATGTTAACAACCACGTGCCATGCAATGTGTCATAAAAACTAATGAAAAGGATAGATCTCTGCAATCCTGCTTCTGTCGTTTTACTATGGATAGTTAGGCGAAAGTTGTACTTGATTAATTGGACAATGGATAGATCATTGATTCCCAGATGATAATTTTTTTTTTTATGAAATTACAACAATTGCCAGGACCATGTGAGAATTGGACTTTACTAGCACAACCCAAACTACTACTCCTATAAATGGGGAGAGGGCATCCACACTTAAGGTAGGACAATGAAAGTATATGTATATATATACATACTTGCCAGACATTAAACTGTGGTGGTGGAATCTCCCGTTAGAAAGTCGCACCATATTAGTAAAAGGCCATTGGCGATGATAAGTCATTTTGATTCATCAATCATCACTAACATCTATCCAAAAATATGTACAGTGTCAATTGTCAATTCTTTTTATTTTTATATTTTGGAAGCCGAAACTATTGTGGGCGACCTGTGAGTCCGTGACGAGATTGAGCCGGAAAGCAACTCCCACTTAAAGGGTCTTCTATGAGTAAACGTGATATTATATTTATAATACCAAGTTTAAACCAAGATGGTGATTGGTGGAGCCTATGACAGAGCCAAAAATATTAAAACAAAAATTTGTGAGGGACAAAAATGAAAAAAATAACATTAAATTTTATAATTTCATAAAGTTTTTATTTAATAAAATTATTGTTAAGAACGAAAAAAAAATTGAGAGAAAGCTTTATTTTGAAATCTCCAAATCTTTAACAGCCGAGGCAATGGCTAGTAATTCTAATAAATGTTTTCATTTGATATTTTAGTTAGAGACTCGATGATAATTAAATTAGGGATAATTATCCCGGTGGCCATCGAATTGATGACACACTATCAAAATAGCCACTGGATTGGAAAGTTGTTCCAAAATGGCCATTTTTGACGAACTTTGTAGCATTAATGATCATTCCATTCAATTCCATCCAATGAGTGACATTTTGGTAAATAAGGGGATTCCATTAATTTATTTTAGATTTTTTTTAGAAATCAATTTTTTCTTTTGTTTTTGAAATGAATAATTATAATAAGTTCAAATGTTATATATATATCTAAAAAAAAAATACACACACACATATGTATATATATATATATATATTTCTTTTCAAAGAAGATTAAGGTTAAAAAATCTAAAAAACAAAGAAAAGACATGTGCAATGATCTAAACCATTTCTTTTGTTTTTTTGTTTTTAAAGAGTAATTATATTTAGTGTACGTAAATATTTTTATAAATATTTATGTACACTAAATATAATTATTCTTTTCAAAAAAAGAAAAAATTGATTTCCAAAAAAAATCTAAAATAAATTAATGTTATCCCCTTATTTACCAAACCGCCACTCATTTGATGAAATTGGATGGAAGTAGAAGGAATTGGATGGAATGGCCACTAGTGTTACAAAGTTCGCCAAAGATGGCCATTATGGAACAACTTTCCAATCCAGTGGCCATTTTGATAGTGTGTCATCAATTCGATGGCTACCGGGGAAATTATCCCATTAAATTATCAATGGTGTTCTCATAAGTGGGCCACACAGTGGTGTGCCTATCTAAGTCAAAGTAGTTGAATTTAATGACTTACATTCAATGTATTCGTATAAAATCCATAATTGCACACTTATATAAACACAACTGATATATATATACTAGTCTTTCGATTATTAGTTCAATCTGATAATAAATATATCATGATGAATAATGTGGACCATAGATTATGGAGAAGTTTTGACAAATACATACACTTTGATTCAAAGTATATAAATCTAATGGTCTATAGTGTTCGTCATTGATATATTTATTATTAGGATGAATTGATAATAATATATATATATATATATATTAGGCCTAAAAGAGATGAACCCACGCATAAAAGGGAGTTGAACTAACAAGAAAATGCGAAAAAGGAGGTAATTATGATTTTGTAGAACCCACATGTTGAAAGAATAGGTCAAGCGTCCACATAATATTTTGAAGATTATTAATAAACTCTTGACTGGCCATGGACTTTTTAACATTTTGCCCATACTTTTAAGTTTTACCTATTGCTCTATTCGCAGGCCTGACATTCGTTTCACAGATTGCACTCAAATTTATTCCCTTTCGATGCCATTTTTTTTTTTTTTTTTAATTGAATTTCTTCTGTGAAAAATTGACGAACCTAAACACTAATTGAAATTGTCAATAATCTATCCAAAGTAAATAAGTTTTTTAAAATCTTTTAAGGCTAAAAATCTCAAACCAAACACGCACGAATCAAAGAAGTAAAAGAAAGAGAGAAGAATCTGAAAGGCTTACAGCTAGAATTTGGCACATGATTACTGTGAAGCTGAATAAGAACAGGGCAGTGATCCGACAAAACTCTAGGAAGGTGTATGATAAAACCCTTCACAAATTGTAATCTCCAATCCATCGAACAAAGCGCCCTATCAAGTCTTTCCCAAATCTCTTCATGCACACCCCTTTTAGTCATCCAAGTGTACTTAGATCTAACAAAATCCAGATCCACCAAATCATTCCTATCAATCCAAGCACCAAAGCCACTATTAGCATGATTAAATCTACCCCTTCGTTTCTCCGAGCTATTAACAATTTCATTAAAATCTCCAGCCACAAGCCAAGGCAAATTGAAGCATAAGGGTTTTGATGAGTTAATTTGCAATAACTGGAACTCGATGGATGAGCCTGTTAGTGAGAAAATTCTCAGTCTCACTGGAGTTTAGAAGAGCTGGAATAAGGATAGTTTTGGTAATGTTTTTTACAAGAAGAAAATTTTGCTAGCCAGAATCCAGGGGATCCAAAAACTCCTTAGTGTGTATCATTCACATTATCTTTCTAATCTTGAAGAGATGCTTCTGAAAGATTATAAGGATATTCTTGATCAAGAGGAGATTTTTTGGCAACAAAAGTCTAGAAATTGTTGGCTAAAGGAAGGCGATAGAAACACCAAGTTTTTTCATCTTTCTACTATTATTCGACGAAGGAAAAATAAGGTTGAGGGTTTCAAGAAAGAGGATGGTAGCTGGATTGGGGATATGGAAGAGATGAAGAGGGTTGCTGTGCACTTCCAAACACTTTTTATGGTCAGTCAGAACAATGGTATGTATTCGCATATACCCATGTCTTTCTCTAAGCTGAATGTAAGTGATGTTTCGAATCTTAGTTCCCCTGTCAGTGAGCTTGAAGTCAAACAAAGCATCTTTATTATAGGAGGGATTAAGGCTCCTGGTCCTGATGGTTTCCCAGCCATTTTCTTTCAAAAATTTTGGAATATTTGTAAGCAGGGGTTGATTAATTTGGTGACTGAGTGTTTCTCTAAGGGATGTGTGCCTGAGGGTATTAACCAAACCTTAATTTCCCTTATTCCAAAAGTTCATAATCTCATCAATATGAACCAATTTAGGCCCATAAGCCTTTGCAATACTACTTACAAGGTTGTTAGTAAAATTTTTGTTCATAGATTACATGTGTTGCTTCCTGATCTCGTTAGTCCGAATCAGGTGGCGTTTGTACCTGGGAGGCAAATCTAAGATAATATTGTTGTTGCGCAGGTTCTCCACAAGTTCAAGAGTTCCAAAGGGAAAATGGGGTACATTGCTTGGAAGATTGATTTAGCCAAGGCCTATGACAGATTGCAATGAGGATTTATTAGGAATGTTTTGGAGGAAATTGGGTTTGAGGACATTTTTATTAACCTTATCATGAGCTGTATTTCGAATATGCAGTATAGGGTGATTTTAAATGGTGAATTGACTGACAGCTTCCGTCCTAACTATGGGATCAGACAGGGTGATCCTTTATTTCCCTACATTTTTGTGCTATGTATGGAGAAACTCTCTCACATTATAAATCATAAGCTTATGGAAGGAACCTGGAAGCCCATGAAGTTATCCATAGGGGGGGCCTGGAATCTCTCATTTGTTTTTTGCTGACGATCTTATTCTTTTTGGCCATGCTTCGTTTCAACAAGCTGAAATGATGAGAGACTGTCTTGATATTTTTTTGTGATATTTCGGGTCAACAGGTGAGTTTCCCCAAATCTAGAGTTTATTGTTCTAGAAATGTTAGCTACGGGAATTCTAAAGCTTTAGCTGCTATTTGTGGTTCTTCCATTACTAATAATTTGGGAAATTATTTGGGTGTGCCTTTAATTCATCGGCGTATCATGAAGGATACCTACAAAGAGATAATTGAGAAGACTCAATTAAGATTGGCGACTTGGATGAGTGTGTCCTTGTCTCTGGCTGGTAGATGCACGCTGATTAAAACTGTTACTTATGCTATTCCAATTTATGCGATGCAATCTATCAAACTCCCTTCTGAGGTTTGTAATAAGCTTGATAAATTGAATAGAGATTTTCT
This sequence comes from Acer campestre, assembly GCA_954870605.1. Taxonomy (NCBI): domain Eukaryota; kingdom Viridiplantae; phylum Streptophyta; class Magnoliopsida; order Sapindales; family Sapindaceae; genus Acer; species Acer campestre. The sequence continues at coordinate 11,357,694 of OX940808.1, forward strand.
ATGGGGTAATAGTACCGAGAAGAAGAAAATTCACCTTCTGAACTGGGATACGGTTTGTTTGCCAAAGAAGCTTGGTGGCCTGGGTATTAAAAAGACGAAAATGATGAACCGAGCTTTGCTTGCTAAAGCTGGGTGGCGGTTATCTCAACAATAGTTTGATTTATTGGGTAATTTGCTCAAGAAGAAATATCTTAAAGGGGGCCTCACGAATGATTTTGAGAGTTGGAAGGCTAGGGGTTGTTCTAGTACCTGGAGAGGCTTCTCCTTTGGAGCTAAACACCTTTCGGAAGGGATTAATTGGAGAGTTGGGGATGGGTGTAGTATCGATTTTTGGACTGATAAGTGGGTTCCGGTTCTGGGTAAGCTGCAATGGCACGCTTCTATTACTCTTTCTAATACTCAAATTAATGAGAAGGCGAGTGATTATGTGGTTATGAATGAATATGACCTGCAAAAGTTATCTTCTGTTTTACCTTGGTCTATTGTTCATCGAATTTTCAGCATCCACATTGGCAGTAACCAAAGTGTTACGGATTCAGTCATTTGGGGGCCCTCAAGAAATGGTGATTTTTCGGTGAGTAATGCCTATAGGAGTCAGTTCAGTAGGAGTGATATTGACAATTGGAAATGGAATTTTATATGGAATTTAAAGTTGCCTCCTAGAGTTCTTTACTTCCTTTTAATCCTTCTCCATGGCAAATTGCTGACTAATGAACAGAGAGCTGTTAGGAGTCTTACTTCGGTCATTACTTGTGAGAGATGCAAGGCGGATTCTGAAGATTTAGATCATGTTTTTAGAGGTTGCAGTGTTTCTTGTGGGATCTGGGAAAATATTTGTAATGGTGTTACCCTGACTAACGCCTATAAGCTGGATTGGATTGAGTGGTTATATGAGAACCTCAAATGCAGTAAGTTGTGTTTAGGAAGATTTCCTAACTACCTTATCTTTGCTGTTGCACTTTGGTATATCTGGAAATGGAGGTGCGGTTATGTTTTTGATCATAACTTTCAATTTCCGAGATACCCTGGTAAGATTATTTTGAACTTTATGGAGGAATGGATGGTGGCGAATACTGACTTGGAGAGGAGTTCTGCTATGATAAACTGCCATATTTCTTGGTCCCCCCCACCACATGAGTGGGTCAAGCTCAATGTAGATAGTAGCTTGTATTCTGATCGGGGTGCTATATCTGCTGGAGGGGTTATCAGGGATGACAAAATGAACTGGATGGTTGGTTTCGCTTTGAATAAGGGTGTGGGTAATGTCCTTGAAGCTGAGATGTGGGACATCTTTGAAGGTCTTAAGATGGCTTGGTTGGCTGGATTCAGGAAGGTTATGGTGGAATCGGATTCTCAATCTGCTGTGCTTCTTCTGACAAATGATATTTTTATTTACCATCCCCTGTATAATATCATTCATGCTTGTAAAATTCTGATAGAGAATGAATGGAGCTGCTCTATACATCATATCTACAGGGAAAGCAACAGAGTTGCTGATTATCTTGCTAATTTGGGTCACTCTTTGATGCTGGGGGGTTACTGTGTTTGAAGACCCTCCTCCTCTGCTTTCTGGTTTGCTAGATGATGATTGTAATGGCGTGACCATTGCTCGGATGGTCCCTTGCTCTTAGTTTCTGGTTTGTTTCGGCTTTTTGCCCTCTTTTTTACCAAAAAAAAAAAGAAAAGAAAGAGAGAAGATTGACATTTTTCGTGGAAATTAACTCAATTGGTAAAAATATACGGGACCAAATTCTTTTAACCACTTTGTTGCAAAATGCACCGGTTGATACAACAAATATACACTTATTTAAATTTATTCACTCAATGTCTCAATCACACATCTAGTGTACTATTATATTAAAGGGAAAATTACACTGCACCCCATGAGGTTTGAGGTTGACATATTAAGATGGAAATATTTGCGTATTATGCACTAACACCACCGAGAGTTAAAAGAGATGATATATTCCATTAGTTTGAAACACTTTGACTTTGAAAATGTCCAAAATGCTCTTAATGCAAAACAATTGGAAAAGTATTTCCAATGATAATTTGTGATCTCCCTAAAATCTAATTAGTTCAATCATACAATTCTAAATCAAATAAATCAATGATATACAATTATACATCATTTGAACACCAAATTCAGATAAAGCAGCATTAGTGTATTTTTTTTTTTTTTTTTTTTTTAACATCTTAGTGGGTCTAGTTTGAAAAATAGATAAATCATGTAAAAAAAAAAAAGATAAAAACTTTCTTTTAATACATGATTATTGATTTCTTGAAAATTTATAAACACGATAAACCTCTAAAAAGATATAAAACATGTTTAACTCGGTCCCAACAGTACATTTGCTTGTTATAAGCATGAGTCATGAGTCTAGGGATGGGCATTTCCCCATGGGGCCCCATTCCCCACGGGCCCCCATGGGGTTTTGGGGGCAAATTTTGCCCCCAAATGGATTTTGGGGGTGGGGGTGGGGGCAAAGTTTGCCCCCAAACATATTTTGGGGGAGGTGGTGGGGGTACCTCCCCCCAAACCCAAAACCCCATTGGGCCCCCCAAAACAATATATATATATTATTTTTATTTTTATTTTTATTTTTATTTATATATAAAAAATTTAACAATTAAAAAAAATTAAAAACTATAATATTAAATTATTAAAATTAAATGTTATGGTTGTTCATTTATAAGGTATAATTAACCCCCAAAATAATATATATATATATATATTATGCAATTATTTTGTATTGTATTTTTATTATGTTTTTATTATTTTTCGGATTGAAAAATTGAAATTTAGAATTGAAAAGGAAATGAAATGGGGGAAATGGGTTTTGGGGGTGGGGGTGGGGGAACCTCCCCCCAAAACATCCCTCTCATTGGTCCCCCCAAATGGATTTTGGGGGAGGTGGTGGGGGGAGGTTTGAGAAATGGGGGTGGGGGTGGGGGTACCCTCCCCCGCCCCATTGGGCACCCACGCCCATCCCAAGTCATGACACATGTTCTTTATTTTCATTTTTAGAGATTTTCCCTTTTCTAAAAACACTCAATTCTAAAAATTTAAATTAAAAAAAATTATATAGAAAATTACTTTTTTATTTTCCAAAATTAGTCTTTTTATCTTTTGACACTTCATTTAAAAAAAATAATAATAATTAATTAAATCAACCTAAAAATTATAAGATCAAATCAGGGTATTTATTGAATTAAAACAATTCACAATTTGGGATTATATCTAAAACCCTAAAACCCAATAATTTCAATCATCCAATTCTAACCCAAAAAATATATTAAAGTTAAAATATTAAAAAAAAAATTACAAAATCAATAATTATTCGTACGATATTTCAAATAAAGTTAACAAACTAATAATTAACATAAAAACAATATATAATTATACATTTTAAAGTTCAAAAAATCTAACTAATTATAAACTATAAACATAAGTTCAAAACACAAACATAAATCCTTTCAAAAAAAAAAAAACACAAACATAAATAAAATTATTAAAATTTTTGAAATATAATAAAATACAATTGAATCCAAAATTTGCTCAATGATCATCCGTATAAGATAAAATAAATTAGCCCAACAGAAATTATGTTTTATATTTTGACAATTTCTTCATATGGAAATCAAAGATCAGATCCAATCCGAGAATTTAGAATCCAATCAAATCCAATCATATGGTTCAGACCGAATCGAATCGAATGGATCTAATCATGACATTTTTGGTAAAGTAATAATATTTTTGGTTTGATAATTATCTTCTCTATTGTGTGAAACATTCATGGAGCTTGTTGTTTTGACTTTTGTGTGTATCCATTCATCCATAGTTCATGCATCGATCATTAATGGAAGGTAAAGCCACTCACTCAAAAAGTTTTGTTATTTATGGACGTGCCGTGTTCAAACACTCGACTACTCCATACGACCATACCCAACCGTATATGATTGCATTTACACACCCCCACCAAATTTACCATGCGTCAAAATCATACCCACATTTCAATGTAAAATCTGTATACTTACTGACTACTCAGTACTCACTCTTGAACGTGATTCATTAACAGAAAAAACCGAAGAGAAAATCTTGCATGCATCCGGTGCAATGGTGCATGCCACGTGAATAGATAACTTATTTAATTGGTTATCCTTGTTATGTGGTATACATCTATTGGATGGGTGCATTGCATGTAAGATTCTCCCCTGAATAACAAGCTAACAGCAATTCCGTCTTGCTTCATTAACAAATTCGGGACATTTCAATGTAAGTGATTCCAACTTGGTTCAATAAACAAACAAACAAACTCAATAGCTTGGTTCATTAAACAAACAAACAAACAATTCGAATACGCATTTTTATTACCAAACCATATCGGACTTGGTCGCATGATCAATCATATTAACAATAAAGATATTTTTACAGGTAAAAATTGTATATTTTATTTTTGAAAATATTAACCACAATAAAGATTCCTTTGGTCATAGAGGTGTAACCTTATGCATCTCCAATACGACTATATATTTAGAGAAAATTGAGTGCAGTATATGATAAATAGTTAAAAAGTTAGCAAAAACCCATCAAATGCAATTTATGTATCTAATTTTAATATGAAGGTGAGATTGACAAACTTTTTTCTTTTTTAGAGAATATGGAGTTGAGTTTTAACTTTAAAAACTCTCCTAAAAATCCTAATCGGTATTTTTAACTATTTCCACCAATGACTACAATCCATTTAATTGTAAAATTAACGAGAAGAGAGAGATAATGAGATTGAGATAAATGTGTTACGATGATTGATCATAAAATGAATGCATATTTAAATTTTTTTTTTTTTTTTTTTTTGCCATATTGGATCCATATTCAATAGAAATGATGATGTTTCACAACTAAGAGTATTTCCAATGCAAATATGAAATTTTGAGTTTCTAAATAGTGCCACATCCGCATTTTTATTCATTATGGACTTTTGAATTTTTTTTTAGAAAAATACATATTCACATCTCCAATGCAATTATTTAAAACCAAATATGTATTCATTTTATGACCAATCATAATAAAATAATTATTTCTTTCTCTCTCCTCTTTTATTTTACATTGGTGGACAGAGTTATAAATCTTAGTCAGTATTTCTAATAGAGTTTCTAGAATAACCCAATTCCATATTCTCTAACTTTTTTTTTTTTGCCACATCGTCTCTATATTGAAATTAGATAATTTGAGAGATTTTTTCTAACTATTTAACTATCTATCATATGTGACACCCAATTTTCTGTAAATACATATTTGCAATACATATTTGCATTGGAGATGCTTTCAGAAACTTAAAAATACATATTAGCATTGAAGATGTTCTTTGAAATACAATAATGTTACTTTATCTAAATAATGTGATCTTTAATTTCTCTGTATTAGAATCGGATGTTGAAATCATTTGAAGATGTTCTTTGAAATACAATAATGCTACTTTATCTAAATAATGTGATCCTTAATTTCTCTGTATTAAAATCGGATGTTAAAATCATTTGGTTAATGTCATGTCAATTAGAGTTCATTTTTGCTCATCCAAGCCTCTCCTCACATGTTAACATGTGTCCATTTATTAATTAAAAATTGATAAAATTAACTATCATAAGGGCAAACAGGTAAATTAAAATTTAATAAATTGGCACATATCGATGCGTGGCAAGTAAAAATGAGCTCTATCATTTGTGCACCAATTTTAGATAACGCTGCATTGCTCATAGAAATAACATATAATATAAAAAAAATATGTGCGCTTTGTGTAAAATCCAGAATACAACAGCTTAAAAGCAACTCAGACAGAAGTGAGAAGCAGATCGAGTAGTGATCGACACAATCTCTATTTAAACTTTTTAATTAAAAAATAAAAAATAAAGAAAAGTTGTCTCCTTTTATTCACATTCACCGTCCATGGTGAGACTGAGACACTGAGCGACACTTTCTCTCTCTCTTCCCTTTATAATTATAAATAAGACTCTCTTCTCCTCTTTCAAAACCTGCAACTTCCATTAATGGAGAATCGCGGTTCATCTTTTTCGGGTTTCGGGTCATACTTTCGTGCCCTAACCCAGACACCTTCTCGTCTCTCCAAACGAGCCTTTTCAGTGTCCACAACCCAAGAAGAAATGAGTCGGGTCCGGGCCAAGTCCGGCTCCGACATGCGTAAAACTCTCACTTGGTACGACCTCGTCGGCTTTGGCATCGGCGGCATGGTCGGTGCCGGTGTCTTCGTCACAACGGGTCGGGCCAGTCGCCTGAATGCCGGTCCCGCCGTTGTAATATCCTACGCCATTGCTGGGTTCTGCGCACTCCTGTCCGCTTTCTGCTACACCGAATTCGCCGTCGCCATGCCGGTGGCCGGCGGCGCATTCAGCTACCTCCGCGTCACCTTCGGAGAGTTTCCGGCGTTCTTGACCGGCGCGAATCTCGTAATGGAGTACGTGATGTCAAATGCGGCGGTCGCAAGAGGCCTCACCGCCTATTTCGGAAGCGCAATCGGCGTCTCAACTTCTCAATGGAGAGTAACCGTCACTGGACTCCCAAACGGTTTCAACGAAATCGACGTAGTAGCAGTTATCGTCGTTTTACTCGTCACTGTTATAATCTGTTACAGTACTCGTGAGAGTTCAATAGTGAATATGATTCTAACTTTGATTCACATACTGTTCATAGCTTTTGTCGTATTAATGGGTTTTTGGAGAGGAGATGTGAAGAATTTCACCCAAGCCGGTGACCCGGAACACAACCCATCCGGGTTTTTCCCAAAAGGAGCTTCGGGTGTGTTCAATGGAGCTGCAATGGTATATTTGAGTTATATCGGATACGACGCCGTTTCAACGATGGCGGAGGAAGTCCGTAATCCGGTCAAAGATATACCTATCGGCGTATCGGGTTCCGTTATCATCGTCACCATTCTTTACTGCTTGATGGCCGCTTCAATGTCAATGCTCATCCCTTACGATATGGTATGCATTTTATTGAAATTTTTCTGACGTAGGATTTTTTCATACGGAATCTTAATCACTAGCTGTGGTAATCCAGTAACAATCGAGGATTTCTGTCTCCTGACGAAAATCCTCAATTCATAAGCTAATTTAATAGGTTGATAATCCAATAGGCAATAGGTACCCGTAGCAATAGAATATTTCATATAGGAAATAAATTTTCCTTTTTAATATTTTAACGTATGTTGATGTGTGTGGTGGTGGTGGTGACGACGCAGATCGATACGGAGGCGCCGTTTTCGGCAGCGTTTAAAGGGAAATCAGACGGTTGGAAGTGGGTTTCGAACGTGATTGGAGTTGGGGCCAGTTTCGGGATTCTGACGTCGCTGTTGGTGGCGATGTTAGGACAAGCTCGGTACATGTGCGTCATCGGACGGTCCAGCGTCGTCCCTGCTTGGTTCGCTAGGGTCCACCCAAAGACTTGTACACCTGTCAACTCCTCCGCTTTTCTAGGTACGGTTTTTTTTTTTCTTTTTTTTTTCCTTTTCTGACTAGTAATCTTGTAGGTCACGCGATTTATGTGTGCAATAAAGTTTGCAGTTTGGATTTTGTTTTTCTTTTTATTAATAACTATTAATTAGATAGAAAGAGACAAGTAGAAGAATAGCAAGGAGGAGAGAGTTGACTTGATATATATATATATGTTGAACAAGAGAGACAGTGGAAATAACTATGTTGAAAGTTGTTTTTTTTTTTGTCTATAATTTTTCAATTAATATCATAATCACCTTTCATAAATGAGTCAAAATGTAACGGAATCAATTTATTAAATAATAATAATTTTTGTTTTGGAGAACATGAGTGGTATATAAATGTTAGTGGTGTATTACTTGAAAGCAGATTTTATGGGGGTATAATGGTATATTAGTCTATTGTTTTCTATATCTAAGAGTATGGAAATTCTACACATTGAGAATATAAATTTTGAGTGGTTAAAAAGAAAAGGAAAGACTACAATCTTTGCAAAGCAAAATAGGTGATCTTATTGCAATAGTTTAGGCATATGTGAGATGTGCATTGCATGAATTCAAAGGAAGATCACATGGAAAGTATATAATCCACTACTAGTGTTTGCTGATTTCAGCACTTTTTTAAACCTGAAAAATCTCCCGAACCCAAGTTCGAACTTATCACCATGTAGGGTACCTATGAGGGGATTCAAACCCGAACCTTATGGGGGACAAACCACACGCCTGGCTATTCTACTAGCTCTACGTGCCTTCATCACCTTATCTACTTATTTAGAGTATTGAAGTTATCTAGATTGCTAGACAAGGATTGAAAATGACCTTTGCTCACAAGTTGACATGTGACATTTGCCCTTCAAATGGTGGTGATAAGGCCTTGACTTGGTTGTATTTGGTTCATATATATATTAGCATACACACTTGGGTTATTAATTCTCTAATTGATGCATATATTTTTTTCAGGAATCTTCACTGCTGCGATTGCTCTTTTCACTGATCTTAATGTACTCCTCAACCTTGTATCAATAGGGACACTCTTTGTCTTTTACATGGTCGCAAATGCTGTTATTTATAGACGATATGTGAACGTGGGGACGACTAACCCATGGCCTACATTATCCTTTCTATTCTTATTTTCAACCACCTCTATCATATTCACCCTCATTTGGAAGTTTGCACCCACCTGCAAATCGAAAGCCATTATTCTCGTAGCATGCAGCGTAGTTGCGATTGCAGTGCTTCTAGTTTTCCGTTGTGTTGTTCCTCAAGCTCACAAACCGGAGTTCTGGGGTGTGCCTCTGATGCCATGGATACCATGTGTATCAATCTTCTTGAACATATTCTTGTTGGGGTCACTTGATGGACCGTCCTATATCCGATTCGGATTCTTTTCGGCATTGGCGGTGCTTGTATATGTATTTTACAGTGTTCATGCCAGCTTTGATGCTGAAGAAGATGGCTCTTTTGGTCAAAAGCATGATGAAATTCTAATGGAATCAGCAGAAAGTGAGGGCCATGCTAGTTTTATTAAAGTGTAGTGAAAGTTTGTTTTGTAATCATATTTTCTTTTTTCTTTTTTTCTTTTTTCTTCTTGTTTGGTTGATGGTCATGGATACGTACAAAAGTTGAAGGACAAGGGCAAAGTGGAATAGCATAGCCTGCAATTTTGCACAAGTGGAAACTTGTAGTCTTGTGTCGTTGAGCTTGTGGAGTAGGTTTAATGTAACAGTGATATTTTAAATAATAATAATAACTATAGTTATATGATTAATAATAATGTCAACATGGACGTAGCTCAGCTAGTAGATGGACGAGCTTGTGATTTGGGTAAATGACTCTCATGTCAGCAATTCGAATCCTACTAATAGCAAAAACTTAAAAAAAATACCTGGTCCTGATAAATAGATATTGTCAAAATATATATATATATATATATATGACTAATAAAAAAATAATAATTATGTTCTGAGATGTTTATGTAAAACTAAACAAATTCATACTTAATTAAAATTATTTATTTTTTATAATCTCTTTATAATAGTCTATTAATTTTATTGAAAGTAGTTTTCTTTGAAAGTGAACGAGTTACCATTCATTTGGTCAAAACTATTTATATTCGTCAACTACGTACAACTGAATATAAAACTAACACATGCATGCCATACAAATTTTAAAAGAAGTCACACATTTTTTATTTATTATTTTTCATTGATTTAGTTCTAGAAAGTACGTATCATTAATAATATAAATTAATAGTTTATATTTATAGGATTTATTAATTAGGTTATAAATAATAATAATAATTATTATAAGAATAATGATACTTTTAATAAAAAAAATTTTTAAAAAAAGTTAACATGTAATTATGGAAATACAGTAACAAATAAAATAGAAAAAAAAATGTTTAAAAAATATATAAAATAAATATAAAATGAAACAAATTTTTTCAGGTGGGTTATGGGCCCCACCTGGGCCGCCCAAGCTGGGTCCGCCGCTGGAGCTTAAAGCTTGTATTGGTTTCATTCTATCCATCAACTATTCTCATAGTTCAGACTTGAGACTTTTGACCTTAAACTCTTAAAGTCCTTAATACTTGACTAAATAAAAGGCATGGTAGGAAATTCAAGATTCTTCATTATTAGTAAAAAATTCAATTAAACTTTTCATTCATTTATGATTGTTTAATAGTTATTTGACTATTAAAAATGTATTTGTTGGGTGAGATTCTATAGTTAGGGACAGATTAGTTTGAGGTCAATCACAAAAGGATTTTGTTGTAAAATAATGTATAAAATTATTAAAAGATGGAAACAATATATAACAAATAATAAATAATTTTTTATTATTATTATTTTTTTGAATATACAACAACTGCCGGGACCAGCGAGATTAGATTCCAAAGCACGGCCCGGAACTCTACTCCCACAACAGGGGAGAGAGCACCCACACAAGATGGGACAAATAAAAAATATATATGCATACCAAGGCCAATGATTCAAAACTTTGTATACATCGAAAAAGTCACATTTGTTTTTTATATACCACATGGCCAAGTGTATGAATATTTAATCTATTATGATATTATTTCGCGGTCTTGAACTAAAGCAATACTGGACTGAATGGTCGAGCGATAGACTTCATTATTATTGAAAATTTCATATTAAAAGTGGGAAAGTGAATAAAAAAAAAAGAAAAAAGAAAATCAGAATATGGAAAAAGAAAAAGAAAAAGAAAAAGAAAGCAACAATAAATATGCCCTTATCTATCATTCCAATTTCCAAATATGACAAAATAATTATGAAGATAAAAGGAAAATGGACCACCTTGTTGGTTCTATGTTTTGTTATTTTGTCTTTACTAAATTAAAATAATGAAAATTGAAATGAATCATCAATCATCTCTTCCTCTATTTATCTTCTTTGAACATAAATGGGACCTCCTAATAAGCAAGTGCTAATTGTCACATCTGATTCCTCCTCTGTTTATATGTATCGTTATCCAACTTTTAAAACTTTTATAACAATTTGATTTTATCTATAATAAAAATAATTTAGTTTAATCGTTTTCTTTTTCTTATAATAATATTATATTGTTCAAATAATGCGGTAAATTTTATTATAAGAAAATGAGCATTAACTTTATTTTCAAACAATAATTACCAACTCAATTTGAATATTTGTCATTTGATATTGACTATATATATATATATATATTTCTTTTTATCCGACAGTATGAATCTTCTGAATTAGACATCTCTAACCAAATAATTTTGAAATTATATTCCACTATCATTTGATGTCTTTTTATTTATTTATTTATTTATTTTCCTTTCGTGGAACAGAATTGATGATTATCCATCAAGTAAAAAGATAAGGTAGGATAAGTAGTAATGGAATATCTAATGTTTTTTTTTTTTATTTTATTTTATTTTATTATTTTACAGTGAGATAAAATTGATGTCTCATCAACATCTTGAAAAATAACACTATTTTGTTGCCCTGCAAGTGGAGTTGATATTAGTGGTTTGACTGGTTTCCACTTTTGGATTCTATATCAAGAATGGAAGAATAAAAAATCTTAGTAAATGACATAAAAATACACACATTACATTGATCTTGTATTAAGTCAGTATGTGAATTATATAACAAAATTTTGCATTGTGTGCACCAGATCGATACTCACGAGATATTGTATGTTTTGACCAGTTGAATATAATAGTTTTATCTTTAAAAGGGCTCTCGTGGGGTTAAGATTAACATTTTATATTATGTACCACAGACTAATCTTGATTCTTGACGTTAGATGAGAGAAAACTACTATCAGTAATTTAATTATCTCATATCAAACCATTCATTTACTTGTATATATATTATGAAAATAAATATCTTTAACATCAATGGAGTCCAACACGATATCTTAGCCACATTTTATAAGACTTATCAATTTAATCCTTAGATTATAGTGAAATATCACTTAAAAAAAAATCTACTTTCCATGTTTTAACTTATTTAATTATATAATCTTAGAGTTACAACAAATCATTTCCAATGTTAATCAACCATTTAGTTAAAATTAATGTTTCCAAGAGCAATTATGTGTCTTACAACAATATCAATGAAATTTTGACACTATTTCTTTTTTGTTTAAAAAAATAGAAACTAAATAGTTAAAAATTAAAGAATAAAAAATATTTAATTTTTACATTTTTATCTTTTATTTTTTTAATAGTATATTTTTAATGACAAGTGTTGAAATGTACATGGACAAAATTGTTTATTTTGTAGTTTTTATTAGCCTTCGTAGTTAAAAAGCTAGTCAGAATAACCGATTTAATGTATTTTTAAAAAATTTAAGTACAAAATATATATTAATATATTTTTTTTAATAAAAACTAAATCAATAGTTAGCTCTATTTCAATTTCCAAAATACAAAAGTCATTAGATTAAAAATGGCACCAACAATTTGCTTTGCTATACATTTGATCAAGTACATTGTTACAAAATGGGACAATGAGGTAGAAAATCTATATGGATATTGATATGTCAATTTATTTGGCCCATTTTTTTAACTTTTAGTTAAGATATGACTATCATTTGATAAGACTTGTTTCCTATTCCCAACAGAAATCAAACAAACTAAACTTAAAACAACAATTGAAAGCATATGTTAAGCTTGTCATGTGCTTGTCATACATCAATTTTATTTTATTTTTTCAAAATAAAGTCCCACACTAATCGTACTTTACTCAAGTTTTGAGCCCCATTGTCTCTCTGTTTATCGGCCTTAAGATACCTCATCCAACTTTAAGGGTATGTTCATAATTATGTTTTAGATGAGATATGACTTGAACTCAACAACCTTATGGTGTAGGTGTGATGAGTTTACTAACGAACCAATATCATTTTGTTACAATATTTGTTTTCTTTTTTAAAATGTAAGATTATAATTTTGAATTAATGATATTGGTTAAACATACAAATAACATTGTATACTTGTTTTATCGAAGCATTTCTCATATTTTAGGAAACTATAATATTATTATTGAATTTATGTATAAGTACATTCAACAATAATAAGCATCCCAATTCACAAATAGATATAATTATCATTTTGATTAGAAAAAAATAAAAATGATTATCGTTCTTTATATTCTTTTGAAATTAGTAACCAATCACAACTTCACAAGCTAGGGCATTTGGATATGTTAACTTTTATCAAAATTCAAAAGTATGTGTGGCTTTTAATACACAATGAAAACCCTATTTTGATATGTGATATCAAGTTGATGGTATATGTTGGAACTCTATATATAAGGGTCTTTATCAAATGGTACCATAAATCTTGGAAAATATCGACTTTGTTGGATGCTTTTTGGCATTTCTCTCAAATCCATACATGGATGGGAATATTTTGATAACATGTAATTTGTAAGTTTCCCAATACAAGATTTCTAAATTTTCAAGTAGGATTCAATAACTTTATATAGGTCACTACCAATCAATATGTCCAACTTTTATCTCTCTATCAATATTTAATTACATAAATTTTGGGACTATCATTATTTGTGCTATATACATGATTTGGATAAAGATAAATTTTTTATTGATCTTGGTATATATGAGAAATTGGTTGAACACCAACAAGAACCCCACATCTTTAGGTAAGGCCTTGATATCATCCAAAATGAAGCCAGCATCCCCAAATAAATAAGCACATGAGTTGAGTTTGAATGTCAAATTAATATATAACGAAATCTATGTCAACCAATTTTACAACCAAACCTAAATCTTAGCAAACAATAACCTAAGAGCCAAAAACTTGCTCATCTCAATAGAAGCCATTAATGACTTATTTATGGCTTGCGAATCATGAGGCTTGATCATTGGGCCGTGTACTATTTTTGACCGCTACAAGTAGAAATAGCCATACAAACAATATACTTTATAAATTAGTTTTAACTAAAGGTTTTATTTTTTATTTTTTATTATTTATTTATTTATTTATTTATTTTTTTTTTTTTTTTTGGCTAGTGCATTACTGATATAAATGAGAATGTTTTAAGAGTAGGTGGAGGGAAGTTTTAGAACCATTTTTTTAAAGGGAAATAATCATTTTCCCCCTTGTAGTTTACTATGTCAGACACTTTGTCCCCTATGGTTTCAGTAATGACCATTTCCCATTTAAAAACCAAAATATTAGACATTTTGCTTTCTAACCGTTAGGTAGTCCGTTAGTCAACAACTATGACCATAAAAAAAAAAAATCAATTAAATGACCTTATTATCATTGAACACATTAGTTATGTCCTCTAATTACACCACTAATTGTTTTTAAAGAAAAAAAATTAAAACTAATAAAAGTATTTAGAAAAAAAAAACATAATTGAAAATAAAAAAAATATAAAATTTAATTAAACTTTAATGAAAAAATTCAGTATTTAAAAACAAAATAAAATTAATATATATTTTTACTTTATTTTTACATTAATTAAAAAATTTAAATATTTTTATATTTCATTCTTTATATTTATGTTTTTTTTAAAAATTATTCAGTATTTCATAAATAAAAAAAAAATGTTTTTTACATTATTCTTACATTAATTAAATTTTTTAATTATTTTTACATTTCATTCTTTATATTAATGTTTTTTAAATGAAATTTTTATTTTTACATTTCATTCTTTATATTAATGTTTTTTAAATAAATTTTTTATTTGTACATTTAATTATTTATATATATTTTTGTTTAAATAATTTTTTTATTAAAGTTTAATTAAATTTTATAATTTTTTATTTTCAATTATGTTTTTTTAAAAAATACTTTTATTAGTTTTAATTTTTTTTCCTTAAAAACAATTAGTGGTGTCATTATAGGGTATAACTAATGTGTTCAAGGGTAATAAGGTCAATTAATTGATTTTTTTATGGTCAAAGTTGTTGACTAACGGACTTCCTAACGGTTAGGGGGTAAAATGTATATATATATATATATATATTGTGGGGGGGCAGTTGGGAAATGATTATATCTTTTTTTAATTATTTACAAAATACTCTCAATTAATGAATTTATTATGGCGTCTTAATAATTAGCCTTATGTATGAGTTTTTAAATTGTCGATCTTCCATTAGGGGTGGGCGTTTTCGGGTTGGGTTGGGTTGGGTTGAAAAATTTTCAACCCAATCCAACCCAACGTAAATTTTAACCCAACCCAACCTAACCCAACCCAATATTTATCGGGTTGGGTTGGGTTGGATTGTTCGGGTTGGGCTTTTAAGCCCAATAGAAAAAATATATTCGAATTCAAATTTTGTTATATGAAAATTTAAATTTAAAATAAATTTTTCACTCTAATATAATATTACATAGAGTTTTGATTTCTTAAAGGTATTAAAACCAAATCCCAACATATAATACTATTGCATAATTAATAAAAATAAAAATATAACAATTTATCCAACTTGGAAAGTCTCCATCTAAGTCTCTCATTCATTTTACAATTATAATCACTTCGTCGAATATCTCGTGGTTGAATAATCTATTATTTATTTCAATCAACATAATAGTTTGAGGTTCTATACAATTATTAGAATTTTTTCTACCAAATTATTAATCGAATCCTAAGAAGAAAAAAAAAACATTTAAAAGTACAATCAAAGATGTGCCAATTAATATAAAGATGAAGACAATATAATTGCATATTTTTAATAAATGTGTTATATATTATCGTATGAAATATTTAAAATTATGTATTTATATTTGTCATTTATAATATTATAAATGTTGCATGAGTAAAAATTTTAAATATTTTAAAATATGAGATTTCATAATAAATATAATCATAAATAAAGTTATTTAATTTATTTTTTATTAAAAATGTCGGGTTGTCGGGTTGGGTTGGGTTATATTTTATTAACCCAACCCAACCCAATCTTAAAAGCAACCCAACCCAATCTAGTCGGGTTGGGTAGGGTTAGATTGGGTTGGGTTGGTCGGGTTGGGTTGGGTTGGGTTGGCGGGTTGGTGCCCACCCCTATCTTCCATAGTTTTAATGTTTTTATCAAAATTTACTTTTTGATAAAAATATCTTTAATAAATTTTTAAGGGAAAATTGCACAAACCCACCCTAACGTTTACCATTATGACATAATATTCAACTAATGTCTTTAATTGCACAAACAACTCCTCCTATTAGTCAACTTGGGTTAAAGATAACTATTAACCATGATTTTTTTTGAAAGCCCAAAATTGCCCCTGCACTTTATTACAAAAAAAAAAAAAATCTTAAGCCCTTTGTTTAAAACATTACCTACTTTAAATCATTAGAATATAAAAAATAAACACTAAGTATAATTCTTTTTAAATAAAAAAATTCAAAAATAATATATTAAAAACAAAACAATTTAAGAAAACATTATTTTGAGAAAATACAATTTAATAATATATTAAAAACAAAAAAAAAATGTTATTTTGAGAAAATATAATTTAAAATTATTAAAGTTCAATATGAATAGTGGTAATGTGTTATATATTTTTGAATTTTTTTTGTTTTTGTTTTTATTATATTATTTTTGAATTTTTTTTATTTAAAAAGGATTATGTTTAGTATTCTAAATACAAATATAAATAAAATCATCAAAAGTTTGAAATAAAAATATAATAATTTGTTATAATAAAATATAGTAGCACTAGAAAGTTGTTCAATGTTCATCTCTATAAGACAAAATAATTTGACTCAATATAAATTACGCATTATATTTTGATTCAAAAAAATAAAAAAATAAATACTAAACATAATCCCTTTTAAATAAAAAAAATATGTTTTAAATTTCAAAAATATGCAGCACATTACCACTATTCATATTGGACTTGTATAATTTTAAATTATATTTTCTCAAAATAACGTTTTTTTTTTGTTTTTTAAAAAATATTATTAAATTGTATTTTTTCAAAATAACGTTTTCTTAAATTGTTTTATTTTTAATATATTATTTTTATTTTTTTTTGATTTAAAAAGGATTATATTTAGTATTTATTTTTTATATTTTAATAATTTAAAGTAGATAATATTTTAAATAAAGGGCAATTAAGATTTTTTTTTTTTTTTTTTTTTTTTTTGTAATAAAGTGTAGGGGCAATTTTAGGCTTTCAAAAAAAATAATGGTCAACGGTTATCTTTAAACAGAGTTGACTAAGAGGAGGGGTTGTTTATGCAATTAAATGCATTAGTTGAATATTATGTCATGATAAGAAACGTTAGGGTAAATTTGTGCAATTTTTGCAATTTTTAAAAAAGTATTTTACTTTTTATTTTTGCCCTTTTCCTATCAGACCTCCAAATCTCCAATAGAACCCTTGAAACCGGAAATATTTTACTTTTTATTTTTGCCCTGTTCTGATCAGGCCTCCAAATCTCCAATAGAACCCTTGAAACCGGAAAGGTTTGGGTCAGGTGGTCAACGGTGATCTGCTGTGATGCTATCAATTCTTTAGGATTTTCAAAATATTTATCAAAATTTTTAGTGAATTTAGCAAAAATGCCCTTATTTTAGGGGTTATTGCAAATGTACATTTAGATAGAAACAATTGGCAAAAAGGTCCCAAAATGACATTATTGCCGTTAATAACAAAACCAAATTTTGGAGTCATGCCGTAACCAACCAAAATCCCACCTAACCCGAGGCATCCCGATCGTCACCGTTCGTCGCCAGCAGCCGTCGCCTTCACCGTGCTGTCGCAAGCAGCCGTCCCGGTCGCCTTTCCCGATCTGTCGACTCTTCCGCGGCGCAAGGATTAATCGCCGTCCGTCTTCTGCCGGAAGTGGTCCCGCCGTTCCGCCGCACGTCTACACCACCGATTTCGTTGCCGCGGCTTTGCTTAAACTGCCGAGGTAACTTGAACCCTAGCATTTTGGTATATGATTTTGAGCATAATTGTGGATATTGATGCTTGAGTTTTCAACTTTAGGAGTAGATTTCTTTGATTTAGGGAAATAATTAGGAAATCGAGTGAAATTATGCGGAATTGGGATGAACTGGGATGAATTGGGAGATGATTCCAATACATTGGTTTCGGGATGGGGTGACCCGAGCTTCGGGAGTCAGACCTACCCGAAGCTTTATTTTGTTGTGAATTTGTGATTTGTTAACGTGGTTTTAATAATTAACATTTTTCGAATATAATTATGTAATAATCATATGAGATAAACACACCATTAGATAAACACACGCTCTCTGGAGGTGGACTGGTGGGCTCTATTTTTTTTTATTTTTTTAAATTTATTTTAATTATTCTGATTTTTTTTTTTGTAAATGTAAAGGCATTTTAGTCAAAAGTGGTCAACTTTAACCGAAGAGCTAACAACTGTGATTTGTTGTGTGTGCGAGTATTTCACTACTGAGAGAAGTTTTGGGATTTTTATTGAATGAATGATTGGTTGGCTTGATTTGAATTGACAAGCTTGTATTTTTAACTGTTGATTTGATTGGCAGCAACGACGACGACAATGATGTTGAGCGGTCACGTGACCAAGCGAGCAAAGTACAAGACCTTCGTCAAGGACCCTGGCACATCTGGAGCTTTAAGATTGGTAACATTGACATTTTTGTTGATCGATAATGATTTCGTATTGTTGTTTTCATCAAAACTTGGCTAAATTATTGATTTTTTGTTAAATTTGGTGTAGAATGAGCAGAAATTGATGTTTTTGCCAGATAATCGTAACTCTAGTACAAAGTTGGCTGTGGAATTTAAGTCAATTCAAGGTGGATTCTTTTTTAAAAAAATAAAATAAAATTGGTGAATATATGACATTGATTATTATTGTTTGTGAAATTTTTAAATTTTAGTTGTTCTGCTGATGGAATTTATTTACAGGGCATAAGTACACAAAGGAGGGATCGAACAAGCCACCATTGATTAATTTATCCAATACTCAGGTTGTGTATTTTTTATTTTATTTTTTACATTTTTAACATTTTAAACATTAGCTATTTTTAGTTATCTTTAATTGTTCTTTATGGTGTAATGTTATGTGATGATGTGCTAATGCTGTGTTATTTCAGGGTGGAAGCTACATTTTTGAGTTTGACAATTATTCAGATCTCCATGTTTGCAGGGATTTTGTGAGTAAGTCCTCGTCAATTTGCTTCGAATCTTGTAGTTTGCTTATGGGATGTAGTGTATATGTTTTAGAAAAATTGCATTATGCAACCACGGAGTTAGAGGCCTGAAATTGGATGTCTATTGTTTTTTTTTTTTTTTTTTTCCTTTTTCTGGCATCTTTTAGTGGATCGTGAGAGTACAGAAGAAGAAAAAGATGTTTCCTGTTTCCTTGCCAATACAATTTCATTATTTTACTGTTTGTTTTTTGTTTCGGATACTATATAGGTTTATATGGCTTATTCTTATTATGTGGTTCTCGGCACTATGCAAATAGGCAAAGTCCTTGAGAAGTCTAAAGACACTTCAAGCGTTGCTTCTGAAAAAGCTGCTGTAAAATCTGATGAGCAACTTAGTGCAGCAGAAATGCAGCTCCGGATTAAGCTTTTGCAAGAGGATAGGTAATTTTACTTCCTTATAGTCATGTAATTAGAAGGCAACTATTTTTATTTGATACATATTGCTTCAGTTCCTCGCTTCAAGTCAATGAGGTGCTTTCTATCTTTCATGCACAGAAAAAAGTATTTTTGATCATGCTTTACTGCTTTACTACTTACTAGAATTAATTGTCAACTTCTATAAGATTGTTATTAGTGTCAATGTATCCATGAACTTTTCTACATCCTTATTTCACTCATGGTTTCCTTCAATTGAGAGAAAAAAGAAGAAAATGACATATTATTGTAAATGCTTTACTCTTAAGATGTCATGTTTTTGTGAATTTGCTCTAAATGTAAACTATGTAAGGTTGTGCATTGAGTTAATAAGCACATCTAAAAAAATTGGACTACTTATGCTTGGTCAAGTAGCATTGCTTGCATATACATTCCAACTTAAGAATGAGAGTGTAGAAATCCCACAGCAAGATAGAACAAAGCATTTTGAGATGGTGCCAAAATTGATCTAAAATGAGCACCTTTACTATTCTGTACATGTAAGTAAATTGGTGTCAACATAAATTAGAAATTTGGAGATCTTGTAAATAGGTTCTGCGTTTTATTAATAAATTTTAGATTTATTGTATTTTTTTTTTTCAATTATTATAACATGTATCATTTCTGTACTTAACATGTAGTTGCATTGTTCCTCTCTTTGGTGCATTGTCATTCGCTTTATTACTTGTTGAAGAACTGAAATTATAACAGATCACACCCTCTTTAGTTTATATTTATTATGAAATGTGGAATTGAATATCTAGCTAAATATGTGGAGTTGAAAGGAAACTTATTTCACACCTTTCTCTAACAATAATTTAATTTAGCATCCTTCTTTTCTGCTTAATATACCACTTTTGTTAAAATCTGATAGATCTATAGTAGATCACTTGATATCACTAAATATTTTTCTCTACAGTGAGTTGCAGAAACTTCATCAACAATTTGTAGGTGGTAATATCTTGACAGAAGCTGAATTTTGGGCAGCAAGGAAGGTTGGGTTTTCTTTTATTACCTTATCATTTACTGTGAATTTTCAGCCTATTTATCAATTTAAACCATTCTGTTCTCCAATGGAAAACATCTACCTTGAACTATATTTTTTTGTTCGTGAGAAGATCACATAAGTATTAGGGGACTTGTGATTGTAATTCTGCTGCTTTTTCATAAATGCAGAAGTTGCTGGATAACGACTCCAGCAGGAAGTCAAACCAACGGGTTGGCTTTAAAAGTGTGATGATTTCTGACATCAGACCATTGACTGATGGTCAAGTATGTAATTCATTCTTTCTCTATATGTGTGTGGTGAGACTTTGAGGGATTTGTTTTTCAGTATTGAGGTTGAGGGATTTGTTTTTCAGTACTGTCATGTAAATTTTGTAATTGTTATTTTGTGGTTTTTCAGACGAACAAAGTTACATTTAGTTTGACGCCAGAGATTATTTTACAGGTGTTTCTCTCATTTTTTTAAAGTTGTTCTGTAATTGTTTATTTGGAATTTTCTTTTCCTTTCTGCACTTAACATTTGATTGAATATGTATAGAATTTAATTCGGAGCATAATGGACTGAAGTTGATATGAAAGCATGATTTGAGCAAGAGTATGGTCATGGTCTTGCTAGGTTCAGAAATTGTATCTATGGGCTGATATTTAAACATACATAATACATTGAAGGGAAAAATGGTGAAAAATCTAGGCTAGAATCAGTTTAACGGATTAATGAAGAAAAACCATTATCTTAACATGGTAAATATGGCAGAGCATGTAATGTACAATGTATTTAAGTAATAAAAAGTTGCTGTTACCTATGATAAAAATGTAGAATATGTTAAAAAAATATTACAGCAGGTATTTAAGGTAGTCCCAACATTAAATGATTGGTCTCTCAATTTATTGTTTAGCCACTTAGAGAAACCCGTTTAATTGAAGGTCAATAACTTCCCATCAAAGAATTTTGTTTCTTGCATTGCAGCTAGTGAACTAGAACAATCACGCAATTCTAAGTTTTTAAGCAACATGTATTATTAGTTTGCTTCTCAAGTTTTCTGGAAGATACTGCCAAACACTTTGCTTAATTTTTTTTATTTCTCTAACATATGTTTCTTTTGTATACATTGTTAAATCTTTCAGATTTTTGCTGAGAAACCAGCTGTTCACAGGGCATTCTTGAATTTAGTACCAAAAAAGGTAATGAGAACATTGGAACTATTTTATTTATATTTTAGGCAATTTTCCATCTCAATTATCAACCTTACCTTGGTTTCAACAACCGATTTCTCTTTTTAGTTTTATGAAGTACTATGTTGGTAGTTTTCGGGTGTGATATATATTTACATTTAGATGACAGAAATGGAATTCTGGACCAAATATTGTAGAGCGGAATACCTCAACCGTACGAAAAATGTTCATGCTGCAGCAGCAGAGGCTGCTGAAGATGAGGAGCTTGCCCTTTTTCTGAAGGAAGATGATATACTGGCAACTGAATTTCGGAAGAAGGTGCTCTTTCTGAGAGTTGGATCCTCAATACTCAATTGTTTAATTAACAATTTTTTAATTCTTGGAGGATTCCTAATTTTGTAATTATTTATTTGTCTATATTTTCTCTCCTGTCATTTTGCCTTAAAAGCCTTCATATATTTGCAGATCAGACGGGTCGATCCAACCTTAGACATGGAAGCTGATGAAGGAGATGACTACTTGCATCTTCCTGTATGTTTGATAACACAATTCTCCATTTCCAATTTTTCTCCTTCTTCCTTCTTCCTTCTTCCCTGATCTGCTACATTGTATTCTTCCAACTCAATTTTGGATTATCACTATATTTATATCAAGCAGTGTATATGTTGTTCCTGAAAGTGCTTTATCTGTCAAGAAGTGCACAATTGCTTCTCTTAACTCTTAATTTTTAGTTTTTCAAACTTTTGCATATTGTAATATGCAGGATCATGGGATTTTTCGTGATGGTAGTAAGGAATTAAATGAATCACAGCATGATATATACAGAAGGACTCTATTGCAAGACCTTAACCGGCATGCTGCAGTTGTTCTTGAAGGAAGAACTGTTGGTAAGGAACTCCCTAAAGTTTACTCTGTTTTCCACATTCTTAAATATATTTAGAAATGAGTTAATAGCATAATCTAATTTATTTAGTCCATTTCAATCCAAAAATTGCCTGTTTTGCCTAAACCTGCTATCACACTTGGGTTACTTTTCTCGATGAATTTATAGATTGTAACTTCTGTTTGAAAACTGAATGCAGATGTGGAGATGGAAGACAACACAAGGGCTGTAGCAGAAGCACTTGCACGGTCAAAGCAGGGTAAGTGTGATTTACATTAACGTTTATTCATTTTGATATTTGAGGTTAAGCAGTCTTTCCCACCTCCTCTAAATTTTATATAGGAAGTTCTCATATCTTTCACTGTTGTTTGCTCCTAATATAGGTAAGGAGGGGGCTGATGGAAATGAAAACGAGGAGAGATTGGATAGAGTCTCCAGGTCAGCAACATTAGAGGACCTCCAGCCACAACATAGTCTTCCTTTAGCTCCACTTAGCATTAAGGTTTTACCTTTTATCTTCTTCTGCTAGTTTATTGGAACAGCATAGATAATTTATGCTGTCTTTTGGAAAACAGGATGCTCGGGATTACTTTGATTCCCAGCAAGCTAATGCACTAAAAAATTCCAGAGATCCTTCAGGTAAAATGGAATCACTGGGTAGTTTGAGCACACAGGAAGCTTATGGTTCAGTAAGGAATGCCATTTCAGAGATGAAAGCTATGGGAGTGAGTGTTCCGATAATTAATCCCGAAGTTGCTCTGAAGGTATTAGCATGTTTCATTGTAGTAGTAAATTTATATTATATATATACAAAAAGAGTGGGTATATGCTATTAATGCAATAATCTAACTCTTCAACTTCATATATAGGTTTTTAATGGGTTGACCCATAGCATCTCCAGCATCAAATATAATCATGGGAAGAATCCTCGGGAGAGTGTCCTAGACAGATTGCCAACCGCAATTAAGGAGAAACTGCTACAAGTGAGTTGACCGTTGATTTTATAGCATATAATCACTTTGCAAAATATACAGGCTTTTCTGATTTTTTTTAAGTGTTTTATGGCACATGACATTTTCTGCATTAGGCCTCACATTGAGCTAAATGCAATTCTTGTTTCTTGTTGATTGTATTATTTTACTTACTGGTTTTTTTGTGTAAGAAAATTATTTCTGTAGCTAGATTTTTATCCAATTTCAAGTATCTGAAGAGAAACTTTTTTTTTTTATTTTTTATTTTTAATTTTTTTATCACAGCATTCGACATGCATTCAAGAATTATTAAAGCATTTCTGGTCCTCTTATCCAATTACTACTCCATATCTTTATGCCAAGGTACAGACTCTAATTCTTTGTCCACAGTGAGGTTCTTTTAATATTATATTATCTAAAATTGAAGTTGGTGTTCCCTGAGCATGCATCAAGATCTATTATTCAAGAGGATTTTTATTAATTGATTATTTAGAAGTTCCTTTCTCTTTTAGAATGTCAGAATTTAAACTATCAATACTAGTATACTACAATCTAGCAAATTGGTGTAACTTTAAATAAGTGCCTGAAAGAACCTTTTGGTTGTTAATATTCCGTAAATAGTCAATAAATACTCCCCAAAATGTAAAATTGGCCAAATTGAGGATTGTAATGCACAACATAAGACTAGTTAATGTCTTTGGTCAAAAATTCTTTCAATCTGATTGTCTTCTTTTAAATACTGTTTATCACTTTATCAATTTATTGGGTATACCATTTCTATGTACCTTTTTCATTCCTTGAGGATTTATGTAGGTCAGCAGACTAAAAGATGCCATGTCAAATATTTATCGGCAGCTAGAGGTATTTTTCTGCCATAAGTAGCTCTTTTTTTTTTTCCCCATGGCTTTGTATTAGTCGATTTTTAGTAAAACAAGCAGTCTTGTTAAGTCTGATCTCTGATAGAATATCACCGAAGAAAGAGATTGATAATTTTGATAGAGTACTTGGATTCTTTGCTTAACTAAATCCTGTATTGATGTTCCAACCTTTTTTTTTTTTTGTTAACTTTGATCGCAGTACTTGAATAAACAGCTGAAAAATATTATGATATTTTTTTTTTCCATGTTGCTCAAAGTTTTTTCACCGAGGTTACAATGGGTTTTCTCGGTTCTCTTGTTCAACATACTGTTGGTTCTCTCTTTTCCCCTTGTTTTATCCTTCTGACCCTTTTATCAAATCCCAGGAAATGAAGGCATCTTTGCAGTCTGATCTCCGGCACCAGGTTTCTCTCCTTGTTCGTCCAATGCAACAGGTCAGCATTTCTCTTTAGTACTTGGTTTAATTGCACACATTTTAGACTTTTAGTGCATTGTTTTGACAAAATTTCAAGGAAGAAAGAAAACCAACCTTGCATTAGCTTTTGCTGAAACTAAAAGCTAGTAAATCGACAAGCTTATTTTGACATTTCACATACCTGTCCAGTTGTGAGAAGTAGCACACTGAAATTGGTTGAATAATATGGAATCTTATAATATCATTCTCCTTTTAATGTCTTCGCTGGCTCAGTGGTTTCTGGTTTCAATTTCCAGTCATACCAATATCTTATAAACCATTGGGTGGATCCCCTTGTGGATATCTTTCTTGACAGCCTCTTTGTCCTGCTCAATGTCCCCGTTTTATATATATAGTATAACTATTCAACAGAAACAACTGTCTCTGTGTTGTAAAAAATAGTTTAGGTCGTGCCTGTATTTACTTCATAGCGTTGGACAGAACAATCAAGTCACGAAAAAACACTGCTTCGGTGCAGGCATTAGATGCTGCTATACAACATCACGATGCAGATTTGCAGAAGAGATCAGCGAAGAGCGGGTAGAGACCAAATGGGTATGTCTAGAGGAAGACTGTAGAGTGTAGGCTGCTTCCACCAAATAGCTTCAATTACATCAAAATGCATCAAATCAATTTTGTTGCGAGTTTGTGTTAGATAAAAGATCATTCCAATCCGATGTAAAAATGTACTTCTTAGTCCATATGGTAGCCATAATATTCATACAATTCATTGTACTCTACGCAAAATTTCATGGCTGAAATCCATGTTTTCTCTCAAGTTTTGTCCCTTTAAATTTCATTATTATGGATGCAACATTCCAGACCGTATTTATACCGATTAATCTTGCCAAGTCCCGGTAGACACCTAATCGGATTGGTGTCCGATTTCAATAAACATAAATTAATAAATAGCAAAAATGTTGTGATACGGTGGGGTGCACCGTGCACATATACAAAAAAGATAAGGGGTGCCAAATATAGATTTAAGGGGAATTATTAGATGCACCTTTAATACAAATCTCATATTTTTATTTTCCCATTTTGTATGCAATTTCATGAAAACCTTGTGTAGATACACAACCAAAATATGTTATACACATTATAATCTCCATTACAAAAACTTGTCAGCCAAAGCCAATGCTGCTTCACAAATCCAACAAGACGGTATTTTTGATATATCAAATTTACATTCTATCTTGCAGTTATGTGCGAGAGAAAGAGAAACAATTCAAGGCAAAGCTTGCCATGCAAAGATTATCCATATTGGCCAAAAAGTTGATTGTTTAACATCAAACATGCTCATCAACATGTATTCAAAATGTGGCCTTGTAGGTAATGCTCGCAAGGTTTTCGATGAAATGCCTCAACGAAGTATAGTTTCGTGGAATACCATGATTGGATCATATACCAAGGAAGGACAAACACAACAAGCTCTTGCTCTTTTCATGGATATGCAAAGGGATGGGAATTCCCCATTTAATGAATTCACCGTTTCCAATTGCCTTTGTGCGTGTTCCTCCAAATGTAATGTGTTTGAGTGTAAACAGTTGCATGGTTTCGCTATTAAAGCTGCGATGGATTGGAATGTGTTTGTGGGAACTGCATTGCTTGATGTTTATGCAAAATGTGGTTTGATAAAGGATGCCTGTATGGTCTTCGAATGTATGCCGGAGAGGAATGATGTTACTTGGAGTTCTATGGTGGCTGGTTTTGTGCAAAATGAGCTCTATGAGGAGGCTTTACTGCTGTTTCGTAGAGCTCAAGTTATGAGGTTGGAGATCAATCAGTTTATGGTTTCTTCGGTTATTTCTGCTTGTGCTTGTCTGGCAGTTTTGATTGAAGGGAAACAATTACATGCTGTTATGAGTAAGACTGGATTGGGTTCAAACTTATTTGTGGTCGCCTCTCTTACCGACATGTATGCTAAGTGCGGTAGTATTGGTGAGGCTTATGCTTTGTTTTCCAGCATAGAAGGGAAAAATGTTGTTTTGTGGAATGTGATGATTTCTGGGTTTGCCAAGCATGCACATTCAATCGAGGTAATGATTTTATTCGAGAAAATGCAGCAGGTGGGTTTTCTCCCAAATGAATTTACGTATGTTTCTGTGTTGTCGTCATGTAGTCATCTTGGTATGGTTGAAAAGGGAAAAAGCTATTTTAATCTCATGGTGAAACAGCATGGTATTTTCCCCAATGTCCTTCACTATTCATGCATGGTTGATGTTCTTGGTCGAGCAGGGTTGATTCATGAAGCTTATGACTTGATAGTTACGATGCCATTTGACGCTACTGCTTCCATGTGGGGATCACTGTTGGCCTCTTGCAGAAATTATGACAATCTTGAATTTGCTGAGATTGCTGTGAAGCAGTTGTTTGAGATGGAACCTGATAATGCAGGAAACCATGTTTTGCTATCAAACATATATGCAGCAAACCGAAAGTGGGAGGAAGTTGCAAGGACGAGGAAACTTCTTAAAGACAGTGAGGTGAGGAAGGAGAAGGGTAAGAGTTGGATTGAAACTAAGGACAAAGTTCATACATTTATGGTTGGAGAGAGAAGGCATCCTAGAATTACTGAGATTTACTCAAAGTTAGAGAAGTTGGTGGACGATTTGAAGGACCTAGGATATGAGCCGCGGACTGAGCATGACCTTCATGACGTGGGAGATGACGTAAAGGAAGAACTTTTAAGGCACCACAGTGAGAAGCTAGCGCTTACTTTTGCGCTCATGTGTTTATGTTCAGGTGTCCCCATAAGGATTATGAAAAATCTCAGAATTTGTGGTGATTGCCATTCTTTTATGAAGATTGCATCAAAATTTACAGGGAGGGAAATCATTGTTAGGGATGTTACCCGGTTTCACCATTTTAGAAACGGGTGTTGTTCTTGTGGAGACTTTTGGTGAATGTTTTTGGCGCTTGATCAATCTGTCGATTATGTACGATTATGTACGATTACTGCAATTTCTGAATGGAGCCTTCTCAGTGATTGCAAGCTAGGTGTTTCTGCTAATAACAAACATTTACAAAAGATTTACAAGTGCATAAGTCATCTGCAAGAAGCTAAGAGAAAACCTATATATGAACAACAGCCTTCAAATATCAGACAGCAACCAAACTGTCCAAATTTTTTCAGTATCTTTCAATCCAATTAACAGTAACCAAACTTTCCAAAGATCAGAACAAGAACCAACAACAGTAATATGGATCAACTCTGATCAAAATTTGATGAAAACAATCATACAATTAACTCAACAAAAGTGTTATACCATATATCATGAGAATAGATAAAATTGAATGCACCAAAACAGATTGAAAGCTCATCCAGAAATTTATAAGCATGAAATTTGGAAAGCCACAGCTATCAGAATGAAAAATGACAAGAAAAGCCAACTAATGAACTATGGTATCATTGATAAGTTCAAATTTAACAAAATCTTCATATTAGAACCATCAAAATCAAATCCATAACAAACATAAGTACTAATTTATCATTCTTGGATGATCAGTATCTCCTGCCTGGTCCACCAGCTCCACCTGCACCCCGACCATAAGCTGGAGGAGGAAGCGTAGCCTGTGGTTCAACAACAACAAGCCCGGGAACATCAGTCATACCAAGAGCAGCAAGCATGTCCACGGTTTCCTTGTCAACATTAATCTCATCAATCCTAATAGCTGACTCATCAGGAACAAAGTCCATGCGACGTTCACGCTCTTCTTCTTGCAGCTTCAGTGAGATGCCACGAACTGGTCCTTTCTGAATCCTCTTCATCAAGTGAGTAGAGAAGCCAGCAATCTTGTTACGCAGCCTCTTTGACGGGATGATGGCAACTTCCTCCAAAATCTTCTTGTTGGTGTGGAAATCCAACGTCATTCGAGAGTAGTACCTCTCAATCACCTGACGGGATGACTTTTTCACAGTCTTTGTGCGAACACGACCCATCTTTGAGATTTAGTTGTTCCTGCAATGAATGAGAATGAGCTTTGTGTACAATAGTCGGTAAGGGAAAGAATGCACTGTGATGCATGTACAATGCTATAGTTTACAATATGGGAACTCATAAAAAAAAAAAAAAAGGCAAAGAAACTGAAAATTCAGAATACAAAACGGCTACTGTTAATATCTTGAAAAGACCAGATATCCTCCAACTGAACCTAATAAAAGTTAGGGTTCGAAAAGAATTTTCCCATTTCACAAATAAAAAACAGACCTATAGTGACTAGCCATCATGTTAAGTTTCAAGTTCCAATTAGAGAGAATTCTGAACAACCATGTGCAACCAGTCATCTGGCCGGAAATAACACTTACGGTGCAAAAACAAAACCGACAAAAGCACATTGTTTTACGAGAAAAGGAGAAAAAAACTCTTAGCTGCTTTCCATAAACACATTCCTTGTTCCTAGAGGATTGCAATGAAGCTATAGAACTAAAAACTTATTCAATCGAAATCTAACCACATTAAATTCATTTCTTCCTCACCGCTATCTCTTATTGATCTCGATAGATAAATTAACTGAAAATAAAATCATCTATGTTCTCACACTAGATTACTAAATAATTCAGATATAAATTAAGTGGGCCATCGTTAATGTAGGATATCTCAAAACACAGTTTAAACAATGGATTAAAGCAACATCATTGCATATAATAACAAATTTTCCTATATATTTTCAATCATTCAGCTAATACAACCCGCAAACAAGAACAATTTTCTGTTTGGATACTGAGAAACTACAAACAGGAAAAAGAATCCAAAACATTAGATCTCGGATACCCATCTTAACCTGCACAACTGTTTTACTATTAGATAGTCGAGTTCAGTGTTTCAATCTACAAAACATAATGAACATTTTAATATTTTAAAATTATGTAAAAAAATAAAATAACTCTGTTTAATTTTCAATTTCTACATTTTCATGGCAACAAAAACTTATGAAAATAACAGAAACCCATATCGAAAAACTAACCTTGAAAACGGAGAGAGATGAAGAAACAGAGGAACTCGAGATGGCGAGAGGCTGCAACACCGAATAACCCTTCCAACTCTTGAAAATATAAGAGAGCTCTTATTAGGGTTTCAGTTTATCGAGTGTGGAACTGACCACTACTCATTAACGATCCGGTCCAATAGAATTAGGCCACGTATGGATAAGCTGATACTCAAATCTGTGACCCAATGATTTTGTTCTGGGCCTGAGCCCTGAGCCCTGAGCCCTGAGCCCATGTTGTTGTTAATCGGGGTTTCTGTGCCTTAATTAAAAGGAGTAAATACATCGAGATCCCTTTGAGTTTGACATAAATACAGCTCGAAGTATGTATTTATCAACTCATACCTTTTATGCTCTTAAAATTAAACTATTAAAAAGACCAAACTACCGATTGTTGATGTAGAAATTTAGTAATCTCTATACTGACAACCAAATTATTTTTAATAGTATTTTTACAATGAATATTTGAGACCGATCGCCTAAGAGGTGGTGAGATTGATTCCTTTCGGAGGTTATTGATGGTAGCAACCAAGAAAATAAAGCTTGCTCTATAAAAGAAAAACAGGTCAGAGGATCGCTGGAATTTTCCGACGAGCACTCTCTGACCCTCAAGTTAGACAACTCATAAATTTTTATAATATTTGAATATATTTTCTCTTATAGATATGCATTTTTATTTTTTTGCATACCTTTAGGGAAGAGTTTCGTTCCCAATTTATAGGACCATATATTGTCTATGTAAGGTACATATTTTCAGCATCTATTTTATAAATGTTATTTAATGAACATATTGTTGGATGAATCATCCATCTATATTCATTCTTTTATTGCCACATGCATTCATAGATGTTGATTTTCTTTGGTTTAAGTTGATTACCTGAGAACCACCAATAGTGATTCAATTTTAAAAATGAATAGTGTTCAAACCATAGTTTGACCAATACAAATAAGAAATGGCTCGAAAAAATTCAAGTTGGGCCAACGATCAAGAAGTGGTATTTTTTTGTTATGCAAAATGATTTTAATTTCTTTTTCTATTTGTTAGTTTTAAAATTTGTTTACAACTTAAAATGACTAAATTACCCTTTAATTGTCAGGTTTGACACTTTGATCGATGGGAGTTTTAACTGAGGGTTGAAATTGATACAATTTACAACTTTAGAAACCTATTTGGTCACCTCAAAAATCTCAAATTACTTGGAATTTAAAAAATATTCTGGACTTATTTGGTAAATGCCTTTAAAAAAATTGTATTTCAAGACAAATGTCTTTTAATGGTTAGACTATTTTCGAAGATCTAGGGACTATGTAAGTCAAAATGGAAAGATAGATTAACAATGTCATTTACAGAATATCTAGGGACTAAAATGATAATCTCCCTGATAAAAATGAAAACAAAGAAACCTATTTTAGTAATTTCAAAAGCCTAGACTGCACACCACAGCCGCTTCTCTCACTCTTCAACCAGCCATCGTGGGCGGTTGCCGGCTCGCCGCCCATTTTCGCCGGTGTTTGCTCGTCCCCCAAAATCTCCCTCGCAGGCCGGATCCTCTCACTCCGTCGTCTGTCCCAGCCCTCCCACCGGCCACCACTCTAGCCTCAGCTCACCCGCCGGTGGAAGCTTGCCGCACCTCTTTCGTAGGTGGCCCGTCCATCGCCGCCCGTGACGCCGTAAGGTGCGTTTTATTTTAATTTATAAAATTTTTGAATTTAGAGTTGTCAAAATATATTGTATTGAAGTATTACTCAGAATGGATGTTTCATAATTCATTTTAAGAGTTGTCAATGTATTACTCTCTTGTTGCCTTGTTTTAAAACCCATTTCAAATACGAAACCAGGAACGGAAAACCCTAGCTCTATGTCAGTTTCTTCACCAGCTACGCCGCCGTCACCAGCTGCTCCTCCTTCATCTGTGTTACGGCTATGGAGACCAGCTGCTCAGCGAAATATGAGAAATCAGTGGTCCAAATTGGCGTCGTATCGCCAGCAATGGGCCTCTGCTTATTCTAGTGCCAGGTCCCACGCTACTTCTCTTGTCAACTCCTATTTATCTCAAAGGTTTCTTTCTCGATTTTACATTCTTTTCTCTCTTGTTTATTTCATTGTTGTGGTTTATAAAGTGGTTCTAAGCTTTGAGGTTTATTACTTGAATTTTGATTAAGGTACATGCCGTCAATGGAACTAGGAGTTCTTAGTGATATGCCCGATATTCGAAAGAAGGCTTGTCTCAAATTGTTTAAGCAGCAGGTAAATTTCTTATGGATTTCAATCAGTTTGCATGTTTTAAGGTATGACATTAAGTTATATCATTAATTTTCTAATAAGTTTTTGATGTACTTTTCTATTGGAATACTTGCTTTGCATAGTTAAGTATATCTTAGTTTTCTATGCATTCGAACATTTCTATGTGTCACATTGTAATGCTTTCATATTATGCCGCGCTCTTATGTATTACTTGGCCTGGTATCATATTGGTAGATATGAAATTCTTCTTTTAGGTTGTTTAAGAATTATGCAATGTCTTATTTCGAAAAAAGAAGAGGAAGAAGAATTATACTATGTGTTTTAGTCTTTTAGACCAAAATAGTTGGATATGTTTACTGTTAATGGACATTTCAATGTAGATCACCATATTATAGTTCTTGGCCTTTTAGAATTAATGTGACAGATTATGAATAGTTAATTAGTGGTTTAGTACAAAGAATCTTTCATTATCATGCATTATGTAAAAGATTTAAGGATAATTAGTCTAGTGACAGAATCAGATATGGTTTTCAAATTTTAATTCTGTTCAAATTGATTTTAGTGTGATGATGATAGATTTGCATTAGTAAATGTCTTTTATCCTTTCTAAAGGTCAACCCTGTTAAACATTTTCATGTTTCTGGTGTGCTTAAGAAAGTTGGCAAGAAGGGTATAATATGAAAGTGGCAAGAGCAACGATGGAGGGTCTTATGTCTATCATCTGAACTCATTTGAACATTTTAATGTTTTAATGGTCAAATTTCTAGTTCTACTTACAATTGGCTTTCATATATATGAAAGTACTAACAGAACCTTGTTTCAGGAGCATCATCGGAGCAAACTTTTATCATCTTACAAGGATATGGTATGCATTCTCAACATGTACTTTTACAGTCTTTATAGCCGACACTTATAGTGGTAACTCCTCTCTATATATAATGTGGTTACTCGGAAGATGGAAACTACAGTATCATCCTTAGTTCCTTACAAGTTATATAACTACAAGTCTACAATATGCTTTTAAAAGGGAGAGAAATGTTGATCTTCTTATTGTACTCTAAATTTTAAAGTATAGCATAAAGTAGAAACTCAGGTACAAGCAGATGATGCTTTATTCATATGGTTACTTTCTGCAGAAAATTTTGGGAGAACATTCCATCTAGCAATGTGTGGGTTTCTATTATGCACTCAAAACTTCATCGATTACTAGCACTTAATGTAAATTTTGTCCCAGTTGAAAACTAAATCCATGAGTTGAAATTTAGAATTGAAACAGAAAAATGATTATTTAACCCATACATTTTTTGTCATTTTTATGGATGGATAATATTCGGTCTTCAAACATGATAGAATTGTATGCAGTTTGATTTTAACTAGGTTGTTCACAGGTGGCTGAAGTTAGTAACATGGTCAGCACTAGCAGATCCATGAGATGTTATCTGAAAGGACCTAGCGGTAGTCCACTTGTGCAATTCTCTAGTTCTTCGGAGGATACAAATGACACTGGTGATGGTGGGGGGATACAAGTCTTTGCATTTATGTCTGTCGCATTGTTTGGTATTTCCTTTTTTGCACATCTTATAGACTTAATGTAATGTTTGTGGAGTTTTAAGGCTTGGATTGATTTAATATTTCAAGTATTTTCCAGGCTTCAATTCTTATATATTTTATAAGGGTTTTAAAAATGCACTGCCCCACCTCACTGTACTTTGGTTTCAAGTGTTGATGGAGCCAGTCATCAAATGTTTAAAATCAGGAATGTGCAATCAATTTGGTTAACTGAGGTGGAAGCTTTGTGTAACATCATTTTTGCTTAAGTCTTATAATTTCGTTAATGATTTTAATCTTTGAATGGCCTCAGAGAAATTAGCTGAGGAGCTTGTTGAGATGTTCAAATTAGAACTGAATTTGAAGGTAAATCTCTCTCTTTTTTTTTTTTTTTTTTTTTTTTTTTTTTTTTTTTTTTTTTTTTTTTCACGAGTTTGAAAGTTCTACATAAACATGTTATAAATTAGGTTTCGTTATTTTTGACTGACTATCTTTAATTCTTTTTGGTGTTGCTTGGTTTGGGCAGCGATTGCTTGTGATGGATTTGCTCTCCATTAGTTGTGAAAAACCAGAAGTCAACGAGTTTTGCTGGTTATATGAGCTTTATCCAGGAGAATTTGATTGTTTGAGTAAATGCAACTTGTATGAAACTTGTCAGCCGGTAGCCCCTAGATTGAAGGATCGGAACTCTGATATGCCTACCGGACAATGTTACCAACAACCAAACCAGGAGATTTTGCAGGTACTAGTTCATTTTAATATATAATAAAAAAAAATATCGATTTAATCATATGAACACATCTATATCGTGTTTCTAAAGGAATCATTTTGATTCATAAGA
This sequence comes from Acer campestre, assembly GCA_954870605.1. Taxonomy (NCBI): domain Eukaryota; kingdom Viridiplantae; phylum Streptophyta; class Magnoliopsida; order Sapindales; family Sapindaceae; genus Acer; species Acer campestre. The sequence goes on from OX940808.1 coordinate 11,392,279, forward strand.
TATCATGACATAAACTGAGATTTAACCCGGTTCATATGCGGTAATGCAGCCTTGAAATAGTTATAGAGTGTTAGTTCATTCTTATTCTTGTTTCCTTAGCTTAGAGAAACTTCTTTCGCAGTTTCTCCGGCTAATTTCTTTTCCTCACAAATCTAAAGTTTGTATCAGCATTTCTTAATTGTCTTATATTGCAGGTTTATCTAACAACTTGGCTTGCAGAAGTGAACATAGATACTCATAGGTAATGATAAAACTGTAAAGAGCACAAAGTTAATATATAGCTGCAGAGGTTTTGATGGTTCCCTTGTTCCTTTTTACAGGGTCAATGAAATATTCAATGTAGTTAGTGAAGAAATGCATGTAAACCTTTTGTAAGCATCAACCTTTTAAAATGACTTCTCGAATTTGTGTTTGGATGTTTACGGAGACCTTCGAGACCAAATGAAGGTTATGCTGCTTGCACTGATACTCTAGTATGTGAACCTCCAAACTCCAAGAAAAGCAAGGGCTAAACGATCGCGATTGCAGATTTGTAGTTCCCCTTGAAATTTTTTCCGGTTCATACCAGTTCAGTTTGTATAGACATTTAGCCTACATTTGGTGGATAGAATTTGATGGGATTCTATTGCCATCTAAAAAAAGTTGTCACAGACACGTTTTAAATTTTTTACTACTAAAATGTTCATACACTAAATTATACTCAAAAAGACAGTTATTAAAACAAAACACCATTGTTACTCCACTCCACCATAGGCATAGCTCCATCAAGTCAAATCCACTTTAGTTTGTTCGATTGAATTTATCATGGATATTTTAAACATGTTTTCCAGAGAAGCCATGAAAGGAAGGAAGTGGAGGTCAGAGGAGCCTTGAAATTTTAAACAATTATGGCTTCCAACATATAGAATTATGGCTTGAAATTTAGGTAAAATCTAGGGTTTTCTAATTTTCATACAAAACCAATAGCGGCAAGCGCACACAGATAGAAATTGAAATGTTTCTATTGTTCATCCTTATTCATATTTTACAGCGATTATGTTTGGCAATCGAGAAACATAATAAATTCTTGGTTATCGAAAAACAAAATAAATTCTAACATGTGATTTTGCTTTCCGAACCTAAATAAGTAAATAGTGATTGTTTTTTTTTATAATTAATTTTTAAATTGTTTTGTCCTTGTAGTAATTTTATTTAAGGAAAGATTTATAATATATATATAATGGCAAAAAAGGGGGAAATGGCAAATACAAAAACGTGAAGACGTTCTTGCAAAAGTTTGGAGGCCCTATTGTATTTAACTATTTATTCCCATGAAGGTAAACTTATGAGTAAGCCTTTAAATTTAAATTTACATTTTTATCTTTAGTAATGGTGTCAACCCGAAATACTAATATATATATATATATATATATAGAGAGAGAGAGAGAGAGAGAGTGGTGTTCACATGAGTGCACACTTATGTAAATACCTGAGTGCATTGAATGTGAGTCGTTGGATTCAATTACTTTGTGAGTCTAAGTCAAAGTCAAAGTAGTTGAATCCAACCACAAAGTAATTGAATCCAACGACTCATATTCAATGGACTCATATAAAATCCATGAGTGCGCACTCATGTGAACACCACTATATATATATATTTATATAATTTTTTTATTATCAGTTCGTCATGATATAAAATATATCAGGACGAAGAATGTGGGTTATTAGATTTACATACTTTGACTCAAAGTGTATGCATTTATCAAAACTTCTCTATAATCTATGGTCCACATTCTTCATTCTGATATATTTTATACCAGGACAAACTGCTAGTAGAAAAACCGATATATATATGATATAATAATGCACTTTGTCCAAATCCGATGATTAAATGATGTGATATCACTATAATCCATTCATTTAAATTTTATTAAATTTGCATGATTTTTGGAGAAGATCCGGAACCAAAATCTCCATTAATGGAGATTATCCATATTCGTTAATGGAAATTTTAGACTTCCTCTAATGGAGATCTGAAGAGATCATTTTATATATATATATATATTCACATTTTGTAGTAGTTTTTTTTTTCTTTTAGTTTTTAATTTTTACATCTCTTTTTTCAAAAATTTTTGATTTCTTTTTTTATAGTTATTTGATTTTTTTTTTTATATACAAATTTTTTCAGATTTTTGCTTCATTAATTTATTTAATATAATATTTCCAAATACTAGAATAAAAGAAAAATAGACATTTTCCCTTTTCCATGATTGACTAACAGTGGTCAACCATTAGTCAATGGGTCAAGAGGATTTTAGTGTCATTATGATTTATTTTTAACGGTTTTAGTGTAACTATTCATGTAACCATGGTAAATTTGTGTAATTTTTCTATAAAAAAAATAGGTGTATAAATAATTTCTTTAGGTGGCAATACCTGCACCCAATTGAATTTCATATTTTCATAGTCCTTGAGGGTGAGTTTGGTACGCGGGACAGGACAGGACAACCAAGGACAAATTGTTCTTGTCCCGCGTTTGGTGCGACACTGGCGTGGGACAAGGTGGGACAAGGTGGGACAGATTTCACAAAAAACTGTCCCAACCAATACCCTCGGCCAACTTGTCCTATGGCATGGGACAAGAGCTGAAATGACAATTTTACCATTCAACATTTCTAAAAATTACAAACCTATCCTAAATGAAATAAAATCCAAAACGTGTTTCTCTTTCTATCATTTGCTCATCTGCTCGCTCAATACAACTTGCTGTTGGTGGCTAAAGTCCACTTCAATCTTCTTCTTTTGCTTCAATCAACTCGAATCTTCAATGAACAAGTAAGTAGTCTACTCTCAATCCAATTTCGTGCTTTGATTTAACGAAAATCTATTTCTTCTTTCTCTATTTAGATCGAAATTGATCTAGGGTTTGGGGTAGGGTTTTGTTTTAAGAGAAATTGGTTTGGATGGTTGGAATTGATGATTGCTTATGTGCTAATTTGATTTTTTTTTTTTTTGATAATTGATTATTCATAGTCATTGGTTTGTGTTTTTGTTTTTTGTTTTCTGTGGGTGAGCCTGGGCTGTGTTTGGCTGTTCAATAATTGGTGGAGACATTTTTTTTCTTTATGTTTTGCAGTAGGTGGCTAGGTTTTTGCTCTGTTGTTGTGCTGTTTTTCCTCTGTTCTTTCGTGGGTGATTATCATTCCTCCATCATTTATGTTGTTGGCCATACAAGACTCATCTTTCCTATTTTATTTATACTTGTTACATGTATAACCATTCGAATCCGAAACATTGATCGATAAATATTTTATTTTTGAACTTTCTGGAAGTTAAACTATGCTCTCTTGATTTACATTAATGTTGTTCCAATCAGGCCTGATGAGTATATGCTAATATAATTTGGATAGACAAGTTATTTGCTTGAATGTATATCCTTAATTTATCTGAAATTCATATTGTCTATGCATTTAGTGGCCAGCGAATGCGAAAATGCTTCAATAATCTTGTGGATATACGTATACATCCCAATTTTTACACAAAGGTTGAAGCTTTAAGTTACTGAGTACCGACTTAAATGCTACATTGCATTTGGTTTTAGCAACTAGTAAACCTTCCTCTACTACAGGAATATAGTGCCATTTGAAAGAATTATCCCAAGTTCATCCAAATTTTGTGTATTGATATGTTATTTTTCGGTAATGTAAGCATAGACTTTCGAGAGTCAATTTGAGTGTTAATGTCTTAGGTAGAAAATTATTGTCCTTATTAGTTCAAGCAGTAACCGAGGGGTTATTTTGATAGAAGGTTTGTATAAGTTGATATATTTCCTCTCATAGATTAGATTACATTATGCTTTTGTTTAGTATTCTGGCCCCTCTGAAACTCAAGTCCTGCCTGCTTCTCCAACTGAATTGATAGAGAAATGCACATTGGTTAGCTAGGACACATAATCCTTTCTAGGTTCAAGATATATACTCCATTATTTAGTCAAAATTTCGTATGAAACATGGATATATGTAAAAGTGTTCCTCAATAAAGCATAGTGGCTATCCCAAGTAGCATGGAAGGTATAAGGCTTTATTGAAGACTTTAGAACAGATTACCAATTAGATAATGGCTTGTAGAAGTTTACAGATTATTCTTTTTTACCTACGACTATTTGTTATGGCATTGTTGCCTACGGAGTTGAAGGTTTTTATTTATTTATTTATATATATTTATTTTCTTTCAACTCTTTCTCAATTCTCATTGTCCTAGCATTAGTTAGGATCAAAGAGTGAAGTTTTTTCAAATATCTGCACATGTTATTGTATGTAGGTAGTTATTCTCACAGGACAAATGATTTTAATTTTGGTATTTGAAGTTGCTTCATATTTCTTTCAAAAAAACATGTATGCACTCGTGATTTAAAGTTTGTATATGTCTTATCTGGTTGGAAGGGTTCGGCTACTGATTCTAGAGTTCTTCGGGATGCCATTACTAGACATAATGGATTAAAGGTCCCATTTGGTAAGATAGTAATTTAAAACTAAAGCAATTTACATTACATAGTTATCTATTATTTGGTCGGTAAAAACTAATGTGTAGTTATTATAGGTAATTATTATTTGGCCGATGCGGAGTATACCAACGGTTAATGTTTTCTTGCACCATATAGAGGTACAAGGTATCATTTACAAGAATGGGCGGACTTTGATCGTGCACCTAGGAATCACGATGAATATTTTAATATGAAACACTCACAAGCTAGGAACATTATTGAGAGGTGTTTCAGTCTGTTGAAGAAACGTTGGGCTATACTACGAAGTCCTTCTTTCTATCCAATTAGATTTCAAGGGAAAATGATCATAGCTTGTGCTTTGCTGCATAATTTTATCAAGATGTACATGGATGTTGATCCTGAGGAATACACGCCAGTCACACTTGATGATTTACCTATTGGGGAAGATGTACCAAATGAGTTACAATCTATTGATGTCGTTGAAGGAAGCGATGAATGGAGTCAATGGAGAGATGATCTAGCCCAAGAGATGTTTGACGCTTGTAGATGATCAAGCGATGAACTTGAGAGACTTTTTTTTTTCATTAAACATTATTGTCTATGAACTTGTGAACTTTTTTTTTTTAGATTGACCCTTGATAAAATACATTGTTGAACTTTGTTGATAAAATATTTTGTTGTTGTCTACATTCATGCATTTGTATTAATTTTCTTAAATAATTATTAGTGTATTAAATTTTCTTATTAGTTTTTTTTTTTTTTTTTTTTTTTTTTTTTTTTTTTTTTTTTTTTTAATGTTATAAACTGTATTGAATGATAGGAAACTAAGATATGTCTGATAGACGTAATTGGACACTTGAGGAAGAGGATGTCTTGATTAGCATCCTCGAAGGGATTGTTGCTGATGGTGGTAGATGCGATACTGGTAGTTTTAGGTCTGGTATCTATGACCAGGTCGTTTCAAAAATGCGTGAAAAAATTGGAAATATTACCATAACGACAAAACATGTGCAAAACAAAATGAAGCGAATGAAAGATAAATATTCAGCAGCTTATGATATGTTCAACACAAGTGGGTTCGGTTGGGATGACACTCGCAAATGTGTTGTTGTCGACAGTCCTGAAATCCTACATGTATACTTGAAGGTTAGTTGTTATATTAATTCTCTTATATATATATATAATCAATTAATAGTTTTATTGTTAGTATATATATATATAATAGTTTTAATATTATAACATATATTTGTTTGTTGTGATAGAAACATCCCAACAAGAATTATGCAGCTAATAGACTATTTCCACATTATGAACGACTAGTAGTAGTGTTTGGGAAAGATAGAGCAACATACAATATGGCTGAATCTGCAGCAGATGCTTTGGATCATATGGGATTGGAAAATGATGATGTGGACACATCTGGTTTCACTCAACCTATGTCTACTCCCTCCAATGTTGCCTCTGCTTCCTCTACTCGAAGTACAGAACAAACATCAAAGCGGAAGAGAAAGAGATCTGTTAGTTCAACAGTAGCAGACATCGCCAATATATTTGAAAAAAGCATAGAAAGGGCATTTGAAGATATTGCTAAGTTGATTGAAGCAATTACGAGAGGGGATGCAATGACTCGTTTAGGTGTTGAGCTTGAAGGTATGGGTCTTGATCATATGCAAGTGATACGAGTTGCAATGTATTTCAGAAATAAGCCTCATCAATTGCGCACTTGGAATGGCTTGAATGACTCCTACAAGCCAGATTTCGTGAAGGCAATTTTAGATGAATGAACTATTTTATATGTTATTTGATAACGTGTTTGAAACTTATATTTTGTTGGAATTGTCAATTGTGAACATGTTTGTATCACGAATTATATGTTATCATGTTTGTAAACATTTATATCAGACTAACTTTTTTGTTGGATCATATGTTATTACATAGTATTACTAATTTACTTGAACTACATATATTACATATATTACTAATTTACTTGGATCATATCAATAATAAAAAAAAAAAAATTACACATTGTTATTTTTTTTAAAAGTACAAATGAAATTAACATGTTTTTTTTTTGAAAATTTCTTCATCAATCCATACACAAACAACTATACAAATGAATGTTTTTGCAATCACATTGAGAGTCATATTTTTGCAATCAACACTAATAGTTATAAGTTCTCCTAAAACTATACAAAATGAGTACCAGAAGGTCCTCGTGTCTAATACATCTCCATTTTCAATGTAAGTTCCTTTCAACAAGCAAATAGTATAAAAGCAACGAAAATAAATATCACACATTTGATCATACTTGTTCTTCACACCGGAACCATTTTCTCTATCACCTTCCACTGATTAATTTTAGCTTCAGAAGGAGAACTCGGAACAAAATCAGCCACAACTAGTCTAATACATCTCACATGCCCATTTACAGCAGCAAAATGTAGAGCTGTCCTCCTACTAAGATAATCTACTCTGGTGACATTGCATCTGAAGAGCAGAAGAGTTTGTACAACTTACCAGTGTCCATATCGACATGCTTGCATCAATGCAGTCTGACCACAATAACATGTTAATCTTGATAATAACACACTTTAATAATTATAAATTAATCTTTTAAAAAATAATTAATAAGTATAAATATTGAAAATTAATAAGTGAGAATCTTATACATAAAAAGGGAAAATAACGTCTTTTTTATTTTTTATTTTTTATTTTTTTTCCAAAAGCAATGGAAATAACTTTAAGATTGAAATTATAAATATGATGTTTATTTTAAACCAAAATTTAATACTGTAAAATAAAGGTTTGAAAAGAAGAAAAAATGAAAGCAGTACATATACAATTATTATTGTAATTGAATTTTGAATTTTGAATTTATTTGACATATAAAAAAATTTATTTAATAAAATCAAATAAAAACTGTCATGTCCTGTCCCATATGTCAGTATTATGTGGTAACAAACATTAGACAGGATAAGAAGGGCACTCTAGTCATTTGAACCTCTTATCATATCCTGTCCCAGTCATACCAAACGCATAACAGTACAGTCCACTGTTCTGTCCCAAATATACCAAACACAATACGGAATAGCTGTCCTGTCCCGCCCCATTCGCATACCAAACGCACCCTGAGAGTTGAGAGCGATGTCGTCTTTATAAATGGTGTATTAATTATGGATTTTGATCTTTTGAGGACATTTGAATTTTTTTCGGATAATGAATGGAGATTCATTCTTAGAATTAGGGTTTAATTGTTATAATTTTTTTTCTTGTAATTATCCCATAAGCTTTCTTTTTTGGAAAAAATAAAAGGTTAAAAGATAAGATGGGTGTGATTGAATTTTAATTAACATAATTTATCCTTATTGGTCATTTTCCCTAAAATATCTCCTTCTACTTTTCAAAATAATTTTTGTCTCGCACACCATCAAACCCTAAAATATCTTCTTCTTCTTTTCAAAATAATTTTTTTCTCACACTCCATCAAACCCTCCATAATTATCATCACCGGTTTATATATATAAAGTTGTCACGTTTTCCCGCTCAAACAAATTTGAAATCATTTTTTTCCTAAGTACCACCCACTTTCGATCATCACCATCATTAGAATATATATATATATATAAAATGTTTCTAGAATTTTTTTTTTTTACTCAACTTAAAATCCAAAAGAAAAAAACAAATCTTGTTTTTCTATTTTCACAAGTCCAAATCAGTTTTCTTATTGTTTTGATTTCCTCACTTTTATTCAGTTTTATTTTCAGTTTTATTTTTATTTAATTCTTCACATTTTTTTTTTCCATTTCCCAATTCAAGTTTTCTAAAGAGAAGTATTCAAAAAGGGTAATATTAAAATAAAATGGATTATCTTTAATTATATATATTTTTTAAAATAATGGAGTATCTTTAGAATAAAAGTACTAAAAGATAAAATGGATAATTTTGGAAAAAAGAAAGTGTCTTTAGAATTTTTTTAAATTTAAATTTTTAGAATTGAGTGCTTTTAGAAATGAAGTGTAAAAAGAAAAACATTGGATTGTAATAAAAAAAACTCTTGGATGGTAAGAAGAAACCCTCTTTAATAGAAAATGGTAGTGTAAATCATATTTATGGGTGGCAATACCGGTACCTTTTTGATATACTATGATGAAAATATCATTATCTTTAGTAATCGTGTCAACTTGAGGTTGGCCCAGTGGTAAAACCTAGAGGTGGCCATAGTTTCGGTAAACCGTCGGTTTTGTCCGCGGTTTAACTGGAACCGAAAGTGCCAAATCGAAACTGAAAATCGGAACCTAAACCGTCGGTTTGAAAACCGGTTGGAAACCGATGGTTTCGGTTCCGGTGGCCTACAAACCGGCCAAAACCGGCGGTTTAACCGACAGTTTTATTCGCGGTTTAAACCGCCGGTTTTATAAAAAATTTTTTTTTTTAAAAAAAATCGACGAATCAGAAGTTGTCACGTGACACTTTATTTATTTATTTTTTAGAAAAACCACCCAAAACCAAAATCGAAACCGAAACCGAAACCGTACCCAAAACCGACGGTTTCAAAACCTAAACCGAATCCAAAACCGAAACCGTCAAACCAGCAGTTTGAAACCTATGGTTCCGGTTCCGGTTTCGGTTTCGATTTCGAATGACCACCAAACCGAAACCACTAGTTTCAGTTTAAAACCGAACCGTGACCACCATTAGTAAAACCCCTCACACCCACACTATGAGATTATGGGTATAAGAAGGGTTGACATAATTATTGACACGATAGCACGATACAATTAGCTCAACCCTACATTGCTAAATTCACTTCTTGATTGTATTGGGTCGTCGTGTCATGTAATGTCCCAAATTTCCCGGCTCGGGCCTCTCGGCCCATGTTGCTGGTGAAGGAAATTTGATATTTGTTATAAACACCAAAATTTCAAAAATCTACTCATTTGGCCAGTTTGTCGAAGAATGGATAGCATTTTTTTACTCTCGAACTCTCACTCACACTTGTGTTTATCAGTGAAAGCATCAGCATCAGCTTCAGCTCCACTTCCACCTCCAGAGCCTCCCAACTCTTCCGACCTCCGCCGCCCCAAATCTCTTAAACCAACAACTTCCTCCATTAATAAAGTTCCCTCTAAAAACCCCCTCAAAAACCTCTTGAAAACCACCACTGTTCCTTCTCCTCCACCCAATAATCAATCACTCTCTCTCTTCACCAAACTCCGTCTTTCCAGCAAACTCTCCCCACCTCCGCCACCACCCCCACCTCCACCACCACCCCCCCTATTACAAGAAGGAGATAATGAAACCCCAAATTCAGAGACTAGTTGTTGTTCTAAAGATATTGAATTTCGTCAAGAGGGTAAGATTTTTGTGGGTAATTTGCCGAATTGGATTAAGAAGCACGAGGTGGGTGAGTTCTTTCGTCAATTTGGGCCTATACAGAATGTCATTCTTATAAAAGGTCATAATAGCACTGAAAAAAATGTGGGTTTTGGGTTTGTGATATATGATGGTTCTACTGCTGAAAAATCAGCTATGAAGGCGGTGGAGTTCGATGGAGTGGAATTCCACGGGAGGGTGTTGACGGTGAAGCTTGATGATGGCAAGAGATTGAAGTCGAAAACGCGAGAGCGAGCTAGCTGGGTTGAGGGTGTGGATGAAGAGCAATTCAGGTCCAAGTGGCATCAAGATAGAGAGAGGGATAGGAGGGACTTCAAGAAAGTCGTGGAGACGCAACCGGAGAATTGGCAGGCTGTTGTCACTTCTTTCGACAGGATTAAGAAGGTACATTACATTCCTTTGTTTTTCACTTGTTTTTAATGGAATTGTGTTGCAATTTTTATGATATATGTTGAATTTGATGGTGAATATGGCATGATTGATAGCTTATATGATATTAGGTTTCGTTGAATTAAGTTCGGTCATATGTATGTGTGTAGAAACACTCATTCTATGTATATTTTTGGTGTAAAGATGATAGTGAAATGAGGTGCTTGTTTATAATTTATGAGGTTGCTGGTAGGCAGAATACCAGTTTTCGTCGTAGAAAGTCTGTTAACTTGTGTATTTAAGTTAGTTGGATTTTGAATTTATACTGCTCTGCTAGTAACGACGTAAAAAGGCAGTAAACTATACTATTTCTTCATAAAGTTATGTAGTTTTCAAGAAAGTTATGATAGCTTCTATTCTCCATGCTAACATTTTTCCACTGTTTATCTTTTTGTTCTTAAAAGCCTTCCAGAAGAGAGTTTGGTTTGATGGTGAACTATTATGCAAGACGAGGGGACATGCATCGTGCTCGTCAAACATTTGAGAACATGCGAGCAAGGGGGATAGAGCCAACCTCACATGTATACACAAAGTAATAACTCTTTATAAACTATGATTTATCCTAGCTTTGATGCAAAATCAATGTGAATCAAGCTCATTTTACTTCAGCCCTGGAGCTAGTGTTCTTTTATTAAAGTCCTTTTGACAGAAACATTAATGGGTAAACTATCTTCAGTGTGAATTTTCTTTAGCCCTGTGATTTTTAAAGAGGTATCTTTACCAAAAAATATCACATTTATCTGAGAAAATGATGGAATTCATTGAATCTATTAAAATATCTAGATTGCCTTCCATTGTCTAATTATTGAAATCCTTTTGGGAATCAACTTTTGAAAATATTTCAATGTTAGTTCACTTTCTCAAGGTTTTAGAGGGCATATACAGTAGATGGTTCTTCTTCAAACATTAAAGTAGTTTATTTCATGCAGCCTTATTCACGCTTATGCAGTTGGTAGAGACATGGAAGAAGCATTATCTTGTGTCAGGAAAATGAAGGAAGAAGGCATCAAAATGAGTTTGGTGACTTACAGTATAATTGTCGGGGGTTTTGCTAAAATTTGCAATGCTGAGTAAGTATATCATATTAGTTTCTCTGAATGCCTTTTGTCCTTTTCTTTTCTTTTTTTATAATAAATTTAAATGTAATTATTGTGTTTCAAGAAAGTATCCTAATTCATTGTGGGATTAATTGCTGAGATTTTGTTTTGATAATTTGCTATCTTTGAGACTTTCAATGGTTGCTTATTTAGAACTTTAGTTGTTTGACTTTTGTGTTCATTAAGGATCCCATTACAAGATTGATTTAAACTTTTTTTCTACTAAGTTGAATTATATATATTGCTAAAAGATTTAAAAGGTCATGGAAGATTGCCCTTTGGTTGAAGTCATTGGCAATACTTGGGTAGGAGAAAATATAGCTTACCTCTATTCAATATCCTTTTTTTTTTTTTTTTAAAGACCCAATTCAATATCTCACGTGAAAGAAATAGACTATTAAAATCATTAGTGTAATGAAGATGCCATTTTTCCTATGTTGACTTAGAATTACAAATTGAATGAGTGGATCAAGTAACCTGTAGGTCCAGGTCAGCCATTGAGCCCAATTATTTGTTTTGGATTTTAGGAATTTGTGTACTCTTAACTATCACTCAGTGAGCCATGTAATAGTTTCAACATTTCTGGGTTACAAGATATTTTTCTATGAAACACCCTTACCAGTGCAGGTTTATTTATTTACATATTTCACAATTCTTCTGCTGTCATCCATGTTGAATTATTGTTGTAGTACTAGTATAAAATCATATTTCTGTGCATATTTAACGTTTCTTTATTATTAATTTTTTGGATAGGAAATAGAACATTATATCATGCAAAAGATTCTTTTTTATTTTATTTTTTATTACAAGACGCGTGATTGAGAGTGTAGCAAACACTTACAAATTAGAAGGGTAAAAATGTAAATTTGCATATACACAATCTTATTGTTTTTAAGTGTCCATAACATACTTGACTAATTTCTTTTGCTTATTTTGTTTGGCCCAAAAAATGATTTGGTTATCGTTAACTATCAAAAGCAGAACTAGCTTGAGAAACTCGGATTTAAAATTAAGTACTTGAGTTTGGATTCTAGTAATTAAGGGATTTCTATCTCCATCGGTTTCTGTTGTCAAAATTGAGATGCAGTTGCATATTGACATGGCTCATTTATTTTATAGTTTGGTTGTAGTACTTTGGAGGCTGATCTAAAATGTCAAAATTTTGATTCAATAAATGCATGAAAGGAAATGGAGAGGTGTAGACTCTTACTTAGGTATAATACTGATGAACTAGAAAAAAAAATACATACTATGAGTTGAAAGGAAAAAATGGAAACTGCTTGGCATATTGGACTCTGGTAGGCTTTAGTGCTAGAATGCTCTTTGTTTTTTCTTTTTCTCCAGTCTATAAGATGAAACACCAATTACCATATGATTCTTTTTACATTGTATCAAATTTTTGGAAGGTTACGTCATTTTGATGTAAAGAAAAAAGACAATGGAATTTCTGGAAAGTTAATAATGCTAGTAATGTTAGTATATTTATAGGCAAAATGAATCCAGCCAGCTCCTTAGTAAGGCACACTTTTAGTTTTTGATTCTGTGCAAGCTGATAGCAAAGTCAAACCGATTCTATTGTGCTCACTGCCTTATTTTGCATTGTCTATTTCTTGCATCATGTGTGACACAGGCATACCAGACCTTATATTCATTTGTTTTTACTGGGCATCATATTGGTTAAAATTGTTACTGAAAAGACAAATTTGCATTTCTATAATCTTATACTAGCTTATCTTGTTGTGGAAGAGCTGCAGATCATTGGTTTGAGGAAGCTAAAGAAAGACATGGGACGTTGAATGCAATTATTTATGGGAATATTATATATGCTCACTGGTGCGTATCAAGATTTGAGTGAACCATATTTTCTTTTTTCTTAAAGATGTCCTAATTTTATTATTTTGAAGCTGTATTACAGTAGGTGAATGAGCTAAATGACAGGCAACCTATTATAATATGTATTGCATCAAATTATTTCATTTGTAACACGGCATTGATATTTGCATTTTGTAGTAGTCGATGCTTGCTAACCAAATCACCTTAACATTTTGTAGATGAAATATTGAAATGTATAAAGGAGCCTTCTGGATTTCATAAATAATCTAATTACACAAAATTGAGTAGAAAATTAATATTGTTTATAATTTTTGTAGTGCTCTTTCAGTCAATATGTTAAGGATGTACATGGGGGTTATATATTTTTGGTTCAACGTTCACTCTTCAGAATTTTCTAAAATGTGATTATGTACATGAGATGGATGAATTGTTGATAGTTTTTTTTTTTTTTTTTTTTTTTTCACCTTTTGCTATACTATAGTCAAACTAGCAATATGGACCGAGCTGAAGCCTTAGTGAGGGAGATGGAAGAAGAAGGTATTGATGCTCCTATAGACATATATCACACTATGATGGATGGTTATACAATGTTTGGCAATGAAGAAAAATGCCTGATTGTGTTTGAAAGACTCAAGGTAAATGGCCATATTTTCCATGGTGTAATTTTTATATGTTTTTGTAATTTCTTGATGAGTTGTTTGTTTGATAATGCTTTACTCTATGATTGGATTTCTTTTCATTGTCATTTGTTTGGTTCCCTTGCAACAGTCACATAATTTAAAAGGAAGTGGAAGAATTTTGAGATCTTGATCATGATCTTTCCTTGATTGACTATATACTGGACAAGATCAATCACATATGACAAGTTTGCATTTGATAGGATGCCATTTATTGCTAAGAAGAAAAATAGTTTGTTCACTCCTGAGTTGGTGTAGATGTTTGCACTCCAACTAGATTTAAAAGTTCATTCGGATTTTGGGTTATATCATAGCATTACATGGTTATTTAAGTGAAAGATAATTATGATGTCATTCTACTTTTCATTATTCCATATAGCAATTATGAGTCAAATATAGTTTGCCACATCACCATGGTCCTTCATCCTCCTCTATCACAATACCACCTCAAACACCACCCCATACACCACCACAAACACCATTTAAGAACCAAAAAAAAAAAAAAGTAAGAACTACAATATTGGAGGGGACTCCATGGCCAGTGGAGTAAGTGGAGATCAGTGCGTTCTTCATTGCAGTAGATCTCATTGATCTCCTCTGTAGGAGATCTGGTGGATATGGTCGGATATGGTCTTATCGGATCTCCTTTTTTTTTTTTTCCTTTTCTTTTTCGGTTTTCTATCTCCTTCGAGGAGATCAAGACCAGATGCATCTGGTCTGATTTTTTTTCTTTCTATTTTTTCCAAAATATTTTTAATTTAAAATAAAAATTAATATTTTTTAATAAAAAGCAGGGGAAATTTGGACATTTTATGATGTTTGACTGGTTTGTTAATTTTAATGGTCAACATTTAGGTCAAGGGTACTTTTCTGTTCAAATAGCAAAAGTTTGGTCTATCAGCACGTACTCCAACTCCAAGGTGCTTTAGTGCGATTTTCCCTTAAATTAAAGCTTGAGATTCTTAGTTGTAGGGCAGTGGGTTACTCACAAACTTACCTGAGTACAAGTGTTGAGTCTGCAATGCTGCCATAACTTTATGCATGGGGATGTAACTTTCTTTGAAAATCGCACTTTTTTTCTTCTTATGGTTTTGATTTCTTTGGTGGTTGTGTTCAAGTTCCTTTTTTTTTTTTGTTTTGTTTTATTCTCTATGAATCTTGGTTTCTTCCAGCATCCAGTTCCAAACAGATCATTGGACATTAGAAAGCAATCAAGATTTTTTACCGTAGCTCTACCATTAGGATCGTATTTCCTCCGACTAAGGTCACATGTGTTGTCTTCTTATGATCTTCCCATTGCTTGTTGTAAAGGTAGTATTCTTATACTGATCATCCTATTCAAGATGAAGTATTATCTTTCCTTCTTTTCCACTTTGTTTCCTGTTGGTTCATCTCCATTTTTATCTCACTCTGGTTGGAAATGTGCTATTGATGATGGCACCAACGAAAATGCATTCTATGTTCGTGTGCAGAATTTTTTTCCTTCAGTGGTTTCATATTTATTTTCTATTTTTGAATCTAGCTTTTGGTAGCAGCTGGTTGTTCTGATTTGGATAGCTAGTTGACTCTATCTCTAATGGTTCAAAAGTTGAGGATTTGCTGTAATCTTCTATGTTATGGCTTCTGCATCATTCCTATTGGACTGATCTTATTATTTCTTGCACCTTGTATTTATTTTGTTCTTTTGAAGAATACAACTTAGATACCAATGGACTTTACTAAAAAAAAAAAATCACTGCTCAAGAGAAATACACCAAAAAGGATAAGTGTCATTGCTACCCAATGGAGTCCAACAAGGGGTTATTGTGTGTAGAAACTCAACTCGGTAAAATCTACCAAAGAGATACAAAGTCTAATTTAGATTGTTGGGATCAAACACTTTCTACTCACCAAAAGTTATAGTTGCTAGCTAGGCTGCTGCAACTTTATTTCTTTATAACATTTAGCGGTGCAGTGATCTGAATCTATGTGTTGTGGGTGGCCTTGAGCCCTTGAGGGCTTCACAATGCACACATGACACATTAGCGGGATGAGCGGTCAAGTACCAATGTCACCTATTACAATTAAGGTCTTTTTATACTTATATAAGTATGGAGTGACCCGTCAAACATAGACAACTCATTCAATATTTTCGGCTCCTAATAAACTCTTAAGATTGATGAGAGTACTTTGTTATAAAGACAACTTATAAATTCATTGACAAACTGCATATGCTTTAAAAGAAACCAGTAAAGATGCTGTCTGCTTTAGAATTTTGTGCAGCACACTCATTCTGAGAAAAGGTGAACACATTGTAGAGAATTGTTCAACGTCATTTAGAGAATTCCAAATTCTGCTCAATGAAATGTGTTAGGTTCCTGACTCAGAGCCTTCCCATGACATGAATCTTGAACATTAATTTGTTCCACATTGACACTGGTTCTATTCTAGAAATAGCCCTGAATTGGGTTTAGTGCAAACTTGAAGCTTAACTTATTAATGTAAGAATTGGGATCCCACTTGACTATAGATTTAAGGTCATGCATTGGGAGCTATAAGGAGATGGGAGCTTTAAAAGAATAATAGACTTGGGAGCTTGCTTCTTTATTTCATGTTAAACAGGCTGTTAGTGGTTGTCGGGGTATTGTTCAGATAGAGGTGCTGTATGGTTGAAAGAGTACTGGTCGCCAAAGAAAATACTCAAAACTTTTGGATTTGGCAATTTTGAGACCTTTCTCTAGTCAATCATCTTAACTCTTTTTGAATTATATTGGCTGTTGCTACCACTAAAATTTGGCTACTTATCAACTTGATATGATGTATCAAGAATGTCTCTCTTCATGGTGCTTGTAGGAATAAGTTTGTGTGTAGCCCTCATGTCAATATTATAATTGTCTGCTATATTTGATATTCTTTTCATTATATTAATTAATCTTATTTCTTCTCTGGTATATTGACTTTTATTCTAACTCTCCTGTAGGAATGCGGATTTACACCTTCAGTTATCAGTTATGGATGTCTCATTAATCTTTACACTAAGGTAATACCTGATTATCAAAAAGAGAGTGTTTGTCTTTAAATGACTGCATATGCCATAACTTAAAGTAATAACACATAGATTGGATGGGGTTGTATTTGTCTGTTTGCTCTCTCCTGTTTGTCTCTGTCTCCTGTCAAGAACCGTAAAAGTGAAAATGGAGGAGTTTGAAGACAGTTGAGGCTTGAATAATTTTATTTGGACAGGAAAGAGACAATAAGAAGTGCAAATATTTGACATTTTACGAAAAGTCCGTCAGTTATATTTTCATTTGTTTTGCTTAAAGCACTTATAAGGAGAGACGTGGCACTGTTGGTGAGTAGACCGTGGGCTGTTGGTTGAATTGTTATGATTGTGCCAAAAGTTTTAACAGTTCTACTAGAACGGAGTAAGGCTTGAACTGAAGTTTCAATAACAATGCCAAGTAGGATAATGGAGAAAGATTAGAGTTAAAGAGCTTTGAGTTAAAAAGAGTTGCCTCAAATAGAGCAGTTGTAACCCTTTTATTTGGTATCCTTTTACCATTTAAGTAATAAAACATGTTTTGAAGAAAGAAGCTGATTTTAGTTGCCCAGAGCTAGAAGTAGTACCAAACGGTCCCTTAGTGAAAAAATTGTTTATTACTTTCTTATGAAAAATATAACTCTTCATCAGTTTTAAACATATTTTAGAACGTCAAATCCTAGGGTTATATTGTGTTAACCTTTACAAATTGAGAATGACAATGAAGGGAATTGAGCTCCACAAGAAAATGTAAGGAGAACAATCGAAATTAAATTACAAGATTCCATTACAGTGCTTACTAACATTTAGGAATTAAAAATGTAAACAAGTTGATTACAGAAATACCCTTATTTATATAACATGTGGCATTAAAAGTTAGGAATTAAAAATGTAAACAAGCTGATTACAGAAATACCCTTATTTATATAACATGTGTGATTATTAATGAAGGGATTTTACAAAAACAAAAAAAATACGGTTTACTTTTTTATTTAGGAAAGAGAACTTAATTCCGAGGGTGGGAGTGGGGAATTAAGTTCTCTTTTCAGTAGGAATTTATTTCCTGATTTGTAGCAAGAACTTAATTCCCAACTGTTGTAAACGCTAGGATTCATTAAAAATCAATTATAAGTTCATTTTCCCTCATTAGGATTCTTGATTAGTATACACACCCTTAGTTCTAAGTACGATAATTCTACATAAGATGTTGTATCCAAAGAGAGGAATGAGGTGAGCTGAGAAATGAGCAAGGAATTGTTAGCTACATCTTTCAACTTTGATCATTAATTCGAAGAAGCCCAACTAAGGCCATTCAATTAACTCCTCATTAAAACAAATAGTGAGAGATATCGGTCATCTTCCATGCACCCACAACTGCAAATCCCAAGACCTCATGGTGCAATAAGTTTTTGATGGCAATAAAATAAGAATAACTGCTGATAGCATGAACCATAATAAGGCTCTTTTTGTGTGTGTGTGTGTGTGTGTGTGGGAATAATGTTTATTACATTTTCTATTATATATGTGATCTTTCTTAAATCAGAACCTCCCTATTCTCTCTGCTGTTAGGCCTTCTAAATTCATTACAGGTGCTTGCTGAAAGTGTCATATGCCTGTATCTTTAACAATTTGGACAATGGCTAAACAATTCTTCTTGCAATTTTTTCATGGATCCATTATTTTCTTTTGAACTTATAGTAGTTGTAGATCCTTTAATAATCTTTTTGGTATATTTGATCTCACAATTGATGATCATATGCATTATTATGAGAAATTGTATGCTTGCTGTTGGCCTGTTTCAGATTGGAAAAGTTTCTAAAGCCTTAGAGGTTAGCAGATGGATGGAATCAGCTGGGATAAAGCATAACTTGAAGACTTACTCTATGTTAATCAATGGATTCATAAAGTTGAAAGATTGGGCCAATGCCTTTGCTGTTTTTGAGGATGTGGTGAAAGATGGTTTGAAGCCTGATGTTGTGCTTTATAATAACATTATCAGAGCATTCTGTGGGATGGGTAACATGGACCGTGCCATTCATATTGTCAAGGAAATGCAAAAGGAAAGGCATAGGCCTACTACACGTACATTTATGCCGATCATACATGGTTTTGCAAGAGCAGGGGAAATGAAAAGAGCTTTGGAGATTTTCGATATGATGAGGATGGGTGGATGCATTCCAACCGTTCATACATTTAATGCCCTGATTCTTGGCCTTGTCGAGAAGCGTCAGGTAAGCTATAATACCAAAAATTTGGGAGCTTTAAATAGTCTGATAGTAGGTGTGTAGATTGTAGACATGTATTGTTCAGGAGCATTTGTCACTATCATGAAGCCTGTCACTGTAACCAATTTTATTTGCTGGGAGAGTGGGAGACAGTATAGGCACTCATAGTATGGCATTCTTTTGTCAAGCCAGTGGGGATTAAATGGCTTTCAAATCTCTCTCTCTCTCTCTCTCTCTCTTGAATAGTCATTATCAACTTTTTTTACAATCTTTATAATGAAAGAAGTATGTGAAATGCCCCCCCTCTCTCTCTCACGCATGCACACATGTACACAAATAATCATATACTAATTACTTTGTCACCTTCACATCTCGAAAAAAGTATGTTAAATGAGTTACATAACATACTTCATTGCCCCCTGGACCGTTTGCACATTTTGTTTGTTCATTTCCAGTGTCATGTTTGCAGAAAACTCTGGAAATTAATCCTTTCTTGTTTAGGATGTTACTGTCATGTCAAGTACTAAGAAGCTTTCTGGTGGCTATAATTCTACTACCTTCCTGTAATTTTGAATAATTATGAAACCCAATAAATTGCCAATTGGTTCGTTGTTCACATTCCTTCTAAATGTTATTATTAGCTATCAGAAACCGTATCATAATAAATTTTGAACCCTTTTAAGTTATATCATTGGGACCATTGTTCAATGAGAAGTTAGGTCACTTTCCAATTCGAACTTAAAGGTAATTTTACTAATTTCTTACGATGCATGGACACACACATCCAGACCCACAGATGCATTATCTGCATAAGAATGATTATAGAATTTTGAATTTGAGCAAAGATCCCTTTTAGATTTTTTCTGCTAATTTTTTGAAGGGAAAAACATTTAGGAATAAGCTTTTACTTTTCATTCAATTTCTGCCTGGCTTGTTGAGATTGTAAAGTGAGTTATTATTCATTCTCATCACACTTAAGGTAATTTGATTTATGCTGTATCTCTTTCAGATGGAGAAGGCTGTTGAAATATTGGATGAGATGACTCTGGCAGGCATAAGCCCAAATGAACATACATACACGACTATCATGCATGGCTATGCATCATTGGGTGATATTGGAAAGGCATTTGAATATTTTGCTACATTGAGAAATGAGGGTCTGGAGCTTGATGTGTACACCTATGAGGCGTTGCTCAAGGCCTGCTGCAAATCAGGCAGGATGCAAAGTGCTTTAGCAGTCACAAAAGAAATGAGTGCTCAAAAGATTCCAAGAAACACCTTTGTTTATAACATATTAATTGACGGGTATGGATTCTTTCATCTCATCATTCTTTTCTCATTTATATTTTGATTGGAAGTATACCTCCGAGTTTAATCTTTTTATCCCTATGGTCCTCTCATCTTCTTTTAGTGCCTGTTTCTTGATTCAGTTTTTTTATAATACAGATGGGCTCGAAGAGGTGATGTTTGGGAGGCTGCTGACTTGATGCAACAAATGAAACAAGAAGGGGTTCAACCTGACATCCATACTTACACATCTTTCATAAATGCTTGTTGCAAGGCTGGAGATATGCAGGTATGTTTCGTAATCATATTATTGATAGAATGATTTATTTGTATATCAACAACTATGATGAAACACCATTTGTTTCATCAATAATTTTAGTGGTAGGAGTGTTTTTACTTGGTTTCCTGAAGCTTGATTTATGTTTCTTTAAACCCACTTGGGTTACTGTAGGATTTTAGAGAGTATTTTAAGCCTATATCAAACTTTGGACCAATTATTGACCCAATCAAGGTAACTAGGTAAATGGGTTGCTGGGTTACTGGTTTAACTGGTTGGTTAACTATCAAATTGGAGTTTTAATTAAATACTAATATAATTATAGAAATAAGTAATCAGGTTGAGAATTAATGAATCTATATTCTATTTAGAACAGTATTGCTCTCTCTCTCTTTTTCAGATATACAAAGAAGAATGTGTGGATAAGTACATATAAAAAGTATAATAGCATTCTAGCTATTACTATTGTTAGTGTTGTTATTACTATTATTCTTATTGTTGTTATTGTATTGTTCTTGTCATTTAAGTGTCAGTATTGTTTTAGCTTGGTTGGCATCTTTGTTTCATGTGTATATTGGATTACTTGTATTTTATTTAGCCATTGCTTCAGCGCATTTGAGTACTTTACCTTGCTTTTAGGGACATATCTTATGAATTTGCCTGTTGTATCCTTCACCAGGAGATAGAATGTTTCATATCCATTGTATTTATCTGGAATCCTCTCGCCCAAAAATTTTGATCCTATTTTTACATTTCTTGCTCTTTCCCCAATCTGTTTCTGCTTTATCTCATCAGGCATGCTTTTATTTCCAAGAGTCAAAAGATCAAAGTATTGAATAATCTCATTTCTATCTAAGCTGTTGCAATTCATTTTGATTAGAATAAATGCTTCTTCTTTTTTTTTTGTTTTTCAGAGAGCAACAAAAACAATCAAAGAAATGGGAGTTATTGGAGTGAAGCCAAATGTTAAAACGTATACCACATTAATCCATGGGTGGGCACGTGCATCTCTTCCGGAGAAGGCTTTGAGATGCTTTGAAGAGATGAAGCGGGCTGGGTTGAAGCCAGACAAGGCTGTGTACCATTGCTTGATGACATCGCTGCTGTCAAGGGCTGCTGTTGCTGAAGCTTATATTTATTCAGGAGCGCTATCTATTTGTAGAGAGATGATAGAATCTGGGTTAGCAGTGGATATGGGCACTGCCGTTCATTGGTCAAGATGTTTACGGAAGATTGAGAGAACAGGTGGAGAGCTCACAGAAGCCTTACAGAAAACCTTCCCTCCGGATTGGAACGCATACCATTCACTTGATGCAAAAGCAGATACTGATAGGGATGATGAGCCTGACATTAATATTGATGATGATCTATATTTTTCTGGTGGAACTGATGATGATGGTGATTTTAAACATAGGCTATTATATTAACATGGAGTTTTAAACTATTCGGCATAGGAAATGTCAACGACTAGTTTTTCCGGATGGAATTGCCCTATAAACTATTGTCTGAACTGCATCCGGACTTTGGAAGCTCAGGTCTTCTCGGTTTTCAAAATTTTCTATTATCAAATATCAACAGTTTCTTTCCAGAATGTACAGAACTTGGAAGAGCTACTTATGGAGACGATCTCCGGAAAACCGACCAACCCAGTCACTGTAACATATTCCAATACAAAATATCTGAGAGGTTTTGTTTTTAGGTACCGGCATCTTTATGTAAAATGATCAAGTAGTCTAATATGATCAAACAAATTTACTATGTAGGCTTACTAAAAATTTCCAGTAAATGTTTTATACATCTCTCATTCTCTTGCTCATGATTTGGTCTTTTAACTTACTTTACCATACCTTGAATGAATGAATGAATGGAGTTTGAATTAGCAATAATTACAGTAGTAGCTTTTGGGAGTGTTTTTACCATTTGTGTCCTGAATCTTGATGGTAGGATGTTTGGTCAGCAAATGAACCTAAACATACACAACCAAATATGAGGTGATGCCATTTCTTTTAGGGGGGATTGTACAAACATCCCTCGAGATTTGATGAAATTGTACAGATATGACAGTTTTAGCCATATGCACACAAACTTCCCTTAACATTTAAAAATTATTGCACAAACATCCCCTGCCGTTAGATAGATCCGTTAGTCAATGGTTAAAAGTGTAAAAAGTCTAAAATACCCTTTATTTTTATTTTAAATAAACTAAAAAATTAAAAATTAAGATAAATATATATATATATATATAATAATTTAGATAACATGAATGTATCTTAAATCTGAAACCTAGAAAAAAAAAAATTCATCTTTACAAATAAACAAAAAATAGTTCTTTAAACAATTTAATAATAAATAAATTTTAAGTTTTAAATTTATTTAAAATTAAGGGGGAATTGCACAAACCATTTTTTTTTTTCCAGTTTTCTGATTTAAGATACATTCATATTTTCTAAAAGATTTTTTAATATTTATTTATCTTATTTTTGAAATTTTAATAATGTTTAAAATTAAAATATAGGGTATTTTGAACTTTTTATACGTTTGTCTATTGATTAATGAATCCATCTAACGGTAGGGGATGTTTGTGTAACAATTTTCAAATATTGAGGGAAGTTTATGCGTATATGGTCAAAACTGCCATATTCGTGTAATTTTATCAAACCTCAAGGGATGTTTGTGCAATTCTCCCAAAAATTTAATGAGGTATACTTGCGAAAGGGGTGCAGATACGGTTTTTGAGAGGTGTAAATATCGTCATGCCACTCTAGGATAAATTACTCCTATATGTATAAAATGTCAAGAAATTATCATGCCCGAAAGATAGTCCATTGGAAAGTCTAAGAAGACAAATTATGTTGAAAAATGTTTCCCTGGGCGGCAACTTGAGTATGGAATATTACGGCTTAGCCACAACTAAATATGAGCTGTCTCCTTACATATACATAAGGTGATGTAATTTCTTTAATGAGAAATTTTTCACCCAATAAAAAAAATTAAAATTAAAATTCTGTTGAAAAAGTTTGGAGGCAATTAATTGGCACTGAAGAGAGAAAACCAAGACTAACCACTTGAAACATTAAACTTTTGTTACTAACCACTTTTGAAATTTTAATTGTTAATAACCACTTTTAAAAAAAAAATTCAGTGTATGTCCATAAATTACCAGAGTACCCCTGAAAATAGTTTTATTTTAAATCTCAAAGCAAACTTGAAATCATGGGAAATTGAAATGTCAAAACTTGAAATCAGGGGGAAATTGAAATGTCAAAATTTGAAATCGTGCCTAAAATTGAAATGTCCAAACTTGAAATCTAGGCCAAATTGCAATTTTCCCTTTCTTCTTCTTTCTCAAACATTAGGGTTTTTTTTTTTTTTTTTTTTTTGGTGGTTTTGTTTTGTTTTTGTTTTTGTTTTGTTTCCCTTCCTGCATATCACCTCGCCGGTGAAGAGGGGGCGATTCTGTCGCCGGCGAAGCAGCAGCGGACGCCGAGGAGGTTGTCGGTGCCACGCCTGGTCTCCCGTCGCCCACACCGTCATCGAACCAGCCAGCGAGCGAGAGAGAACAAGAGAGACCACTGCCGCGAAGCCTAGGCTACTGCCGCGTAGCTGAGGAGGTCGCCGGCGCTCGGCGACCCTCAAAACAACCCGGTGAGAGAGATCCGGTAGAGAGAGAGAGAGAAATCGGGGACAGAGAGACCAGAAAAAGGGAAAAGAGAGAGAGAGGGTTTGGGGACCCTTTTTATATGAGGGCTTTCCAGTACTTTTACAAAAAAAAAAAAAATGGTTATAAACAATTAAAATTTTGTTTGTGGTTAAAAACGAATTTCTCCTAATATTTGTGGTGATTCTAGGTAATTTCCACTGAAGAAGATTCTCATAAAAGAAAGGGGGAATTGCACAAACATCCCCTAAGGTTTGATAAAATTACACGAATATGACAGTTTTAACCATATACACACAAACTTCCCTCAACATTTGAAAATTATTATACAAACATCCCCTATTGTTAGATGGATCCGTTAGTCAATGGTCAAACGTATAAAAAGTCAAAAATACCCTATATTTTAATTTTAAACATTATTAAAATTTCAAAAATAAGATAAATAAATATTAAAAAATCTTTTAGAAAATATGAATGTATCATAAATCAGAAAGCTGGAAACAAAATCATCTAAAAAAAAAAAAAATTTTGTTCAATTCCTCTTGATTTTAAATAAATTTAATATTTAAAATTTATTTATTATTAAATTGTTTAAAAAACTATTTTTTGTTTATTTGTAAAGATGAATTTTTTTTCTAGGTTTCAGATTTAAGATACATTCATGTTATCTAAAATATTATATATATATATATTTATCTTAATTTTTAATTTTTTAGTTTATTTAAAATAAAAATAAAGGGTATTTTAGACTTTTTACACTTTTGACCATTGACTAACGGATCTATCTAACGGCAGAGGATGTTTGTGCAATAATTTTCAAATGTTGAGAGAAGTTTGTGTGCGTATGGCTAACACTGTCATATCTATGCAATTTCATCAAATCTCGAGAAATGTTTGTGCAATTCCCCCTTAAAAATATATATTTATTTATTTTATTCAAATAAATAATTTCTAACTCCTAAATACATAAAGTATACCAAAATGAGTTGGGATTCGAGCAAATTTTATTTACGTGGTATATAAAAATAATGAAAAAAGAAAAGAAACGAAAAGAAGATAAAACAAGATACGTGAACAAGAGCGCTTGACATATTATATATATATATATATTACTGTACACAATGAAAATCAAATAATGTAGACAATTAAAATTATTTTTCGGAACCAAGTAAGCTGAACCCGAAATTTAATAAATAAACTTAAATATCCATTAAAAAAATCTAAACAATTTTATATTGTTTCGGATGACTCATTCTCTGTTAATGAATCGTCAGATAGATGACATTTATTTTTTATAGGCTGATGACTTGTTATGGAATTTGGATTGAGATGTCTTCGTGCGTTGATTCTTCGTGTTATGGTTTTGAAATGATAATTTGACTCTTTTTTATTTTTTATTTTTTTTTTTAAAGAAAAATAATTAATAATTTGTGCTTGTACTTACAAACTATTTAGGGATAATATTGAAATTTTCAAAAAGATACAAATTAGGGGTGCGAGACATTTTTTGAGGGGTGCAAAGATCGACGGGTGTAAATATCACCACTCTTTATCCTATCTAGGGGTGTGCAAGATATAATCCAATCCAATAGGATTTATTGTATTCGATCCAATCCATTGGATTTAAGGATATGACTATATAGAATTGGATCTTGAATTCTAAAATCCATTAGATAGGATCAGATATTTTCTTAAATTTTCATATGAAAATCCATGAAATCCGTCGGACACTCGGATCAATTAAAATATAAGGCTTAATTTATATTGAGCCAATTAATTTTGTCTAATGCGTATAATATTGAGCAAATTTTGGATGTTATTGTATTTTGTTATGATAAATGATTATATTTTTATTTCAAACTTTTGGTTGATTTTATTTATTTTTGTGTTTATAACTTATGTTTAAAGTTTATAAATTGTTAGATTTTTTGAACTTTAAAGTGTACAATTATATATTGTTTTTATGTTAATTATTAGTTTATTAATTTTATTTGAAGTATGTATGAATTAATTATTGATTTTGTTAATTTTAGGAATGTTTTAATTTTTATATATTAATAATGAGTAATGTTAGAAGTCTCAATTTTTTTTTCCTAAATTCTATCTCAAATGATGTGGCACGTGAGATGTCAACATCATATCAGTTACCATATAATGTCATGATTTATAAGATACTGACACTTCATGTGCCACATCATTTGTGACAGAATTTGGGAAAAAAAATTATGACGTCTAGCATTACTCATTAATAATTACTTCATATGAATCTGATTGAATTGTATTAAATCGAATTGGATTTAAATACTATTTTGCAATTAGATCAGATTCATATGAATATGATTGAATCAGATTGGATTGAATTGGATTTAAATACTATTTTGCAATTATATATTGCTTTTATGTTAATTATTAGTTTATTAATTTTATTTGAAGTATGTATGAATTAATTATTGTTTTTGTTAATTTTAGAAATGTTTTAACTTTTGTATATTAATAATTGCTTCATATGAATCTGATCGAATCAAACTGGATTTAAATACTATTTTACAATTTAATCATATCAGATTGTAATTTCTTCGATTTAATTAGATCATGGCAAATTCAATGAATCCAATTCGTCGCAAACTCCTAATCCTACTTGGTTACTGCAAGGTTAAATTTTGTAACGTACCTTTGCACCATTCATGTAATGATAAAAATATCATAATAGTTCATTTAATAATTTCGAAAAGAAATAAATTAATTTTGTAACTTGTAAGTATGTACCAAGAGGTACATATAATAATTATTTATTTCTATTAACAAGTATATTCTTCAAATCATTAGTACTTAAATTTGTACATTTTCAATTGCTTAGATTAAAATATTGCAATACTAGTAAAGTTTTAAAGACTCTTTTTCACTGATTTTTGAAATAATGCTTAAATTAGAAAGTGATTTTTCAACTTGAAATTTTGATACAAGATTATGGAAGAATTCTTGTGCAATTCAAAAAGAATTGAAGAGATCATACTATTTGAATTATTATTTTTTGTTTTTTATTTTTATAAAATACTAGTTGAATTAACATTAAATGATCTATATATTCTTAAATTGCTTTGTTATTATTAAATTTAAAATTTAATTATGGATTATTTATAGAATTCTTTTTTTGATATCATTTATGACCATGTCATTTTTTACACACGTATATGTCGGTATTACCAATTTGATTTGTTAATTTAAGGTTATAGATGAACAAATTGGAAAGTTAATCATGTTATTTATTTTTTATTTTTTTATTTTTAAATGGAAAGTTAATTATGTTTAGTAATTAATAAAAATGTAATAAAACTTCATAATGAGAACATAAAAATCCATGAGTTGTTCAAATCCACCATTAATTCCTTTATAAAAAAAATAAAAAAAATAAAAAAAATAAAAAAATTCACTAATTCAAAAAAGTGTGAGTTGATAAATAAGATGAGGTTGGCAAGTTGTATGCCCCTCATGCCTGCACCATGAGATTGTGGGTTCAAGTTGTGTCCACTATTCCAAATATTGAATTATTGTAATATTTAAAATCTCCCATAATCGAAAAGGGGCACATATTTTATTTGACATTTATCTTATAATATATATTATGAATTTTACTTCAATTTGATAACTACTCAATGTGGTTGAAATAACGCTCATTCAGCTTGATAATATTTCATCAGATTCGAGTAGCCGCCACTGTAAATGATATATATATATATATATAATATTTTATTTTATTTTTTTTACATATTTTACACAATTGATTTCAAAATTTTATTATGTTAACTTTTTACAAGTCACGTTTTTTTTTTTTTTAACGATTTGACGGATTTATAAACCATGTTCTCTCTCTATTCGAGTGTTTGTGTGTATATACCCCTATAAGTATACATAGGTTATATCAACTTTGTTATTTCTGATTCTCCGTGCTCTGGCTTCATATTCTTGACAACTAAATCTGAACGAAGCATACGATACTGGGAATGAAATTGACGGTGATGTGAATTTGAACATTGGTCAATTTCATCAAGAGTTTCCCAGATCCTTTGATCTTAATCTACCGGCGCTCAGGACAAATCTACGAGAAGTAAATAATATTTCTCATACTTATTGCAACAAGATTGATGTGATGAAGAACAATATTGAAGGTGATAGGGTGATTGATTTGAACATCGATCAATTTCGTCAAGAGTTTCCCAGATCATATAATTCTCGACAACTAAATTTGAATGAAGAATACGATACTAGGAATGAAGTTGACGGTGATGTTATGATAAACACTATTAAAGGTGCTAGGGTGATCGATTTGAACATCGATCAACTTCGTCAAGAGTTTCCTAGATCCTCTAATCTCAATCGACCGGCGCTCAATACAAACCTACGAGAAGTAAATAATATTTCTCATACTTACTGCGACAAGATTGATGTGATTAAGAGCAATATTGAAGGTGCTAGGGTGATCGATAGGAACATCGATCAAATTCATCAAGAGTTTCCCAGATCCTCTGATTCTCGACAACTAGATTTGAATGAAGAATACGATACTAGGAATGAAGTTAATGGTGATGTGATGATAAACAATATTGAAGGTGCTAGAGTGTTTCGTCAAGAGTTTCCTAGATCCTTTGATCTCAATCAACCGGTGCTTGGGACAAATCTACGAGAAGTAAATAATACTTCTCATACTTATTGCGACAAGATTGATGTAATGAAGAACAATATTGAAGGTGCTAAGGTGATCGATTTGAACATCAATCAACTTCATCAAGAGTTTCCCAAATCCTTTGATCTCAATCAACTGGCGCTCGGGACAAATCTACGAGAAGTAAATCATATTTCTCATACTTATTGCGACAAGATTGATGTGATAAAGAACAATATTGAAGGTGCTAGGGTGATCAATTTGAACATTGATCAATTTCGTCAAGAGTTTCCCAGATCCTCTGATTCTCGACAACTAAATTTGAATGAAGAATATGATACTAGGAATGGAGATGAGGATGATGTGATGATAAACAATATTGAAGGTGCTGGGGTGATCGATTTGAACAACGATCAACTTCGTCAAGAGTTTCCCAGATCCTCTGATCTTAATCGACCAACGCTCGGTACAAACTTACGAGAAGTAAATAATATTTCTCATAGTTATTGCGAGAAGATTGATGTGATGAAGAGCAATATGGAAGGTGCTAGGGTGATCAATTTGAACATCGATCAACTTCATCAAGGGTTTTCCAGATCTTCTAATCTCAATCGACCGGCGCTAGGTTCAAACCTACAAGAAGTAAATAATATTTCTCATACTTATTGCAACAAGGTAATCGTTGTTCCTATTTGTTTCCATAATTTATAGTTGCGGTTATTTATTTATTTTGGTTTTAAATTATTATAAATTTAGAAAGTTGTGGTTTCATTTGCTAATCATTGTTTAATGATTTTTTTTTTAAAGAAAAAAATTAATCTCTTTTGGTACATTAAACTTAGATATTATATTGGTATAAGAATATAGATCTCTTTATATCATTAATTGTTTGTTTCAAAATCAATATTGGAGAATTAAAAAGAGTTTGAGGAGTGGTTTTGTACTTTTGTAAGAATTGCTTGAATTTTGAATGGTAAGCATATTCAAGAAAGTAAGCCGTCAATTGTCTATGCCTGTCTAGAAAGCTGCGCACTTCAGTGTTTTTAAACTATAAAAAAATAATTAGAAAATAGGTATCATCTATTACGAGGAAGCAAATATTGCATGCTATACTTTTAATAATTGATCATTCCCAAACCCATTAGAATTACATCGAATTAAAAATAAACAAAATGCTGTAATCTTTTTTTTTTTTTTTGTGTGATAAAAATGATATATATATATATATATATTGTCATACATTTTGTTGAATTGTTGGCCTTGTTTAGGTTGGAAATGCTAAAAGGAAATGGCCAATGGAAATGAAAACAAGTCAAGATGAAGATGATCATGAGAAGAAGAGTAGTGCAAATTTGGAAATATCATCATCTTCATCATCACCACCACCATCAACTGATCATCATGATCATCAACGGTCATGCATGTACAACTTAGACTTGAACTCAGAATATACACCAGACGATGATGATGAAGAAAACCACCCCAAAAAAAAGACAAAAGATGGTGAAATTCCATCTGATCTGATAGTGATGGGGTGTTTTAGGTGTTTGATGTATGTGATGGTCTCTGGAGCTGAACCACAGTGCCCCAAATGCAAGTCAACTGTTCTCATTGATCAGTTTCGTGTCAAACCACCAGCTAAGAAGTAGTCAACTGATCGAACTATCTATCTGTTGTACTTGGAACTTGGTTTCTGCTATAATGTTTAATTGTTGTTGCTGGTGTGTTTTTTTAATTATCAATGTGGGTTAGAATTATGTAAATGATCAGTTGTTTAAATAAATTACCGTTTTGGTTGGTTTTACTGCCTCTTTTATTGGAATGATATGTCATCACCGTTCAATGTGGTTTGGTGGTGAATGACGTTCATTCAATTTGAGAATATTTATATACTTGTTATATTTCTAATAGTTTGATTAGAATAATTTTTTAAGCAAGTGCTTATGGTATTCTAAACAAAACAATACCTGAGAAACATGACTTATCCCCTTCATAAAAATTAAAAACAGTAGAAAAGTTACATATATTTGATGTAAAAATTAAAGATATGACAGAAATTGAAGCGGTTCAATGATAAACGTCTCACACCTATATTAATGAAATTGTGGGTTTGAGTCGGATCTTCCTTCCACAATTCCTAAATTTGTATTAGTTTTCTTTAAAAGAGTATAAATTGATCCATCTAAGACCGGCAAATCATATACCTAAAAAGTCGCCTATGGCCTTACCATGTTTTTTTTTTTTTATTTATAAATATTACAGTAATTCAAGATTTTGGGGAGGGAGATAGACTCGAACACACAACTTCATGTTACAAGTGGTGTAGGTCACCGGGTGTGATGAACAAACTACTAGATCAATTTCATATTGTCTACCATGGTGTGAATAACTGTGATGTCCCACAACTTTAGAGCTTCTTAAAATCACCTTAATTGAACGAGAAAAAGAGAGTTTTATTTATTTATTTTTTAACTGTGAATTTGAGAATTGAACGGAGAAGAGTACGACTTGAACCTATGATCTTATTGATCGGGTTGTGAAAATCTTATTATTGGCCACTCAACTTTTGTTAGTAAGAGATGTTGTGTTAAATTATGATAATAAATAGGTTGTGTAAGAATCAGAAGAATGTCATTCATATGTCCTCAAAGAGGACCTTTATAAAATATATCATCAGTCCCATTATGGGTGGCCCATGTGAAACTGAAACAGGGCCTTGGGTTGGGCAATAATGGGTTGACTGCTCAGACCAATTTATTTGAAAATTGAAAATTCATTCAAAATACACCTTAATATATTTTGAAAAAGACAAAATCAATTAAGTAATTTATATTAGCATAAATGGATAATAATAAAATATCATATATCTATTCTTACACATTATATTAGCACTAATGTAACTACATTATCACATGTATTGATATTAATGTAGTTACATTAGTGCGCACTGATGTGTAAGAATGTGAACCATTAGATTTACATACTTTGATTCAAAGTGTATGCACAAAAATTCTCCATAATTTAGGATCCATATTCTTCGTCCTGATATATTTTATATTAGTATGAACTGATAATAGAAAGACTGATATATATATATAAGTCTTTCTCTCATTAGGACGAATTGATTTTATTTATAATAGTTCCACAACTATTGACCATTAGATTCACATACTTCATTTTAGTAAAAGTCTTATTAAACTTAATCAATAACTCATAAGTCTCGTCCTAATTTTAAAAGTTCAGTTTGGTTCTCATGACGAATTGATTTTATTTATATCAGTTCTACAACTATCGACCATTAGATTCACATACTTCAGCTTAGTTAAAGTCTTATTAAATTTAATCAATGACTCACAAGTTTCGTCTTAATTTTAAAAATTCAGTTTGGTCATGAGGAGAGAAAAACTACACGTGTATACATATAGCTTGCGGGAGGGACCAACATATTTTTTTATTTTTTATTTTTGGAAGTAAGGGAAGAACCAACTTATCGTAATTAGAAATATTAAAATATATATTGAAGCTTGATTATTGCATTTGTACCAACCACACATTTGATTGTTCCACGTTCTTTCCACATCGATTGCTAGCTCAAATAGTCAAATTATTAATGGTTTATTATTTACTAAATTAAACATAACATAATCAACTTTTATATAATATTGCATTAGGTGCCAGAAAAATATGTTATATTTACTCGTTTGAAAGTTGAAACAGTACATAAGAAGGGATATAATATTGTTATGACATGCTTTAGCATGTCTTTATTATAGTAATTGCTATATATATATATGCATGTATTTTTTTAGTTGAGTTTTGGAATTTGACATTTTCTCTTCATATATTAAAAATAAAAATAAAAAACCCTTTCCAATTTTCTTTTATATAATTTTTTCTTCTTCTTTAATATATAACTTTCTTATCTTCTTTGATCTTTTACAATTCATCATCACATGATGATCATCTCCCGTACGTGTGTTTCACTTTCTTGTGACCAATACTTCTCAAATTGAATGTAAATGTAGCATTGAAAAATTTGTCCACCACATCGTCACTAACATAGAATCTCCACCTTTTCGGAAAAGGACATGTATTTGAAATATAATATAATATATTTTTTTTTACTAGCATATGAATTATGAAAGTATCTCTTATACCTACAAGAAGTTACCTTATAGTACGTATATAAAAAACCAATATTCTTAAAGTATATACATGTCAAGAGATGGTGACTCTTGCAGTTGCAACTTGCAACTATATATATATGATTACCAAATCTCCTCTAAATATATGTATACTCTACGGTCTACACAATATTTGATATATATATTATTTTGGAAAATTGATATCATTATTAGTCTGAGATCTATTGGAACCTAACGAGATTAGACTTTATAAGTAAGGTTTGAATTGCAATTCCTACTTGCTACAACATGGGATGGGAAGTGAGATTATATTTACAATACTAGGATTTGAACTCGGAGAGTTGAACTTCATTTTGGAGTCTTCAACTACTAAGTCAAGAGACCCTCATTGACATGGGTACATTATTTTAGATCGATTCAAAATCAATCAATAAAATTACCTTGGTAAGTGTATCATAAATTGTAAAGATATATAGAGAGAAAGAGACAAATAAATAAATATAGAGAGAGAGAGAGAGATGCAACAGATCTAGTTTCTCATTTTCTGTAATATTTTCTTTTAAGAAACCTAGCAATAATTATATACACAAAAATACAAGATAGATTGAATAATGAATCTAGCTAAGATCACAATACCATCTTTTGTTCTCCTGCATCATCATGATCATCAATCTCTTTAATTTCATCCTCCAATGAACACAAATGAGATCTAGGCATTGAAGAAAAAGAAGAAGAACCAGCAGAACAATAAGAAGTAGAATCATTTTGAGTAGTAGTAGTAGCAGTATGAGCAACAAGTAGATCCACAAAAGCATCAACAATAAAACCATGATTTTTCTTGCCATTCTTTCTCAAATACCAACCCAACAATTCCTCCAAACACTTCCAATCTTTCAACCCATTAATCTCCACCATTTCCTCCATTGATTTCTTGAAATCCAAATATGGGTTCTCTGACTCCATAGATAAAACCACACTTTCTTTGAACAGATTATCATTATCATCATCATCAACAACAACACTACTTTTATTAGCTGCCTTGTTCTTGTTCTTGTTCTTGTTCTTGTTCTTGTTCTTGTTGTTCTTCTTCAAGATTGAACTTGTGTCCCCACCACCACCAGCTTCAAAAAACAACCTCTCTTCTGATGTTGCACCACGTATAACCATCTCCAATGACTCCCCATCAACCTCCATCAGATCATGAGACTCTTCGGTTGTCGAAAAGCTTGCCGATGATGATGAGTTGGTGAACCATGAATCTGGGGTTTCAATACTATCATTGGGATCAAAATAGACAGAGTTAACTGTCTTGAAAATGATATCTTGATTGACTCTAAATGAGAAGGTCTTGGGATGTTTGCATGAAGAAGGCCATTGCCAAGAAGAAGTGAGCATACTTTCTTTGCTCTTGAAAAGTGAAGGAAGGAGCTTCATTGCTATGAGCTGAGGTAAGGTTTGGTGGTGAGAAATCAGAAATGGATTGATAGAAATTAATGTGAGCAGAGGGAGGTTGAAGAAGAAATATATTTAAAGAGAAATAGTTGTGAGAGAAGAAGATGGCAAGGAAATGGGAGTGGTAGGGCCAGTCATGTGTCTATTAAATGTCTCATTTAATGTCTCTTCAAACAACGTAATATAACATTTTCTAAATTGTCAACATTCATTTTTTAATAACTCAACTAATATAATTAATTAAACTGTTAATTATACTTTGGCTTTGTTTGTAACTCATGCTTTCATTGAAAGGTTATATAACATTACAATAGATTCTCACACCAAATGGGTCAGAAATCGACAAAATGAGATTGGTCCGGTGGTAAAACCTCCAACACCTATACCATGAGGTTGCCGGTTCGCTCCTCCTCCTCCCTTAAAAAACCCTCAATTTATATAATAGAATAATACTTCAAAAAAAAAAAAAAAAAAAAAAAAACCGAGTTAGAAATCTACCGAGATCAAATAATACTATTACATGTGTGACCTGTATGTCTGCTCTCAGTCTTCCCACCATAGGTAGAAAACTCCTTACATATGCTTATATAAAATGTGCAAGGTAGAATTCGAACTCCTCACTTGTAACGTGGAATGGGAGGCACACTGTTGTCATTTGTGTATAGATAGAGACATGCATTATATAACAAAATGTCTACTATAAAGAATATTATAATGATATTTTTTCCCACCTTGGCTATTAAATCTCAAGTGTGGGTACCCTCTCCTGGTTCTATTGGGAACAACCTCTCTCTCTGTTGTGAGAGTTGTATTCCATTTATACCCTTTTCCCGATAGTGGAAGTAGTATTCTGAGCTGTGCTTGTAGAGTCTAATCTCGTCAGGTCCCGACAGTTATTATAATTCATAAAAATAAAAAAAGAAGAAGATATTTTGTTGGTTAACTTGGCTTTTGTCTCTTTTTTTGTTAATAATTGTCTACCAATTCCTAAATAAATTTTTGGACCGTTTGACCCTGTTTTGGTTATTAGAGTAGTTTTTTTTTTTTTTTTTGATAACGGTTATTAGAGTAGTTGAAAAGGCAAGATTTGTGATATTAAGAAAATAATGGGGAAAAGAAAAGAAAAGGTTAAAAAGAAATTTTTTTTTTTTTAAAAAAAAGATGGAGATGCAAAATTCATGTGAAATATTTAAGAAGCAACGGTTGAATAACACAGACATACTTGTCCTTGCACTTGTATTAATGAGGGAAGATCGATTGGGACCAATTGGGTTCATCTTCTCACAAGTCACAACATAATTTGCCACGTGTTCAGATCACTATGGATGATCCACAGTACAACCTATTGCATTTGAGTTGTTTTTAATAAAATAGAAAACATAAAAGACTTGTCATTTATTATCTGTTACTTTATGTTTGCCTTACAAGAAAGCTCCCAATAAGACACATCAGTAATTCCCATCTCCTCCATCTCTTTAACTTTGGACCCCTCATTTAACATCACAATTGGGTATTAATTATGATTTGAAATCTTAGGGTTCAAAGTTTTCAAAAAAAATTTATATACAACAATATACAACTTGCGATACGACTGGTTGAATCTTCAAACTCCATCGGCAAAACTAAAAAGGCAAGAATCCATCGGTCAAGGTTTTAAAAAACAACAATGTGGTTTTATCCAATTTATTTAGAAAAGGAGAATATTTGTTTGTAGTTAGACGAGCTTGAGGTTTGAGCAAATGACTTTTAAGTCAGCGGTTCGAATCCTATCAATAACAAAAATTTTCAAAAAAAAAAAAAAAAATATGGTGTAGAGATAAATGGATAGATAGAATGATAGATACTAAAACATATATATATATATATAGTCTCGTTCTTTCATGGGGATATTGAATGTGAGTCAATAGTTTTTACAAGTACATACATACTTGAGTCAAAATATGTAAAACTAGTGGTTCATATTCAATAATATATATGAAGCTATATCAAGACGTACTCATTTGAAAATTTATATATATATATATATATTGCATGAGTCAACTACCAAACGTGACGCACAACTGCCCAACTGCACAACTGCGCGCACTACTTATCATCTTTCTTTGTCGAGTTGAGTTGAGTTGAATTGAGTTGATTCGATGAAATTTCATTTTTTGGCAAGAAATGCCTGGACAAATCATGACAAGTGTCATATAATCATATTACGTGTTCATCTATATATAATATTAAATTTTATAAAATTTCAATTTGACCCCCTAAAATTTATATTTTACTATATTGACTCCTCAAAACAAAATTTATTGATTTCGTACGTCCTTGTTCATACAGATACAGCTATACCATAAGATATGTCTTGTGCTCATCCTGAGTCATCCAACGGTACTTGTAATAAACTGGTAACATTAACCATGTGAATGGGACCTGCCCGACCCACATTTTTTAGTGAAATGTCTATTTTTTTTTTATTTTTTTTTTTCATAATCATCAACAATCAACATCTGTAGCAAGCAATCATGTGGATGTAATCGTGAAAATAATGAAACAAAATGTCAAAACCATCTTCCAAATATGTCATACAACTGTACTATAAGATAGACTTTTATCAATATTTGGGATGTACAATATCTTTTAACTACTTGAACTTCAAGACATAATGCATGTGCACTCTTCTTTATATTATAGTATATATATATATGTTCATAAATCGATGAAGTAAATATAAATACTTTGACTGAAATATCTCGGATATTTTCTAAATTTTAGAGGAACCATTTTTTTTTTTTTTTTAATATCCTGATATTTCGAGGATATTAAGGATATTTATAATATTTCCAACGAAAATTTTCAAAATCTTAAGGGGTTGCAGATAAAACCTCTTGCAATCTTGCTTTGGTTACATCTAGAGTTTGAGCTCTCAATTTACATTCTCTCATTTATTGTTTTTGTTTTTTTTTATATTTATTTTGTTAGTAGCAACATAAACTTAATTTATGTTACTAGAGCCAAAAGGATAAGTGAAATTATAATGCTAGGAAGCTTCATCTCAATTTGATGTTGCATAAGGTTGATTATTATCATAGTAGCATTCGAACAAAAGTATAGAATGTCCATAAAAACAGAAGTCGATTTGATCGATCCTATGTTAAGCCCTAACGTCCACATTAATAAATAAGATCGTGTGTTAAGTCATATCCCCCTTTCCCGACTCTTCAATTTG
This sequence comes from Acer campestre, assembly GCA_954870605.1. Taxonomy (NCBI): domain Eukaryota; kingdom Viridiplantae; phylum Streptophyta; class Magnoliopsida; order Sapindales; family Sapindaceae; genus Acer; species Acer campestre. The sequence continues at coordinate 11,430,132 of OX940808.1, forward strand.
TAATGGTTAAACAATAACAAAAAAGAAGTTCATAAACATAAAAATAGACTTTACAATGTCAATTGCTATGTGCTTAAACACATTAAAACATATCATATTGAAGTTTGGGATGCATTTAGTTGTTAAAAACAAAATTTATAATTTTTGTTCAAATAAGGGTGTTCTAACTTGATAAATAGTGACATAAATATGAAATGGAATATTTAATATCCTTGAGTTTATATGAAAATAATAATAAGGGTTTGAATAAATTATTGGTTGGAGAGAGATCCTTGGTGTCGGAGAGTACTATATAATCAAAGTGTGTTAGTTGTGATTTAGAATAATAAAGGTTGAAGTGGTTTATCTAATTGTCTCCTTGTGATTAAGAATTAATAAATTAATAAATTGAATAATGCATAATTGGCTCAACGCATCTATACATATGCATGCACTTCCTCTTTATTTGCTTTCAATTTTTCATTTTTTTTAAAATATATTAATCTAATCTATTTTGCATGCACCTATATTGATGCACATATAATATTATTAACATAAATATCATTTTTTTTTTTTTTTTTTAAATTCTAACACTGGATGGGTAAAGGGTCTGTCGAGATCTGATAAGATCAATCATTACAAACATGATTCAGAGAGCAACTCCCACCGTAAAGAGGAAATCTTCCTATACTCTGTGATTTTATAAATAAATATAAGTTTTCAAATTAACTTTTACCATAGATATGGAAGAAGGGAAGTGCACAACATGTGAGGTATGAATAGGTGTGCATAAATATGATATTAATTTAATTAATCAATTAATTACATGTTATGTGGAAAGAACGTGGAATAATGAAATGGTCGTTTGGCACAAGTGCAATAATCAGGTTTCTATATAATTAAATTAATAAGTTGTGACTTGTTTATCTTACTCTTATCATAAATTAGATGATTAAGATAATGAGACCATTTACAATGATACATTGGTTCTTTGTGTATTTTTAGTTTAGGCATATAATATGCACAAAGTCTAAATTAGAACATGTAAGTGAAGGGGGATACGATTCCTGAACATAATTTAATTAATTAAAATTTGAAGATCTGTCATGTGGATTCAACGCACACCATACAAAAATTACATTTATAATAATAATAATAATATTGTATCGAGTGCATGTATATGTCTGCGGTTGATCATTTGATCCAAAACATGTTGTATAATTCCATCTTCTTGGAAGTTGGAAATTTGGAATCTAACCAATATTAAATATAAATATATTGCTACAATTATGGGATTGAATAGGTCAAGAATTATGAGATTAAATTGAGCAATATCCTTAATCAATGATTATCTTAATTTATTCTCCTCTTAATTATAGGATATTCTCAATTATGATTGAGATTGTGTAGTTAATTATAGATTGATTTGCTTGATTGTAACTTGATTCTTTCCTTATAAATGGTTCTTGTATGTATTCTATATATTGTAGAAACACAATTAATAAAATTATCATAAAATTATTTAACAATTGTGTTATTTTGATATGGTATCAGAGCAACCTTCAATCTTCTCTTCTTTACCCTAGGAATTGAAGTTTGGTCATGCGTTCACAATTGTTATTTATGTTCTTATTATTCCGTTGTGAAGTTCTTTTTTAGTTTCTTTATCACTATGACTGATTCAAAGAAGAATGAACCTACTACTCTATCTGGACTTGCTACTGAGACATGTATGTCTAACTCTGCTATTAAACTTTCATATTTTACTAGAAATAGTGATTAGATAATTAACTCTGGTGCAACAGATCATATGACTTATGATCATTAAAGGTTTAGTCATTTGTTTTCTAAATATAAAAGTTCCAAAATTACCATTACCATTACCATTGCCAATGCTAATGGTGTATCATCTCCGATAATTGGAATTGGTACTGTTCATTTATCTCATACATTAACTTTTAAAGATGTCTTGTTTGTTCCATCACTAAATTACAATCTTCTCTCTATTAATCAAATAGCCAAGTCTCATAATTGTGTTGCTCTATTTTTTCCTACTCACTGTATTTTTCAGAATATCCATACTAAGGAGAAGATTGGTAGTGGTAAACAAAGTGGAGGATTGTACTATCTGGAAGAAGGATTCCAACGATCCAACAGAGAAGGGCAAGCTCACTTGGTGAATGGAAATTTGGTGAACAAGAAGAAATAAGAGATTTGGTTATGGCACAAACGATTAGGACATCCCTCATTTAGTTATCTTAGGAGATTGTTTCTATCTTTATTTAGTGGTTATAATTTTTCAAATTTTATTTGAGAAACTTGTGTGATAGCAAAGGGCCACTGTATCGTTTTCCATTTGAGTGATAAGAAAGTAGTTCTTCCTTTTTTCATTAGTTCATTCGGATGTTTTGAGACCAGTGTCAATCTCTACTCATAATGGAATGAAGTGATTTATTACTTTTGTAGATGATTGTACTAGAATGACTTGGTTTTTTCAATTGAAGCATAAGAGTGATGTTTGCACAATTTTTCGCCTGTTTCATCAGATGGTGGCTACACAGTTTGACATTCAGAAAAAAGTCTTTCGTTCCGATAATGGAGGTGAATATTTCAAGCAAGAATTGATAGACTTCATGTGTTCGATGGGTGTTATTCACCAAACAACTTGTCCTTATTCCTCTCAATAAAATGGTGTCACAGAGAGGAAAAATAGATAGTTATTAGAAGTTACTCGGTATCTCTTGATTGATGTACATGTTCCTTCTCACTTATGGGTAAAGCTTTGAGTTCGGCGGTTTACTTGATCAACCATACACCCTCTAGTGTCCTCAATTTTAGATCGAAGACCATTGGATGCACTTTCCGATCATTGCACTCTTCCACTAGTGGTACTTCTAGCTCCCCAGATTTTTGGGTGTGTCTTCTATGTTCACTTACATCCACATCAACATACTAAGCTTGGTTCCCATGCTTTGAAGTGTGTGTTTGTGGGATATGGAATCAATCAAAAAGGCTATAAGTGTTATGATCCATCTTCTAAGAGGTTTTATGTTTTATGTTTTATGTCTCCATGGATGTCATTTTTCATGAGAAAGAGCTCTTCTATCGGTCACCTACTGATTTATCACTTTAAGGGGAGAATCAAGAAAAAAATGATTAATCTTGGAGAATTATATGTGTTTTTTCCAAGAGATTTGGATTTCTCCAGTATTCGGGGGACCAGAAGTGACACTACTAGATAACCGAACGAAGACAACTGAATAATCAGAAATGATACCATTGATCAATCGAACGATCGAGAAAGACTCTCAATTGATGAATTAACTACTCCAAACGCTTAGGATGATTCTCTCCATGATATAGCAATGTCTCCTAACAATCCGACACAACCATTGGGCAAATCTTCTCCTGAGACTCCTTTAAAGGTACCCATTGATCTTAATTCTACAATTGTTGATGATGTTAATTTTGAGTCTTAATTGTCTCAATATCGTCTTCCACCTCGTTCTAAGAGTGGCATTCCACCTATTAAATATGAACCTAACCTTAAATCAAAAGCTAGATATCTTATTAGTGATCATGTTTTTCCCAAAAATTATCCAAGTCATATGCTTCTTGTGTGCTACAGTTATCGTCTGTCTATATTCCTAGTAAAATGCAAGAAGTTTTAGCAGATGCTAGATGGACCCAAGCTATGACAGAAGAAATTGTAGCACTTGAGAAGAATGCTACTTGGGAACTTGTACCTCTACCTAAGGGAAAGAAGATAGTGAGATGTAGATGGGTGTTTACGGTCAAGCATAAGGCAGATGGGACCATTGAAAGGAATAAAGCTCGGTTGGTTGTAAAAGGGTATACACAATCTTATGGGATTGACTATCAAGACACTTTTACACCAGCTGCCAAGCTTAATACGGTTAGAGTGCTCTTATCTTTGGCGGCCAATCAGGATTGGCCACTTCTCCAGTTTGATGTAAATAATGTTTTCTTGCATGGAGATTTAGAAGAAGAAGTGTATATGGACCCTCCTTCGGATTTAGAGAAGTACTCAAATACTATAATGGTGTGCAAACTCAATAAGGCATTGTATGGGTTAAAGCAATCTCCAAGGGCTTGGTTCGGTAGATTCACCAAGTCTATGAAAAACTTTAGCTATAAACAAAGCAACTTAGATCACACGTTTTTGAAACACCAAAAGGGTAAAATTACTGCTTTGATTATCTATGTTGATGATATGGTGGTGACGGGTGATGATCAAGATGAAATCGAGAGTTTGCAACGACACTTGGCCTCGGAGTTTGAAATGAAGCAGCTTGGTGACTTGAAGTAATTTCTTGGGATCGTGGTAGCACGATCAAATAATGGTATTTTCTTATCTCAATGGAAATACCTTCTTGATTTGTTAACTGAAACAGTTATGCTTGGATGTAAACCCGCTAAGACTCCTATGGAACAAAATCATAAGTTGTTTATGTGTTTGAATGCAACTTCTACTGATAAAGCAAGGCACCAGAGCCTTATGGGAAAATTGATCTATTTATCCCATACTAGACCAGATAATGCCTAAGCAGTGTGTGTAGTGAGTCAGTTTATGCATGATCCTCGTAAACCTCACATGGATGATGTGGAAAGTATATTGAGATATTTGAAGACCGCTCTAGATAAATGATTACTCTTCACTAAACATAATCACCTAAAAGTAAAAGGTTACACTGATGTAGATTGTGCAGGATCAGCTAATAATGGAAGATCTACTTTAGGATACTTCACTTTTGTAGGTGGAAATCTTGTGACTTGGAGAAGTAAAAAGCAACCAGTTGTAGCAAGGTCTAGTGCAGAAGCTGAGTACAGAGACATGACTTTTGGAGTATGTGAGTTACTATGGTTGAGAAATTTGCTTTTGGAATTAGGTGTTGATTCTTAAGAAGCAATGGAATTGTATTGTGATAACACTTCAGCTATAGAGGTTGCTCACAATCCAGTTCAACACGATCAGACAAAACATGTTGAAATTGATAGACACTTCATTAAGGAAAAACTTGAAGTCGAGATTATTATGTTTCCTTTTGTAAGGTTTGAAGATCAGTTAGCCAATGTTCTTACCAAAGCTATAGTCAGAAATGCTTTTGATGACTCTTTAGACAAGTTTGGCATGTGCGATATCCATGCTCCAACTTAAGGGGGAGTGCTATAATTATGGGATTGAATTGGGCAAGAATTATGGGATTAAATTGAGCAATATTCTTAGTCAATGATTGCCTTTATTATCTTATTAATTATAAGATATTCTCAATTATGATTGAGACTATGTAGTCGACTATAGATTGATTTGCTTAATTCGTGAAGTTGACTATAGATTGATTTGTTTAATTGTAGCTTGATTCTTTCCTTGTAAATGGTCATTGTATGTATTCTATATATTGTAGAAACACAATGAATGAAATTATCAGTTATTCCATAGTTGTGTTATTTTGATATATAAAAATAAATACAAAGGTCTGAATTTCATTATGTGTACATTACATGCTTGTCATCCATCGATCTGGTGTTTGATGGGTCTAATTTGAATGTCTTCACTAAAATCAATCTAGAAAAAAAATTAACTATATATACACACTACACCCAATTGTTTTCATAGATTCAGTTATAGTGCTATAGTGCCTTTCAAACGTTAGTGGTTAATCAGTTAGTGGATCAGTAATGCCGTTATTTTAGTTTCCATCCATTCAGAATATTCTTATTTTCATGTATGTTTGTTTCCATTTTAATTAATGTAGTGGGTGTAGTGTTCATTAGCAATGTAAGGCTTATAAATAGCCAAATATTAGTTAAATGAAATCAGAGAATTGTTATCTTCTCCTTTGTATTCATTGAAGAACAGTAGAAACAAGAAAGCAAACTAGCTAACCCTAGCTTCAGCCAGAATGAGCTTACAAACACGAGGAGGGTACTCTTCCAGCCAAAATCTATCCTCATTACAAGAGAGAGCAAATTTAGCTAAACAATGAGCCACCTGGTTCACCAATCTGGGAGCAAAGCTCACTGAGACACACCTAGTACGATACAATAGAATTTTAATGTCAGAAATAACAACACCAACCTCGGACAACAAATCGCTCTCATCGTTAATCCAATCAACCACCACGGTTGCATCTGATTCAACCATCACCGGGAAAAGGCCCGAGTCAATAGCCATCTCAATGCCACTAAGGATTGCAATTGCTTCAGCAATATGGGGTGGGAAAGTGGCCACCAACCTTTGGGAGCTGGCTGCCGTAAAAAGGCCCTCCACGTTCCGAATTACAACACCACATCCCACCAAACCACCAAAACAATCAATAGCAGCGTCACAATTAATCTTGTAATAACCCATCTTAGGAGGCTTCCATTTTCTATTCTGATCAACAATCTGCCCAATAGCAGACCCCAACACAGGAGCAGCAACATTGAAATTTTTCAGGTAGAGCCTAGACCATTCAAAGGCGTCCACTCTAGCAACAAAATGAGACCTATGAACCGCATCATTTCTGGAAGACCAAATTTTCCACAAAAATACGAAAAGCAAACCCATCTCCTCCACACTTAGATAATAAAAACATTCAAGAATAAAATCGAAGAAGAAAGTTTTCCCTCCATACCAGTCAGCCTTAATAAAGGCCCACCTCAAACGCTTAGACTTAAGGATCCGACACCCCCAGAGGGCATGCTGGGTCGTTTCAGCCTTACACTCCTCTCCTATATCTCTTCTAGATCTCAGCTTTACTGAACTATTTGATACATATTAAGTTACTCCATCAATCAAACGTTAGTTAAAGTTAACAATATTATGATTATTTTGATCATTTTCAACATGGGTGCTCAGGAAAATGACACGTGACACATAAATTTATAAAACAAAATATTAAGGGGTCGTTTATTTTTTCCACTTAAAACTTAATAGGTCTGAATCATAATTATTAAGTTGTTTTGTTTGTTTTTTTAAGTGGTCAAACAACTTAAAAATACCAAAAAACAACTTAAAATAAAAAGTAAAAAATCCTGACTTTTCACTTAATTGTAAATCACTTAATTGCATTAAATGCAATCTAAAATCTTTTCTTCCGATACTATCTTCCATATATAACATATATCCAATTTCATCATAATTATATATTGTATAGAAATCTTTATTTTAATATATTGCTTATTTTAAATAGTTTTAAAAATAAAATAAAAACCCTAATCACTTCTCATATTGGTGTTCAATATCAATATTTTATTATGATATTAGATTGATGTATTTATATATTATTATTTTTTTTAGAGTGTATTGTGTGAGTTTTCCTGCTGCTCCCTTAAAAAAAAAAAAAAAAAAAAAAAAAAAAAACCTTTTCTTTTCTTAGTAAAAATAAAGTTTGTTTGTAATCGAAGAAGAAGATCAAGATCGTATGTGTTCATATATAATTATTATTTTTGGATTGTTTTTATTTTATATTATATGTATAATTGTTTAATATGGGTATAGATGTAAAATTACTTCTTTTCAGACAATTTTATTTTTAAAAAAACAAACATGTTGACAGTATATTCAGATGTGAGGAAAAAAAAAAAAAACAAGTCATTCAGATTCAGGTTTCAGTCACTATTCAGTCTTCAGTAAAATTCAGGACTATTCAGTCTTCAGACAAAAAAACAAACGACCCCTAAATATTATTAGGGCAGCAACTCTTGGATGTTAGAAAGGTTCACCTCAGACATGTGCATCTTTATGGGTAACAATTGGGTTAATATTAAAAACCTCCCCTCACTTTTGAATTATTATTGGATATATGGTTACAAATGCTTTTATTTTAGAAACTTCCTTTATAGACTAACACCGTTAACATTCCATTTGTGTTGACTGAGTTTGACTGTTAAAAAGTCTAAAATGTTTCTATTTAATCTTTAATTGTATGAATTGACCATTAGACCCTTATACATTTACCAAATGATACAAAAGGTGAGAATGTTAATTTGTAAAGGAGAAGTTATTTTGTGGACAATTTTGTCCATAAAAATAACAAAATTACAAATGACCCAAAAACATTGAAAATAAACCAGAATATGTATATATTCGTCTTTTTTTATAAATCTAATCAAATACTCATTTTCAATGTTTTTGATTCATTTGTAATTTTGTTATTTTTAGGGATAAAATTGTTCATAAAATAAATTCTCCTTTACAAGTTAACATTCTTGTATTTTGTATCATTTTATTAATTTATTTAGTCAAGTATAAAGGTATAATGGTCAATTCGTACAATTGAAGCTTAAATAGAGACATTTTAGATTTTTTAATAGTCAAACTCAGTCAACATAAACGAAATGCTAATGATGTTAGTTCATAGGAGAGGTTTCTAAAATAAAAACATTTATAACTATACATCCAATAATAATTCAATTGTGAGAGAGTTTTTAATATTAACCCGTAACAATTTGATAACTTGGGCCTTGGGGTGAGAAACAAAAAGCTGTGGCTCTTGTTCACAATTCTATCTACCATTCTCGTATAAAGCATATTGAGCTAGACTTACAATTTATTCGAGACATTAACATTGAAGCTAATGTATTGGATATGCCAGAGATATGAATTCCAGCTTGGTGACATTTTCACCAAGCATTTGAGTGTTTGAAACACAAACTTGTCTATATAACTCGAAATACAATTTAAGAAAGCCAACATCATAATATCAAACTCATATTATTATTATTCAACTGCAACTGCAAATACTAATTTAAGAAAAATCAAGTAAAGAAAAAAGTCATAGAACACTACTTGTTCAAACATATTAATACTTAGCTTATTTAGAACCATTTGAATATTTAAGAACTTGAGTAGCAGCAGCAACCTCTTGCTTCTTACTCAGCAGCTACTCCATCATCGTCATCAGAATCCTCATCAAAAGCTCTTATGTCAACCTCGTACCTTAGGATTCCCCCAATGCCACCAAATACGCTGCAGAATTGAGATCCTTCTTCTGATTTGTTGGTGACAAACTCCATCGAGCACCCAAATTCCGTATAATGATATGAAAGCCAGTCTACTAGTGCCATTTTATCCTCAACCTCAAATTCAGATGCAGTGTCCGAATCCTGGAAGTTACTCTGGTCCGCCTCCTGCTCCTTGTTCAGGTGCTTTATGGTAATCTCATTTGATACAATGTTTTTCAGCACATAACGATTGATATCAAGATCTTTCCCAACAAGTAGTATCTCGATGACGCCCATTTCTAGAGCCTTTATAGTATCATCTATACCAAACACATACTTCCCTGTATCCTGGTTGATTTCCTGGAACAACTTCCCAATTAGACGCTGCTCTTTTACTACATTCACGTTAGACAGAATCTCAGAGGACAGCTCTATGGCCTGATTGAAACCTCTTTCCCCACCAAATGAAACGTCTAAAACTTTGAGTACTTTTCCTCGAAGGCGAGGATCAAACATATCCGATTGACTCAATTCAGTTTTAAACTCAGCAGATCCAGCAAGTATCAACCCCACAACATTAGGCTTGTTGGTTTCAGGATCAATGAAACACTTAGCGGCTTGATCTGCAGTCTTCCTGAGATAGTTGTGGCGGCTTTCAATTTGAAGACGCGAAAAACGCAAAGCTGATTGACCACCTCTTCCATGCTTCTTTGGGAGTTCCACTTTAAATTTATGAACCACCTCACGACTGTCGCCACTCAATGTCCCAATAAGAGTTCCATTCCCATCTATAACTATGAACCCAAACTTGTCATCTGACTGCTCAAGGAGTCATTTCAGGGCTTCTGTATGGAACCTACTGTCACAGATGTATTGAGATGCATTGATGGGCTTAAACGGCACAAGATCAAAAGCGAATTTCTCTTTCTTACCATCTTCAGTAATTCCAATTCCAGTATAAAGGACAAGTCCATTCCGAGGAACGGTTTTGTAAAGCTTGATCCTTGATTGGGCAGATGTGATAGCATCTAACACAGATTGGCGAGTCACTCTCTTTTTAATGTTTGAAGCAGTTTGATGTTCCTCTGCTAGCATCTTAGCAACCCTTGATGTTTGGTCTTGTGGATTTATCGATAGAGATATCAGACTGGTGCCATGACCTCTTACAGAGTCCAACATCTTTATCAATTTTTTCATCTTCAATATCTCAACATTCTTGTCATTCCCAGAGATTTCGAAGGCCATTGCTGCGATATCAATCAAATTGACTGCAAATGAAGCGAATGATATGTATTAGAACTACACTACTATTGGATTGTATTATATTATTATGTTTGAGGCAAAATTGTATTGGATTTTATTATACTAATTTTAATAATCAATTTTTTTTTTTAAAGAGCTAATCAACCTATCTAATAAATATATTTTTAGATGATTAATTAAATTACTTTTCAAAATAAAATAAAATTTTTAAAAACCAAAAAAAATAAAAAAATTGAAAGTAACAGAGGACTCTTCTTACGAATCTTAACAGAGGAGCGGAGGCGTGGCCTTCTCCGTTGAGGACGAAGGATGCTGCCGGAGACCCTCAATAGAGGAGGCGAGCAGCTTCTTAAAAAGAAAAAAATAAAAGGGCACGGTGCCTTTTTGAAGGGAGGCCGCCGGCCAGCGACCTCGACGACGAGGACACCAACTGATCAAGCCGGCGGCCCCTTGAAGGAGGAAGCTGGTTGGCCTCACGTTTTTTTCCAATAAAATAAAACAAATCGATCGATTGATCAATTGGTAGGAAATTGATCTCCGAATTGGTTTGACACTAAAAACTCCACTCTTCTACTTCTGGATATTCATAATTAGACACTAAAAAAACATAAATCATCATGATTCTAATCTATTCATGTATTCAATTAGCATCAAAATAACCTAATTATCATCACGAATCCAACTGTTAATGCGATTCATTCACATCAAAGGAAATAAGCAAACACATTCAAAAAGCACATCCAATCAATTAAATATAACAACAGCAATCAAATTCAAAATCACAACAGAAAACAAATTTAAAAATTAAAAAAAACAAGCGAAGAGAATAAAAGAGTGAAATTGACGCACCTTTGAAATCCCAGGCGTGTAATTGAAAATCGAAGAGGAAAACAAAAAAAGGCGCAAAGAGAATAAAATAGTGTAATTGAAGGTGAGCTATTTATAGCTTTGTGATTGCCGTGTTATACTTGGCCACCAAGTTTTTTATCTTATTAATTATTCTTTTTTTAATTAGATTAAAATTTATTGACTAATTCAATTACACAATTAATTAAAAACGACAACAAGGTCAAAAAATAAAATAAAAAAATTAACCAAATTTCGTATTCTATATTTTATTTTATTTTTTGCTTAAAAGAGTTAAATTTCATATGATGATTGATATTTTTATTAAGCATATGATATTTTCAAGATTTTTTTATTTTATTTTTTTATTTTATTTATTTTTATTTATTTTTAAGTATTACAATCAAACAAGAAATTATGTTCTAAACACAAAGTCAATGACATTATTTATTTATTTACAGTCTCGAATCAGTATAATAATAAATAACCTTCCTTTTTTTTTTCTTTTTTTCCTTTTTCTTTTTATCTGTAGTATTTGATCAAAGACAGCTAGAAATATTTTTAGAGTTCTGATGGTTAATAACACTTTTACTTAATTATTTTTGGAATTATAAATCTTTGAATTTAGTTAACTTAGAATTACAGTCTTGTTAGAACTAAAAAATGTTATTCAATTGGGAAATAATGAAAACATGTGATAATTAGGAAAGCAATTAAATTGGAAAATAAATAAAAGTGTATTAGAATTGGGAAAGCTGTTTAAAGAAGATATTGGGATTTTAGAAAAGCTACCCAATTGAAAAATAAATGCAGACGTAAAATTGAGATTTTAAAAGTAATTTTTAAATAGAAAATTTAAAGTGAAAATTGTCAAAACTGACCACGTATATTATAAGAAATTTATTTTTAACTACAAATGAAATTTTATTTGTTAATAACCACTTTTTTGAGAAATTACTGAAAAACCCAAATGAAATTAATGAAATTATGTTCTAAACACAAAGTCAATGACATTATTATTTATTTATTTATTTATTTACAGTCTCGAATCAGTATAATCATAAATAACCTTCCTTTTTTTTTTTTTTTTCTTTTTTTCCTTTTTCTTTTTATCTGTAGTATTTGATCAAAGACAGCTAGAAATATTTTTAGAGTTCTGATGGTTAATAACACTTTTACTTAATTATTTTTGGAATTATAAATCTTTGAATTTAGTTAACTTAGAATTACAGTCTTGTTAGAACTAAAAAAAGTTATTCAATTGGGAAATAATGAAAACATGTGATAATTAGGAAAGCTATTAAATTGGAAAATAAATAAAAGTGTATTAGAATTAGGAAAGCTGTTTAAAGAAGATATTGGGATTTTAGAAAAGCTACCCAATTGAAAAATAAATGCAGACGTAAAATTGAGATTTTAAAAGTAATTTTTAAATAGAAAATTTAAAGTGAAAATTGTCAAAACTAACCACATATATTATAAGAAATTGAGAAAATAGGGGTTTTTAGTCAAAAATTATGGGGCTTTATTATTTTTGTCCAACATTATTAATTTTTTACTATTTTTGTCAACAATGTGACTGTGAAGACAAAATTGCCCTTATTTTTTTTTTCAAAACCCCTTCTCTCTCCTTTCTCTCTCATTTTCACCAGAATCTTTTTTTTTTTCCTTTCTCTCTCTCCTTTTCTCTCTCACACGTTCTTCTTCTTCTTCTTTCTCTCCCATGCCTTCTTCTTCAATCTTTTTCTCCTTTTCTCAGCCACTCTCTCTCCTTCTTCTTCTTCTCTTTCTATCCTCTCTTCTCTTTATCTTTCTCATTTTTTCCAGATTTTTTTTTTTAAAAAAAAATCAGTTTTTTTTTGTTGTTGAAAAATTTCCAGATTTTTGATGAGTTTTCGCATGATAGGTTTTCCGATTTGACAACGATTTGGTCTAGATCGGGCGACCCAAACATAGATTTTAAAAAAAAAAAATCAGTTTTTTTTTTTTTTTTTTGACAAATTTCCAGATTTAAAAAAAAAAATCTGTTTTTTTTTTTGTTGAAAAATTTCCAGATTTTTGATGAGTTTTTGCATGATGGGTTTTCCGATTTGACCACGATTTGGTCTAGATCGGACAACCCAAACACAGATTTAAAAAAAAAAAAAAAATCAGTTTTTTTTTTTGTTGACAAATTTCCAGATTTAAAAAAAAAAATCTGTTTTTTTTTTTTGGTTGAAAAAATTTCCATATTTTAAAAAGGTTTGAATTTGAGTGTTAGTTGTGATTTTAAGGGTGGTTGTGGTTGGATTTGAGTGTTAGTTGTGATTTTAAGGGTGGTTGTGGTTGTGGTTGTGGTTAAGTTTGAGTATTGTTTGTTTAAACAAATTTCAGATTTTGTTTTGTTCAAAAAAATTTCCAGAAATTTCAGGTTAAAAAATTTTCAGTTGTGATTTTAATTTTTTTTTCCAGGTTTTTTTTTTTTTTTTTTTTTTTTTTTTTTTTTTTTTTTTTTTTTTCAGACTGGTGTGTTTAATTGACCAATTAAACACACCGAAGCATTAAACACACCAGTAATACAATTAAACACACCGGAGCACCCAATTAAACACATCAAGGCTGACCAATTAAACACACCAGGTGTAAACCAATTAAACACACCGGACTAATTAAACACACCAGATATAAATCAATTAAACACACCAGGGCAACCCCATTAAACACACAAGATATAAATCAATTAAACACACTAGGACAAATCAATTAAACACATCAATGTAACTCAATTAAACACACTAGGACAAAAATAATTAAACACACCAAGGTAACCCCATTAAACACACTAGATATAAATCAATTAAACACACCAGGACAAATCAATTAAACACACCAATGCAATTCAATTAAACACACCATGACAAAAACAATTAAACACACCAGACCTGGTGTGTTTAATTGTTTTTGCCCTGGTGTGTTTAATTCATTTTGTCTGGTGTGTTTAATTCGTGACCTGATGTGTTTAATTCGTTTTGTACTGGTATGTTTAATTGTTTTTACCCTAGTGTGTTTAATGAGTTTTGTCTGGTGTGTTTAATTGGTGGTCTGGTGTGTTTAATTCGTTTTGCCCTGGTGTGTTTAATTGTTTTTGCCCTGGTGTGTTTAATTCATTTTGTCTGGTGTGTTTAATTCGTTTGTCTGGTGTGTTTAATTCGTGACCTGGTGTGTTTAATTCGTGACCTGGTGTGTTTAAACAAAATAAAATCTGATTTTTTTTTTTTTGAAAAAGATCAAATCCGAATTTTTATTTTTTTTTTAACAAAACTCAAACTCAAACACAACTCTCACCATTCAAATAAACAACCACAACTCAAACTTAAATACAACCACAAATCTGAATTTTCTTTAAGCACAATCATAACCCAAACTCAAATCCAAACCTTTTTAAAAAAATCTGAAAAAAATTTCAAAAAAACTAAACTGAAATTAAAAAAAAAAATCTGGAAAATTTCAAAATAATAAAAAAATTTGGGTTTGGAAAAAATCTCGAAAAAAAGGAGAAAGAGAGAGAAGAAGAAGAAGGAGGAGGAGGAGGAGGAGAGAAAGTGAGAAGATAGAGGAGAGAGGAAGAGAGAGGGAGAAGAAGAAGAATGTGGCGTGAGAAAAGGAGAGAGAGAAAGTGGAAAAAAAAAATTATAAAGAAGGGCAATCTTGTCCAAAAAGTGGATATTTGGACAAAAACAATAAACTCACTAATTTTTTGGCTACTTATGAAGTTCTCCCTAAGAAATTTGTTTTTAACTACAAACGAAATTTTATTTGTTAATAACCACTTTTTTGAGAAATTACTAAAAAACCCTCATATAAAAGCCTCCCCAAAACACTCTCTCTCCTCTTTTCTCTCTTTCTCCTTTTCTCTCCTCTGCTCTCTCTCTCCCGGTCCTCTCTCTTTTCTCCTCTCGGTGTCGTCGCCCATCGCCGGATGGTGTCGTCCACCGCTTGACATCGTCACCGAGGTCGTACGACCTTCACAGACCAGCGACCAGCCACCAGTGACCTTCACGATCTTCACGGCTTCACGACCGGCGATGGGGGTTAGCCTGCAAAACCTAAACCTAAACCTAATTTGAATTTGGGGAAGAAGAAGACGAAGAAGAAAAGGGGGGAAAAAAAACTCAGCCTAATTACAATTTAGTCAAGATTTCAAGTTTGAACATTTCAATTTTAAGCATGATTTTAAGTTTGGACATTTTAATTTACCTATGATTTCAAGTTTGGACATTTTAATTTACCAATGATTTCAAGTTTGCTTCGAGATTTAAAATAAAACTATTTTTAGGGGTACTCTGGTAATTTATGGACATACACTGATTTTGTTTTTTTTAAAAAAGGTTATTAACAATTAAAATTTCAAAAGTGGTTACTAACAAAAGTTTAATGTTTCAAGTGGTTAGTTTTGGTTTTCTCTCAAATTTAAATATTATGAAGATGCATGCGTTCAAATATAACTATAAAATTGAGTAAAAATAAAAATTAGGGACGAGATGATGTTGGTCCGGTGTAAACCTTTCACACCTGCACCACGAGGTTGTGAGTTCGAGTCTTCTCCATTAAAAAAAAAAAAAAAAAAACCGAATTTATGTAATAGTGTAATACTTTATAAATAAATAAATAAAAATTCGGGTCTAAGTTTTAGGCAGGCCTTATCAACCGTTTGTTATACCACTGTTCGATGTGGTTTGATGGTAAAATATGTTCATTCAGTTTAACAATGTCTCGAGTCGTTACCACTGCATATATATAATCTTTTTCCTATCAATTCGACCTAATATAAAATGCATTAGTGTTAGGTCATTAGATTAAAATGATTTGACTCATTCTGCATGCACTTGTCAATGTTTATCCATAATCTATGACCCACAAGAAATGTATTGATGTATTTTATATCAAGTCAAACCGACAGAAGAAAGACTATATATATATACAATTTTTCTATTATCAGTTCGTTTTGGTATAAAATATATCAGGACGAAGAATGTGGACCATTAGATTTACATACTTTGACTCAAAGTGTATGCACTTGTCAAAATTTCTCAATAACCTATGATCCACATTCTTCGTCCTGATATTAAAAAATAGAGAATACCTGGGGACCGGTTGGGCTGTTAACCTGTGAAAAACATCCCTCCAATAAATAGCTGCCACGTGCGCGTCTCATGCTCTCCATGACTAAACCGAGATTCACCCAATCACTCCTAAAATAATCACTCGATTTCCTTCCTTAGTGTTTCAGAACCCCCCACATTACTTTCACCCCCAAAATTGAAACCCTAGCAGTGAAACCCCCAACATTACTTTCACCCCCAAAATTGAAACCCTAGCAGTGGTTCAATTCGAGATGGCTTCGCACCCTTGTTGCTGCGGTGGTTCGAATCGTGATGGCAAGGAGACGGATAGATTCAAAATTGCGACAGATGATGAAACTGTAGCGCCAACTTGGGTGGGTTCTTTGTTTTCTCTTCAAATTTTGTTTTTTCCTTCGTTTCTCTTCAAAATCTTGGCTAGGAAACTTAGAAATTATATGAATCTGGCTTTTTTGTTTTTTGTATTTGATTTGGAGTTTATATCAATAGATTTCTATATGATGCTTATTTGAGATTTTTCTTTTCTGACTATATGATTTTGATTTCGTTTTCGAATCTTGTTGTGAGATCGTTTCTGTTGTTATATGTGTCTGTTTGTAGTATGTGGTTTCGTTATTCATGTCGAGTGATATATGCCATTGAAAGAGTTGAATACTCTTTAAATTTTGCAATGTATATAAAGTATATGCCATTGTAGTTTGAAAGAGTTGAATTACTCTTTAAATTTTGCAATGTATATAAAGTATCTGACCTATTCGAATCACGACTTATAGTTTATACAAATGACTATTGTCTCACGTGTTCATTCAATCTGACAAATACGTCTAGTTCGAGTAGTCGTTAAAATGGTAAATCCAATAGTTATTATTCAAATTTAACTAGCAATGGGCCGGCTGTGTGGTCCTGGAAGTGGAATTTGGAATAATAAGATTCCGCAATGATGGGGCCTTTAACGAGTGAAATAGATATTTTTTATTTCCAAAAGAAAACCATTCTTTTCTCGGTCAATTACAGACATTTTGTGCCTCTCTTCCACTTCTTCTATGCTAAATAGCAAAACACTGGATTATAAACCCTGCTTCTTTAGATATGAGGCATCACCACCACATTCATCCACAAATATCAATCTTCAATCCTTTACTGCTTAGAGAGATTTCTGTGAGTAGCTAGCTTTCTGCTGTTTTATATATAGGTTGCAACTTTCATGCAATATGTTTGGTTTTGGTTCCCCATTACCTTGTTTTATCAAGATTTTGACAACAAAGTTCAAAAGCCTATCGTTTCTTTTTATTTGAAAATCATTTATTTAAAGCTGAATAACTTGCACACTAGATGGGCAAAATTTCTATTAAAAATGTTTATTACATTTATTTTAATGCTTTTCTTATACGATTTTTGGAGATTAAAGTGACCTTAACTAATGTATTTTATTAAAGGTCTTGCCTGGTTGGCTGGTTTGACAGTATTCATTTATCCACCTATTTAGACCAAGTATTTTTGGTTGTTTATACTTAATTGACTGTTGTGCCGACTTGGGATGTTCAGCATTGTTGAGGGCTCTTTATTTTCTGCTGCCATTTGGTTTTGTTTAATGCTAAACATATGATATGGTGATGACATACTGGGCTGTGATTGTGGAGAGAAATAAAGAAACTCTGTATTTTTTTTTTCTAGTTTTCGTTATTTTTGTTCTTAATGTTTTGAGTGGCTGTTTTCTGAACAACAATATTAATATCATGTATTAATATTATTAATATTGTGGATTAATATTGTACTACTTGAGTTGTTATCAATTGCATGCTTCTAATTTCTCTCAATTTTGTGATTGCTTAATGTGATCCGTGAACCATGAACCATGAATTTATATACCTTTACCAAATGAATATAGTTTCTTTCATATTATGACAGCGAATGAGAGGGGAGACAGAACATTCCGATTCAAGTTCATGGACTGCAAGAGGAGAAGACAGTGTTCCAGTTGAGAGACCATTTTGCTATTGTGGCATTCAAGCGAAACTACGGATTTCTGGAAAGTCTAAAAGCTTTGGTAGAAGATTTTACAACTGTCCAAATTATAAAAACAAATCACAATGTTCATTTTTTGAATGGATTGATCTTCAAAGTGACCAGAACAACTGTTGTAAGATAACGTTGGAATTAGCTGAGCGAAGGAATGAGAGGGTACTTCATGAACGTCTCGGCATCGAACAATTCAAATTTCAAGCAATGGAGAAGAAGTACAAGGGAATATTGAAAGCGTTGATCTTATCATGGTCATTTTTTTTCTTATTTTGTGTTGTAATTTTGATGTCTGAAAAAAAGTACAATGTGTCTCCGCCAATGCTACCCGAACTGTAATGTATTGAATATGAACTTAGTGTATCTTTATTGAATCATGATATTGGCCCGACAAAAGAATGTTGTGTAAGTATATTTAAAATAGAGCCTTTCTTGGGATAGTTATGATTTTACATTGAGAATTTAAATATATTTAAATAGTATATCCATGTTTTTGAAAATTTTCTGCAGGATAAAAAGAAACCATGACATACAGTATGAGTGGGGATGTTGGGAAATTATGATTAATCATGGACATACAGTAAATGAGGACAGCAATTACAAACTTTCAATCCAAGTATTGCCTATTATGAGGTGAACTGAACCTGTAATAGTCCTCATCATGTCTGATCTACAGAATTGAAACAAGTGTTCAGTGATTGGCTTGATGCGAAAATACTTTTTTGCCAAGCATATAACTACCTGTGCAATAATTAAAATGTAATTCAAGTGTATCAATTCTACAAGCCAACGACCCAAGTAAATTAAACTTGACTAAAACAAAGTCAATAACATTAAACTGAGGCACACCTAAAAACTTGACAGTTTAGGACATAACATCTCGCAGACTACATTGATTCATTCAATAACACCCGTGGAGGTACACCTAAAAACTACATTGATTCTCATGGCATGCAATCTCGCAGACTTCCACTCTTCAAAACTCGGAGACTTCCACATTGCTCCTTGTCACATCACAATAAATGACATATTAAATTAACGTTTAGATAAATATAGGCTAAATTAAATGTAACAGAAGAAAAAATAAATCACATACATGATATATGCCATTGCCTTCAGATTTGTGATTTGTTGTCAGTTGTTGGCCCAAAATCCCTACATAAAAAACAACAAAACACAAATTTATAAATTTATTGTTGGCCCGAACTTATTGTGACAACAGAATGGATAAAAACAGCAGCTGGAAACACAGATTTTCTTGCAGCATGCATCCTTTATCATCAAGTACAAAACATCAAAGATAGAAGATGCAAAATAAAATATAGAAAAGAATAAAAAAACAAGTCCTCTAAATATAGCTTTAAGAGATACATGGCAGTGAAATTGTATAAGTAACAACATCAAAAGAGAATGGAATATCAAGTCACATAATCATGCAAATAATTCAATGATGCTACTATACCTTACTGAAGGACAGTTGTTTTTATTATGTCCCTCATTCTTGCAAATGCTACATCGTCTTTTCTTTGTTGTTTGCGTTTCTTTTGGATTTTTCGATACCAAAGATTTTGGTCGACCTTTTGTTGGCACTCGTGGAGGGTCCTGGACCGTTTGTGAAAAATTCGATACAACTTGACTTCTTAATATTTGATCATCATTGCAAGTCTCTCCTCTTTCTGAATAATGTGTTTCCTGAGTCTCTACATGATCTTCCAGTACAAGTAATTCTTTGTGAACCTTCTGCAATGCATGGGTGAGGTGATTGTGTTTTTCTTGTGACTGCGACCCAAGTTCGACACTGTCATAAAATTGTATCATGGACTTGTTTTTTCTCATCGTAAGCTCATCTAATCCTACCCGAACTTGCCCTTCAGGAATTGGTATGTCAGCAATTGGTCGACTCTTAGCATTAATAGTCCGTCTTTCTAGAACATAATGCTGTGGCAATCTATCTAGCTTACCTTTCTTGCCAAAAACACACAAGATCTGCTTACATAGAATCCCCATAAACTCCCACTTATGGCATGTACATGTCGCAACATCTTCACCACTCTCCAATGTAACATGGTAAACCGGTGTATCTTTACCATAAGTTGTCACTCCATATTTCTTGCTTTCACCCTCTTTCGACAGTTTTCTTGATATGTATCGTAGACTATCAAACAGCTCATCCTGGAATATCATAAAAGACTTTCTTGTATAAATCAATGCCGCCTCCTCTTCAATTTTAAGAGGTGTCTTCAATATCGCACGAGTAGATTTCGTCCGCACATCCTTCTCTTTCTCTTTAAAATAACGTGCATCTATAGCCGCTTCATACTGATGAACAAAGTCACTAACCATAGTACTTGAACGGACATAGTCTTTGAAAAATTTGTTCATACTTTCACTCCGCTGAGTTGTTGACATCCCGGCACAGAATGTTGAACGCAAGTAAGCAGGAACCCACTTTTCTCGTCGAATGTAAAGATTTTGCAGCCAATCATTTTCTCCTAGATCATACTTCACCAATATCGAAGCCCATTCTTCTTCGAACTCAACTATTGTTATTGTCTCATGGATGCAGTGACGGAAATCTCTTTGAAAGTCCGGAAACTTGTTATATACATGGGCCAAATGTTCAGGAAACTTTTGGAGAATGTGCCACAAGCACAACCTATGAGTTGTATTTGGTAGTACCTCTACAATGGCCTTCGCCATCGCCTTATCATCATCGGTAATTATAGTTGAAGGGGCACGCCCAAGCATTGCCTCTTGCCATGTTCTCAATAACCAAGTATATGATTCGGCTGTCTCATTAACTAACAAAGCACAACCAAACATGATGGTCTGATGATGATGGTTAACTCCTGAAAATGGCACAAATGGCATCTTATAAATATTGGTCAGGTACGTGGCATCAAATGTGACAACGTCCCCAAAATATTGGTATGCCGATCTTGATCGAGCATCAGCCCAAAAGCAACTACCCAAACACCCATCCTTATCAACTTGCATGGAATACACAAACCCAGGTTCTTTGAATTGGCGATCACGAAAGTAGGAATATAGTCGTTGTGCATCACCCTCTTCAAATACTTTTCTCCTTTTGGTTCCTAAGAAATTTTCTACATCCTTGCCAATACAACCAACATTGAAGTCACCACCTGATTCTTTACTCAACACCGACATAATCTTCCTTGTCGGTACCCCGGACTCATTCAAAGTCATTATAAGTTTTTTTTGGACTTTACTGACTCCCCTATGTCCACGTAGGAAACTAGTACTTCTCGGTGTAAGTAGAATGGTTATGTCCAACCACAAACTTGTTGACTATCCACTTTTCACCATCTTTTTTTATACCCATCAAAGCTTTACATCCAATCTTTGTCTCGGCAGGTTCAGGAATTGTTCGTTCTTTTTCTTTCCGACTTACCCGTCGAAATCCTTCCCTTGTGCAAACATAGTCTACTGCACATAGTTTTTTATCATCTTTCGACAACCGAGTATGATTCGTCCGAATTGCAAAACCAACCTTTCTTGCATATGCCTTGTAAAATACTTGGGCGTCTTCCACATCGTCAAATAACTTACCAATGTATGGCTCCTCAAGACGACTACCTGAGTTGACTTCTCCTTCCACATTCAATCCATCTTCAACATTCACCCCATCCTCAACATTCACTCTGTCTTCCACATTCACACCACATTGAATGTCTACACTTTCAACTTCAAGTTCTTCACTATCAAAACAAGAAATTCGTTCCTTCCATACAACAACACAACGTTATAAAATCATTAGTTATAAAATTCATCATTAGTTCTTCACTATCATTAGATGCTTCAAACAAATATTGAATGTGTTTAAGGATGCTTCAAACATTAGATGCTTTCATCAAACACTATCCTCAGTTTAAAGATGCATCATGTATTATCATGGCAACAAACTATCATGGCAACAGGTGAAATGCTTAAGAAAAAATTTAGAGAAATTCCTACTAATTTCTCACAATAACTGAAAGGTTTATGTGAAAGGTTTTGTTATCATCCGGTCCTGACTCGTTTAGAGTTTGATTAAGTAAGAATCTCAACCTGGTTTTTCAAGTCTGTGCTTCCAATTATATTAATTATTGATTCTTGCATCCTTGTGTAATAAAATTCTCTGTATAGATAGATTTATCAATCAGTAGTTATATGAAAGATATCATGTTAATATATCTACCGTTAATTCGACCATGTCTATGTAAATTTTTATTTCATCAAATGTGTTTCAAGCTCACTCTTCTCAGAAAAAAAATTAGAGAAATTAGTTGGAATTTCTCTAAAATATCTCAAAAAAGGTAAATCTCAAAAAAGGTAAATCTTTCAATGAGAATACATGGAATCCTCAACATTCAATCCACTTAATTTCTAAAATCCATTCGAACCAAAAAAATTAGAACAAAATTGATAAGAAGTTCTTACATAATCGTGCGATTTGCCATCTCCTTCCACATTCAATCCATCTTCCCAAGTTTCGTCCACGCGATTTGCCATGAGAGAATCGCACAAACCTGAAATTTCAGTGTGGGTGGAGCTGGAATGAGAAAGTCACTCAGAAGGGAGGGAGAAATGAGGGATTTCAGTATGGGTGGAGTTCGAATGAGAAAGTCACTCAGAAGGGAGGGAGAAAGGAGGGATTTCAGTGACTTACATTGTGATTTGGTGTGGGTGGGTCTCATGGTTATTTGGTGTAATAATCTGACGTGGCAAGCAATGATAAGAGGGCTGTTTTTCACATAAAAATGGCTTGACCGTTCCAAAGAGGAACTCTAAAAAATATTAGGACGAACTGACAGTTGAAAGACTATATATATAGAGTTCTCTTATGAGGGATATATATATATATATATATACACACACACACACAATAGTTCTCTTATGAGGGATCCTTCATTTTAACATAAAGTAATGAAATCTACTTGTATACAAAAATTGAAATTTTTTCAAGTACGATAACTATTTTTTTCATTCTTCCCATTTTCACCTTCTTATTTTTTTTTATTTTTTTTTTTCTGATGCTTCATATTTAACAAAATCGGGAATAAATAGTTGTAGTGTTTGAAAAATTTTCAAATCTTGTATACAAGTAAATTTCATTGAACTAATCATCCAAAAAAAAAAAAAATTCAAATCAAAATTCATTCAAATAGATATATTTCATAGAGGTCTTACTTTACGTTAAAATGAGGGATTCCTCATGAGAGGACTACTATCCACATTCTTCGTCCTGATATTAAAAAATATTAGGATGAATTGACAGTTGAAAGACTATATATATAGAGTTCTCTTATGAGGGATATATATATATACACACACACAATAGTTCTCTTATGAGGGATCCTTCATTTTAACATAAAGTAATGAAATCTAATTGTATACAAAAATTGAAATTTTTTCAAGTACGATAACTATTTTTTTCATTCTTCCCATTTACACCTTTTTTATTTTTTTTATTTCTTCTCTTCTGATGCTTCATATTTAACAAAATCGGGAATAAATAGTTGTAGTGTTTGAAAAATTTTCAAATTTTGTATACAAGTAAATTTCATTGAACTAATCATCTAAAAAAATTCAAATCAAAATTTATTCAAATAGATATATTTCATAGAGGTCTTACTTTACGTTAAAATGAGGGATTCCTCATGAGAGGACTACTATACATATATTTTATATTATTAGTTCGTCATAATAATA
The DNA here is from genome assembly GCA_954870605.1 of Acer campestre. Lineage (NCBI taxonomy): Eukaryota > Viridiplantae > Streptophyta > Magnoliopsida > Sapindales > Sapindaceae > Acer > Acer campestre. The sequence goes on from OX940808.1 coordinate 11,454,023, forward strand.
AATATATCATGACGAAAAATGTGGACCACTAGATTTACATACTTTGACTCAAAGTGTATGCACTTATCAAAACTTCTCCATAATCTGTGGTTCATATTCTTCGTCCTGATATATTTATTGTCAGGACGAATTGGCAATAGAAAAACTGCTACTATATATATATACAATTTTTTTATTGTTAGTTCGTCTTAATATAAAATATATCAGGACGAAGAATGTGGACCATTAGACTTACATACTTTAACTCAAAGTGTATGCACTTGTTAAAACTTCTTCATAATCTATGGTCTACATTCTTCATCATGATATGTTTTATATCAAAGACGAAATGATAGTAAAAAGACTATATATATATATATATATATATAATATTATCCGATTCAACTACTTTCATTCTGTTAACATTTACAGCTGAAACTATCCCTTCTTGAAACTCACCCATCTCGAGTTTGTGGAGGTGTGGACTCTTTTGCTTGATCAAAAGTGAACGGTTGATGGCTCATATAGTCATATATTTTTATTCGCTTCCAGGTAGCAAAGGTGAAGCCAACTCCTCTAACATAAACATCTATCTAACCATACCTTTATTAAACTAAACTACAAATATACATATTTACAAACCGAAGACTTACAAATTTTCCATGAAACTAAACTCAAGCAAAATAATAAAAAATAAAAAATCGGACCTTCTGTTGAACCAATTGATGCTGGGGCATGGGAGAGTAGGGTTTGTTTGGTTCCAACCAACGTAGACCGACGAATTCTTTGACACACTAGTTATCGTACTAGAAATTTTTTTAAATTTTGTATACAAGTAGATTTCATTGATTTAATTATCCACACAAAAATTCAGATCTAAATTCATTCAAATTGATGGATTTTATGGAGGTCCTTACTTTATGTTAAAATGAGGGATTCCTCATAAGAGAACTATTGTGTGTGTGTATATATATATATATATCCCTCATAAAAGAATTACTATATATATAGTCTTTTTACTGTCAGTTCATCTTGATAACGAAGAATGTGGACCATAGATTATGGAGAAGTTTTGACAAATACAAACACTTCGAGTCAAAGTATATAAATCTAATGGTTCACATTCTTCGTCCTGATATATTTTATATCAGGACGAACTGACAATTTCAAAATTGTATATATATATATATATTTCTTTTCAATGTAATGTTTTATATTTATACATTTCTTCATATCAAATGCCCTGTTAGTTTTTGAAAATGATTTTTGAATCACATATAAAAACCACTATAAATATTTAAACATTTTTCTCTCTTAAAGAATTTTTCTCTTGATAAATATAATTCTGTCCCTTAAATAATCAAATAACCAACAACATCAAGAAAGACAAATATATGAAGGACTAAAGCCAAATTTTATGGGGGCAAGAGAAGGAATTGATGGTCTGTTTTAGTAAATTTCATGAACAGTAACTCTTAAGCTTTTTTTATTACAAAATTCACAACCAATCATTCATGGCTTTATTCCTCTATAACTTTTATAGAAGAGAAAATAAAAACAATATAAAAAAATAGGGAAAAAAAATCAGAAAAAAACCACAGTTTCCAATTCCATTCAAACAGACAGAGAGTAAGCAATGTCTTTTTTTTTTTTTTTCTTTTTTTTTTTTTTCTTTTATGTCCTTTGTGACTTTTTCTTTTTATCTCTTTATTACAACTTCTTTTCTCTTTTCAATTTTTATCATCATCTAGTTTTGAGCTCATTCTTCTTAAATCTTTGAGAATCTACATTCCACATTGCTTTTCCTTTATTATATATAAAAGCAACAAAAAGTGATTATTTTCTTCATAATGCTTCTGCTTATTTACTTTATGGTCCTGATAAGTAATAACTCCTCAAGTTTTGTTACTTCTAAAAATCTAACAAAATAATAAAAATATTTATTCTCTCTAAATTAAACACTTACAAATAAATATTATTCTTTTCTTTTATTAGTATAATAAATTCTTGAGAACACTCATTTAGCAATTTCATTGCTTTTAAATGTAAGTTGTGCTAATATATATATATATATATATATATAGATTTTCTATTATCAGTTCATCCTGATAATAAATATATCAGGACGAAGAATGTAGACCGTTAGATTTACATACTTTGACTCAAAGTGTATGCACTTGTCAAAATTTCTCCATAATCTATGGTCCAAATTATTCGTCCTGATATATTAATTGTCAGGACGAATTGACAATAGAAATACTGTATATATATATAGTCTTTCTACTATCAGTTCATCATAATATAAAATATATCAGGACGAAGAATGTGGACCATAGATTATAGGAAGTTTTGACCAGTGCATTCATTTTGAGTCAAATATGTAAATCTAATGGTCTACATTTTTCATCCTGATATATTTTATATCATGACGAATTGACAATAGAAAAATTGTATATATATATATATATATTAATGGTTTCTATCTATCTAGATATCTAAACCTAATTATTTTTTTTAAGCTTTTTGCCATTAGTAGGATTCATACCTCTGATTTGAGAGTCATTTACCTAAACCTAGGTAATGCTACTGTGTAACTCTAGTAGTGCTACTATGTCCATAAATATTTGTTTGATTCAATCTATTTGTCAAATATGTAAAAATAAATAAATAAATAAACAAATGGGCTCCCAAAAAAAATAAAAATAAATAGCACAATTAAATTATAGTTAATTCTAATGGATAAGAAAGTATAATTTTAAAATGGTATCATATAATATTAGGTAATTATATATATATATATATATCATCTACGGTGCGGTGACTTGTTCTATACATTATATGTAAAAATCTTGTATGAGACAGTCTCACCAAGTGACAGTGAGACTATCCTATATAAGATTTTATAGTATTATATAAGCCCAACACAACTTTTAATAATCCACACACCTTTATATTTATATGATCGAGAGAGAGAGAGAGAGAGAAGAAATTAAAAGAAAAATAGTGAAAGTTGCATCACATGGAAATCACTTTTTTTTCTTTTTCTTTTTATATATAATTGAAGACCAATTTTTTACCCTACTAACAAGCAAAGCACAAACTCAAACCGCCACTTGCCTTTATATCATAGCACATCCATCCTCTTCAAATTCTTCATTCTCCTAGCCTCAACCAAGATTTTAAACCACTTCACTCTCCATAGCCTCCCACAAACAAACAAACAAAAAAATCTCCAAAACAAATGATCAAACCAAACAAACCAAATATCAGATTCTTATTATAAGTTCAATTTCTTGTACCCTTTTAAAAAATCCTCTCTAGCTACTTTATTAGTGATCAAAACAAGAAATTTGAGATATGAGAGCAGGGCTTTGCGCGTTGCCGCAGGCACTAACTAGTGAGGCTGCAAGCATTGTGAAGCAAGCAATCAACCTTGCTAGAAGAAGAGGACATGCTCAAGTCACTCCTCTCCATGTAGCGAGCGCTATGCTAGCTACCTCGACTAGTCTTCTTCGAAGAGCTTGCCTTCAATCCCACTCTCACCCTCTTCAATGCAAGGCATTGGAGCTTTGCTTCAATGTAGCGTTGAACCGCCTTCCTGCCTCCACATCAAACCCCTTATTAGGACCTCATCATATCTCCCCTCGTCCGTCCCTTTCAAACGCCTTGGTTGCTGCTTTCAAGCGCGCGCAAGCTAACCAACGCAGAGGTTCCATTGAGAATCAACAACAACCCATTTTAGCTCTCAAGATTGAGCTAGAACAGCTCATAATCTCCATTCTAGATGACCCAAGTGTTAGTAGAGTCATGAGAGAAGCTGGTTTTTCTAGTAGCCAAGTTAGAAACATGGTGGAGCAAGATGTTTCATTAGAGATTTGCTCTCAAACCAGTCCTCCTCCTCCTCCTCCGCCTCCACCACCACCACCACCGGTGAGTATCCAAAAAGATGATCATGTAATGAGTGTTTTGTACACATTGATGAACCAGAGAAAAAACAGTGTCATTGTAGGATCGTGTCAAGCTGATCTTGATATGATAATTAGAGGGATCATGAATAAGTTTGAGAGAGGACAAGTCTCTGCACAGTTGATTAGCTTTCAACTTTCCTCTTTGAGGAATCACTCAAAGCATGAGATTGAGAAGAAGCTTCAAGAGCTCAGGTGCCTTGTCAAAAGCTGTATAATGGGGACAGGAGTTGTTCTGTATTTAGGTGATCTCAAATGGGTTTCTGAGTTTTGGTCAAGTTGTTGTGGTGATCAGCAGCAAAACAGAAACTATTATTGTGCTGTTGAGTACATGATCATCATGGAGCTTAAAAGATTGGTTTCTGAGATTGGTGAAACTAATCATCAAAAGCTTTGGCTTTTCGGTACATCCAGTTTTCAAACTTACTTGAAATGTAAAACAGGCCAGCCTTCTCTAGAGACTATGTGGAAACTCAATCCTTTGACAATTCCAGTTGGGAGCTTGAGCTTAGGCCTCAATCTTGACAGGTAAATTCAGAGAATTTAATATAAATATCAACTTCTTGTAACACTTTTTTCTTATATCTAATATTGGTTTACTTTTTTTCAGTGATTTCCCTACTCAGTTCACAAGCAAAGTACCCACTTGTATTTCAAGTACCTTGACTCTGCCTCCATGGCTACAACAGTACAAAGAAGAAACCACAAGAAACACCACCATTAATGATCAGGTTTCCATCTCAACTATATTACTTTTTTTTCGACATTTGAATTCAATAATTCTGCTCTCAATGGAAACTAATTTCTTCCTTCTTGTTGTTTCTAGGAATGTGTCGAATTCGGGGATCTTTGCAAGAATATTCGAAAACACTCGGATAAGGTCCTCAACTTTTCTTCACACTTCAGTTGGACATCATCCAACAAACAGTTACCAAAAGAACACAACTTTTTTGTATCTGAAATCAGTGATGATGATGATGATGATGATGATGAAGGCCATGAAAGCAGTTTGATAAGGAATTATCCTATACAAGACCTTTTGTCGAATCCTAATTCTAGTCCCAACTCTGCTTCTTCAAGTGAAGCAGAGGAGGAAGATACCGATGAGGGTCTTGACAGGTTCAAGGTGTTCAATGATGAAAACTTGAAGATTCTAAGTGATGCATTGGAGAGAAAAGTTCCATGGCAGACAGAGATAATTCCGGAAATCGCGAAAACCATCCTTCAATGCAGGTCTGGAATGAAGTTGAAACAAAGAGATCATCAAAAAGAAGAAACATGGTTGCTGTTCTTGGGAGCTGATCATCTAGCTAAAGAAAAGATTGCAAGAGAGATAGCTAAAGTTGTATTTGGTTCTCAAAGTAAATTTGCTTCAATTGGAATGAGCAAATTCTCATCTAAATCCACAGAGATTAACAGAAACAAAAGAGCGAGAGACGAATCGGGTTTTGATAATTATGTGGAGAGATTGGGATTAGCATTGAACGAGAATCCTCACAGAGTTTTTTTCATGGAAGATGTTGATGACTACAACTACATTTCTCAAATGGGTGATATCAAGAAAGCAATTGAAAGTGGAAGTTTAAGTCTTCATGGTGGTGAAAATGTTCCACTTAAGGATTCCATTATCATTTTCAGCTGTGATAGTTTGAGTTCAATGTCAAGAGTTTGCTCTCCTTCAACAAGGCCAAAGATTGATGATCACGTTCATGATCGAAACTCGGAGATGAAAAGCTCATCTCTCTCATTAGATTTGAATATTTCCATTGAAGAACACAAGCAAGAGGGTGACGTTACAATTCTAGAGTCTGTGGATGCTCAAATTATGTTCAAGATTCAAGAATTGTAAGGGGAGGACACCAATTAGTCTAAAGGCTTCGCGACGCGATGCGACGGGCAACCAAAAAAAACTTCTTCTTTTTTCTTTTCTTTTTTTTGTTCTTTTTTTTTTTTTGGAATGTTTTCTAATTATAGATGGTTTTAGGAGTGGGGGAAGGAATGCAACTAACATACGGAGGGGTAAAAGAGGAAAAAAAAATGGTAAAGGTTACAGGAGGGAGGGTTACTGGATTAGGTTAATGTAGAGAGAACAATGTTGTGCATATTTTGTATCATGTTAGCTATAATTTGGTGTATGTTACGTTGTTGGTTTACATGTAACTTGTGTGATGCAGTTCTCATTACGGTTCATTTGTCTTTGGGATTTTTTATTTCATTTCAGTCTTTATTCACTTCACCGTGCAAATTACAATATACTTTTATTCGTAAACACTTTATTTTATATCCGAACAACAATAAAACTTGTCTTTAATACTATCAAACGATTGTTGCACTCAAAAGCTTAAACAGATAGATAAAGACGTAATTACACTATGTAAACACTCGAACAATGTCTTCACAAAGGAATTCCACATAAAAGCAACTTATTAATGGAAGTGGAAAATGGGATCTAAAAACATAAAAATTGTTGAAAATAAAAAAAGGTTGCATTAACCGTATCCTAATAAGGTTTGAAGGTGCGTAAATGGTGTTCATTCGGTCTGTATTATTTGAAGTTCGAATTGTCGCACCAAAAAGACGAAGAAGAAGAAGGTTGTATTGAGATAGGGATGATTTATTCATAACGTAAGGGTTATGCAAAGGAAGATATACTTCAGAAAAAGAATGTGAAAATCTTCAACAATACTATTATGAAAAACAACTTTATACTTTTCTTTTTATATTTTTCTTCGTAATTTACAACCTAACATTCTCATCATCTTTGAAAAGTTCCGGCGGGGAATAATTACAATAGCCTAAATAAATAAATATTATTTTTATAAAATCAAGTAGAGAATATAATCTTTAGACAGTAAAGATTTTTTTTTTTTTTTTTTTTTTTTTTACTTTAATTAGTACCACCAAAAGGAATCTCTCTCTTTTTCAATTTGGAACCATAAGAATAATTAGGGATTGTGTTTCAAGGAATATCAAACTACATACATTAGTTGTTCTTATCCAGAATGGTAGTTGAGCTATGGTAAGTATTGACATGACATGATTAATTTAAGTTAATTTATTGTATATATAAAATAAATTAAAGCTAGTGATTTACATGTGTTCGCATCAACCAAAAATATGTCAAAAAAGGACTTAAATTCCGTTAGAAAAATCTTTTCTGACGTTTGCTTTTAAGAAAAGGTTATCTACCTTTAAAGCCTGTTGAGTTAAAATCTATATTGCAATCGATTTGACAACTCATAAATCCTTAGAAGCTTACTCTGCTTCCAAAAAGATATTTTGATATTCATTTTTCTAGTGAAGAAGATTTAAAGAGGGTTTTGAGTGGAGGTTCTTGCTCAATTTCAAATGGTATTTTTTCGTATTTTTCAATGGCAACTATATTTTAATCCATATAATCAACAATTATCACATGTTCAAGTTTGGGTGAGGTTTTACGGTCTATGTTCAGAATACTGGCATCCAACTACAATCATGGAGATTGCACGAGGAGTTGGCATCCCTTTGCAACTAGATCAAGCTACAAGGGATCAAGCATATGGGTTTTACGCTCGAGTTCTTGTGGACATTGATTTAACTTTGAATCAGCCATCGTTTTTGAATGTGGAGAGAGATGACCATAGAGGTTACTCTATCAATGTTATATATGAAATTTTTTCAAAGAGATGTACGAAGTGTAAAGCTTTTGATCATGACTATGCTAGATGCCACCAAAATAAGGAGATTATTTCTAACAGAGGTTGATCGCGATCAAGAAATCAAGGCAAACCTACCAGCTTATCATGAAAAACACCACTAGCCACCATAATGGGGAGGTTGTCGTGGAGGAATGCAAACAGTCCCACAAAATCAGGAAACGATAGAGGAAGAGGAAATTATGCTGATTCAAAATTTTAAAAATCTCGTAATTAATGTGGAAAACAAAAATGGCAGCATCCAATTATCTCCACATTTATTTGAATTAAATGTGATTGATACTCAGGAAGTAAATCGAGAAACAACGGACAATTTTGAAGTTGACAAATTTGGGTCTTAAGAAGTTGACCCAATCAGTGAAGGGCAGTTTCCAGTTACAACCAACACATCTAATGCACTTGCGGAAGATCAAGATCTAATTGAGAGTTTTTCTCCAATTCAAATTCAAGTAGCTAAACAATTTCCTAATCAAAATGTGGGAATTAATGTTAATATCTCCAATGATTTGAATACTAAGTATTTAAATCTAGAAGATAATAATGAGAATCCTTGTTCTCTAGAGAATATTTGCATTAATAACATAGTGATTCTTGACAATCAAAAGATTTCAAACTTCCTGAATTTTGATTAGCAAGCTTTGGATGAGGTTTCAGGAGATGAAAGAGGAAAAATTAATTTGGAACATATATCAGAAGACCAAGATGTTAATGCTTCAAATTTTAATCATGATCCAGTAGATCCCGTGTTTGACAATAATTGAATTCTCGTGGTGACCAAATCGAAAAGAAAATTGAAGCCAACTTTTAAGATTTTATTTAGATCCAAATCTCAAATGAGTAAGGGAAGTATTTAGCGTCTTCCTATTGCTGAGATTAAGATTCGCTCTAATTCTGCAGCTTCACGCATTGTCGTTAATTGGGCCGCACATGATGAGACAGAAAGAAATGATTTCGTTGATCTAGTTAATTAAGTTCATATTTTTTTTTAGGCCTGTGTGCCTTTTTAGATTAGCTTATTTTAGGGCATGCATGCCCCTCTGCTTTATTATTTTATTTTATTTTATTTCTTTTATTTTTCTTCTTTTTTTTCTTCTTTTTTTTCACCTTTTTCTTTTTATTTTTCTTTTTATTAATAAAAAAGCTCTATAGAGCTTGTTGTTTAAAAAAAAAAAAAAAATTAAAGCTAATTTATTAGAATTCATGTTCAAGACTTCAAGTTACAAATACCATTTGGATGGTAAATTTTTATATAACGCCATAAACACTACACAAATACGAAGCAAATTTAGTGGGTTCATATCCTTCATTCGACACATACTATTTAGGATGGTATATTTTTATACAACCCGTGAATACAACATAAATACGAAGCAAATTTAGTGTTTTCATATCCTTCATTTCAACAACAATTAATTGAATGGACTATAATCATGTTAACTTAAAATCTAAATAAAAACTTATTTGAATTGACATAATCACAATATAATAACACGAATTGTCACTTCTACGTGACAATTCTTTATTGTGCTAGTGTGTTCTAATTAAGAGGTTTCTATTTTTAAATCCTAAAATATCAATGAGAATTGAATTTGTTATAACAACCATTCAAACTACTAAGATATCGTATCATTATTATTATAAAATTGAAAGTTGTGTAAAGAGAACGTGATTCAAACCCATAATTTTATTTGGCTGGTTTGAGGAGTTTACTACTGAATCAACTTCAATATGGTCATCAAACTACTAATTTTAATATCTAGGTTAAAAGTTCTCTTAGTATGAAATTTGGCTTGAGATAACTAAAATCTTTGAACATGATTTCAATACAAGTGAAAAATTAAAATTAAATTTTTTTTTAAAAAAAAAAAAGGAAAGGAAAAAGAGATGCAAAGAGAAAAGGCATAAAAAATAACAAATGTATTCTTTTGAGGCGAGAGAGAGTCATTGATGAGGAAAAGTATTCAAACTATAGACACTTTAGAAAGGGCATTACAGCTTTTGTCTTTAATTGCAGACAATAAGCCTCCACAAACACATACTTTAATTTGTAAAAAAGGATTGGCATGGAGAGACAAAGTTTCTATTAACATCTTTACCTACTTTTACCTTTTCTTTTCTTTTCTTTTTTTTCTTTCTTTCTATATCATAATATGTGAATTTTGGGCATGAAAGTAAGGGATTTCTCGGATCTCCAACTCCCAATAATCACTCTATTATTGAACCCTCTCTCTCTCTCTTGATCACCTCAACAACATTATTGGCCTCGTTCCTTGGATCCTTCAAACTTTTTTTGTTATAGTGTTTTGACAAATTTTGAAAGATTTTAATGAAGATTCATGATGAATTACAACAACTACTTACAAAAGAATAGGGGAGTTTTATAAAAGAATAGGGGAGTTTTATAATGCATTTTGAAACTATTATAAGTTATTACATGATCTGTATTCCCCCGTCACATATCACAACTCTAAAAACCTTTTACTACATCAAACTCTTATCGATAAGAGTATTATTTTATACAGCAACTCAAACAACTTAGAACATTATTAGATTGATTGAACATATTTTACATCTATTTTCTTAATGTATAAAGTCTTGTATCGTAATAAGAGTATTTTCTAAGTGCACGTATTAAAATAAACACTCTATATTAATGTAATGGAATAATATAGGTGCCTCAAAGTGAGGAAAAGAAGCTATACTATAGGGCTTTAGGTATTTTTTGAAGTTGTATGAAAAATGAAAGGAGAGTGTAGAAGACCAGTCAAAAGTGAATTCTATAAAGAAACTAGCATGTTTGTAGATGATGGGGAAATGGTATATGATATGATTGTTGGTTTCAATGATTGTTTGGGGCCTTGCCTCTAACCATTTTGGAGACAACTTTTTGTTTCAAGTGCTCACACCACTTTGAAGCTACAGAGAGAGGGAGAGGACTTGGTCAATCATTCGCCAAGTTTCACAAACAAGAAAAGAATATTTGATTGCAAGTATAAAGTAAGATTAATTATAAAGTGCAGAATATGTAAAATTGTTGGAAATGTAAAGATATGAGACAACTTTTTAAAGCACTGCAAAATTTATGTGGAAATCTAAAGGTATAACAACCTAATATGCTAAATTATAGTTCAAATATTTCATCCGAAAAGACGTTTGGGATGAAAAAAAATCTGAAACACAATTCCTTCCACAAACCTTATGGTCGTTCAGATGATATCGTGAATGATACCCTAATTCTAAGATCAGCTACTATATTTTTGCAAAGTGTATTACAAGTATGAAATATATGAACTAGTAGTCTGTTTCAAAATATATATATATATATGAACTAGTCATAGTGTAAAGTTTAAATTATAAGGATTTAAAGACAAGCACAAACTAAAGATAAAAGATAATTCAATGTTCTTCATTCAAGTCATTCAACATAATAATCATCCACTTGTAGGTATCAGTCCGACTCTGATAACACCTGAAACATATCTCTATGTGAGACAACTTATTGACGAGATGAAATTGGTTCAGTGGTATGCCCCTCGAACATGCACCTTGAGGTGGCAATTTCGAGTCATACCCCTCCCCCAAACCTAAAAAAAAAATGTTTTGAAAATAGCTCAACACCTTAACAAACTCAGCTCATGTCAAATCATCATTTCATCACTTTTCATGTGTTATCCATTCTAATCATTGCAATGTCACTAAAAAAAAGTTAATAATACAGCAACTTTTATCCCTAACTAATTTTTGAAACCAGATATGAAAGTGAAATTTCATACACAAAATAGAATTTCATACACAAGATTTTAGATCAATATTGACCTTTACTGGTGCCATATATCCATCTATATCGATTCATCATGGTTGATGTACACTTCAAAGTATCCGTACACGTAGAAACAAAAACCAGTGTATTTCCCACAAATTAAGTAGCCACTATAGAATTCAAAATATACAAGGCTAACTTTGTGAGAATTATAAAATCAATATGCGATATCTTAGTATGGTTTGAAGATAGATACGAATACAACCTATTATCCAAAGACTTGGGGCAAAATGATTAATTGTTGTATAGTGTACAACTAGAAGAGAAGCATATTATTATTCAAATCTCTGACTATGAGAAAATAAAGAACTTGAAATCACCTAGTGGGGAATCTGGAGCCAAACATAGTCTGTCATAGTTTCATAAAAGACTTCTACTTGGTCGGATCCTTCCCAAACCCCATCATAGCATGAGTTGCCAGCATTGATCCCCTTCGAGTCATTTCCATTGCTCGGCCAACCAGAGATAGCTTAGTCGTCTCTCTATTCCAAAGAGGCTTCTTGTCCCACCTATACATATTATATGCACAATTAAACATAATAATTCATGAAAAAGGATTTCAGCAAATAACATCATTCAAAGTGTAGAATAGAAAGAGAGAAATCTTGAGCAGGCATTAGGATACTTTCCATATAAACAGGTGTACTGAACGATATGTTTTAAACTTGATATTAAAAATCAAGTCAGATAGAGCCGTTACATCCAGATGTCGGGTTTAATTGATTTCAGTTTCATAAATATTTATGCTACTACTTAAGCTCTAAGTGTCAGTAACTTAACCTTTATACACAAGTATTATGCTCAGTTTCAGCCACCCAGTACAAGTAAAATCGAAAGCAAACTTGCCAAACATGGTTTCACAACATTCAATACAGTCCAATGTTCTTGTTGAGTCCAGTACGGTATCCCAAATGTTCCCTTAAACGTTATATATAACTGTTTCACAGAGACATCAGAGGTGACAAATTGTACTCCAAATCTATAAAATTAAAAATTGGCAAGCTAACTGGTTCCAATCTTGACAACTTGATTTGATGGATTTATTAGACTGGTGATTCATCTAAAACCAACTCTTTGAAGTCCCTTTAGCTTTCTTAAGTTCCCTAAAACATAATTCAAAGGTTCTTACAACAAATTAAATTTGAAATTTTAGAAAACGGAATTGGGAATATGCAACTTCAGAACCAAATGAAATTTTAAGAGAAGGGTCCTAATTAGCTGCTTCCTTCGCAAGGTCCATTTACAATTCCTACGGTTTGATTGAAATTTATTCACAGTAGATTGTCAACCTCTTCCCGTAATCATATTAAATATATTATAGAAATTCAGTGCATACCACTGAAAGAAGAAATGTCTTGCTACATTAGTTGTAATCAATAGATGAGTAGGTAAATATTCGTGGTAAAGGAGAATATATCACAAATTCAAGCCCTTATATGCTGTGAAACAAAAATATATCAAAGATGGAAATAATATACACATATTTTTGAGCTTTGATGCTTACCAATCTTCATGGCGAATAACTTTCCCATTCTCAACATAAAGCCTGATGAGTGAGATCATATCTATGTTCTTCCCCAAGAACTTGTAGTGTTGCTTGTTGTCAATTAATATCTGGATTTATTAAATATCATTCTAAATATTAATACCAAGGATCGGATTGGAAAGGAAACAAGCAGCAGGTAAAGAGAATTGCAAATAACATATCAAACCTCTAGCTTCCCCGGTGAAATAATATTTTCTTTGACAGTGTATTCAGTAATTCTTGACTCACTGAAAATCTGAAAGATGTAATATAAAGGGAACAAAAATTAGAAAGTGTCTGGCTGAAACATTGACAAATAAGTTCAACACTCATAAAATTCCAGTGAGGTATCTTCGTATAAACAAGTACCAGAATATAGAAGAGTAACCCTGAAAACTATAGACGAAAGAAGTGCATAAATTAATTTGGAAACAAAAACATAATTATATATATTTTAGAACAATCAGAATTCACAGTAAACATTTCTATCTTTAGAAAAAAAAGAAGAAAGATTATTAATAAGCCTAAAGTGAAATTCTTCCAAGTTCAACATCTAGCGGAAAAAAACCTTCCAATATTTAAGACCTTTCCATAATGCAAAATGTTACTTCCTCTACAACTCGCTGGCTTTATTCAATTTACTGGTTTCATATTGTACTACATTAAGGCGGGTTGGCAAAATAAACAGGGAAGCAACGGTAATTTCTTTCACAGGCCTTAAAGGTACTCTAGCAGTTCCAAATTAAACATTAATTCAAGCCAGGCTTCCATAACTAGGCCATTAGTAGAAAGGAGCAAACAATTAGCCTGTTTTGAGAAGTAATATATCCAAATAAAATTTCTTTCTCTTATGCTTTTTTGAAAACATTTTATAGAAAGAACTCCAACTATCATAAGTATTATTCTAAAATAGATTCTCTTACTGGATTGATTGTCCCCATAAAATTTAGAAAAACGAGATGAAGCAGTTGATATATAAAAGAAATAAATGATAACCTTAGCAATCGAATAGAATGCTGATTTGATTTGCTTCACCCTGCATAGTCAATAACAAAATATGCCTAAGACAAAATACAAGATATTCATCGCAAAATATGATCGGGTGAAACAACATTGACTCATTCTGGAAAGAATAAAGCTTTTGTTTCCATAGCGACTATGAAAAAAAAAAAAAAAAAAAAAAAAAAAAAAAAAAAAAAAAAAGGGGGAATTAGCTGCATCATACAAACCCAAAATGGAAAGGTAATTTTACCTATGAGATGCAGATATTTCACATGTTTCCAGAGAAAGTTAAGGTCTATTACATCATGATTGGATAGAGGTTCATCATTATCTATTCGAGTATACTAAGTAAAGCATTACCTTGGTCTCACAAGTTACTTGACTCAGCCAGCTCTATTGAGCTGTGCAAATTTACTTCTTCTAATATTGAAATGAACTTATTAATCTTGCTTGCAATTATAATATACTTCTAAGCTTAAAAGCCTTAAAAGTGTAAAAAAAAAAAAAAAAAAAAAAAATCAATATCTTATTACTAGAATAAATTTTCAAACATCCTATATATGAATTGTGTGAAACATATTGACTAGTGTTTGGGAGAAGTAGCCTGCAAATATTTTATAGAACATCGAAGGTCACAGTGACTGCAAGTACAAGTCTTTTAAGTTTTAAGTATCGGTTATAACTATAAAACCCATCTCCAAAAGAACAGAAAGTATCTTATTGTACATGTCCTACATTCAATAGTTTCCTGAAATCGCCAGTACTAATATGTAATGCAGCCTCATCCGGTATAAAGACAAACATATTCCTTCATTTTACTCACCATCCATATATTTGATGTTATAAGCTGAATTCTGATTTGATTTACATGCCAACAGGAAGAAACTTCAAAATAGACTTTTCTACTAGTAAGTTGTAATACATACCCGTGTGCACACATAAGCGGGTCCTCAAAGGAAGCATCCTCAGCATAGATTTTGAAGTCACGAGGCGTGGCACGAGATCCATATCTGAAATAATCCATACAAAATTTGATCAAATCTTTGAAGCAATCATTTATCAGTTCTCAGAACGAAGAAATTGCACAGAAAAGAAAAACCCCCCCTGCCTTGAATCAATAGTCCATTACTCTTACACAGCTCAATTGATTACACAACTTCATAATTAATCTTGAATCATTTCTACTAATCACTGTTTCAATATCAAGCTAAGATAAATGTCATCTTATTGTCTAGTTAGTGATTCATCTAACAGTAACCCAATTGCCAAATACACTTGGGAACATGACATAACATATAACTTATTCAATATAATTAGATAATATTTGTCACAGTTAATGATTGTAGAAAATTTGTAATTAGACGTCACTCAAGAATGAAGCAATAATGATAAAAGTTGACTAATTATTGGTGAACTTTTCACAAACATGTAGGAGCATATATATATATGAAACATATACAAAAAGAGAGAGAACTGACAGATTAAGAAGGTGAGGAATTATATCATCAGCAGAAGAAACATGCTTAAACTCGCATGCTTCTTTACTGCAACATTCTCTCATCTGATCCTTTTTGTCTCCCATATCTGATATCTGATTTCTTCAAACTACAACAAAAATGGGTTTTTAATAATAATCAAAACGATGACTTTTGTTACAGAGAAAAATCAACAACACATTAATTACCTTGTGTTGTGACCTGTGAGCATGGAAGAAGGTACTAATGGCTTCATGCAGTGCCACTTGGCAACACAGTGTCCATTTGGATTTTACATACGTGTCCATTTTCCCCTATCTTTCTCCAAGCAGAGGTTTCTTTATTTTATTTTATTTTATTTTTTAAAACAAAAATTTTTAAAATTAAAATTTGTTTGTATACCCCTCAAAATTTCATATATGTCCTTAAAAGTACAATAATTCTACAACGTATCATGTAATATGTAATCTGTCATTTAATAGTGGTATGCAATCGTGTAATAGTGGCATGGCATATTGGCATGTCATGTAACATTGTAGTTAATTTATCACGTACAATATGTTATATTCATCGTGTAATATTTGTTTTTTATGTGTGCTTAAGTTATTGAAAAAAGTAACATTTTACTAATATATTTATGATTATGGAGGTTCGTAGATTGCTCATAAAATTCAATGGAAAATGGAAGGAAAACAAATATTTTAGAGATGAATCAAGAGGGTTTGTTGTGCTTAAATACGATTTCGTATGCTCAGTTGCCAACGTTAGCATAAATAGTTTGGACATCATACTTAGTAGAATGAGTTTCTGCAATGGGCCACATCACAACCAATATTGTATTTGTTATGGACATTAAAGTGCTAGTAGTCTGCAATCAATTAAAGGTTCAGAACTTATATTATAAGGACTGTTCATCATATACGGTATTTAATTCGGTAAATAAATGGATTACGAAGTTGAGGTTACAAGTTCAAATTCCCCTTGTCGAGTAAAAAAAAAATAAAAAATAGTTAGCATATTACCTATTAACTAAAATCCTAATTATAACCATATAACAGATCTTAAGACACAAAATATATATATATATATATATATATTAAAAGACTACTTAAGTTATACAAAAGGCCCTTACAATTTTTTTCCAGATAAAAATCTAGGCAAGACATAGTAGATTTTTCCAATAAAGAAAAACATTGGCATTCAAAAATACTGAGAAAAGAAAAATTTACAAAGGCTACCCAAATATTCACACAAGTATAGTATCTAAGAGATACATGAAACCTGTAGATACACTATTAGAAAAACCAAGAATCACTAATGAAAATACATTTCTTGTAAGCACACCACACAACACAGGTATTACAAACTAGTGTGCAATACTGTGAACAAGAAAAAATGACTCTTTTTATCATTCAGCAAAGAAGAACACATACACCATCATCTGCCTACTTTCTATTTCAGTTCTTTTATTGCACATCACCTTCGACCAATCTCACCGTATCTCTGAATATAAAAACCGTACCCTTCGTTTTCATCATCAAGAAGTGAACTAGGAGGTTGAATCTACCTCTTGGGTTCATTCAAAGTTTTCCCCTCAAAAAATTCACCCAACATCCGTTCAAGATCTTCTGCACTATACCTGATGTACTTCTGCGGGTTCTTCCCGCTCTCAACTAGTGGCCTGGAACAACATGAAAGACCAAGATATGAGACTACAATGACGTTTCAAATCAAAGTTAGGACATTCCATCTAAATGAAAGAACCGTATTTATTCAAATAACATCCAAATCATATTTTAGCTCGTACAACTGCTACTTTCTTTAGACTTGCACATTCAGGTTCAATGTTAGATTAACTGTCCTCCCATACAAGGACTGGGTGACAATAGTTGTCCATGCAATAAACTCACCTTCCATTCTAAATAGAAACAATCTTTAAAAATCAATTGCATACTTGTTAATGAAAAAACTCCAATACCTCTAACAAATTTTGAAATTTGGGATCCATGATAGGTGTGTGTGTGTGTGTGGATGTGGGTTTGTAGGCATATGAATGTATTATATGTATGTATGAGGAAGCAAGCTATTAAACAAGTATGAAAATGAACAGACCCGTATCTTTTTACAAACGATCGGTAGGCAGGCAACAAAACTTCGGCAACCGCAAGCCTCAAAGACTCCCTCAACTCTGTGTCGGGAACAGTCCACTGAGATTGTTTTACATGAAGCTCCTCGAATTGCGAATTAAACATCTTGAACCTGTTAACAGAGTGAACCTCTCAATTGCTATTAGATAATTAACAGCAAATGGAATGGACTGGATGGATGAAAGAAAAAAATTACTATTCAAAGAAAAAACTGTATTTCAGGAAGAATGCAAAATCTCAACCTCTCTTTGATCATTTGTCTTGAAACTCCACTACTATTTCCTCCATCACCACCTACATTACTACCACCTCCAGAAGACGTCAGGCCTTGAACAGAGAGACACTGCAGAATCTGCAGAAGAAAAAAGAACCCATAGGTGACAAGAAAATATCAGTTTCTGTGCAGGTTATTAGTTTCAAGGAAAAACACCAATTATAGTAGAATATAATACAAAGAAAGGTTAATTCCACAAGGCATTTGGTGGTTTTAATTTCATACTTTTAAAACAAGGCAGTACAATAGTCTGTAATAGAAATATAAGAAAAATAGCATGATATGGGAGGCTGAGGCGAGTGGGATATCAATAAAGTATGTAATGAGACAAAATTGTGAGGTTTTGAGCATTCTACATCATTAGATGCAACTTCTTGTTGTCCATGGAAATCTTTTGATTTACCATCTAGCTAGGGTAAGTGGGTAATGCAAAATGAACCATCAGGAGAAACTCACTTGATGAGTCTGAATTGGACCCATTAAGTTAATTTTATTTGTTTTTAAAGTGGTCAAATTTCTAACAAGTGTTAAAAAAAAATGAAACTAAAAAGTGAAAAATCGTGACTTATCACTAAACTCCAAATAACTTGATTATACTTAAAATAATTTCTTACAATACTATCCTCCTATAGTAATCACTTTCCAATTTTATCCTAATCATACCCATTCTCTTTTTTTTTTTTTTTCTCTCTCTTTGCTTTATCGTTTTGTTATTTGATTAAGTTTTCAATTAGATTACGGATTATATCCCAACAGAGTGTATTGGGTGTCCTTTTCTAATAAAAGAAAAGGATTACATAATATAAATAAATGCGATGATGTTGGCATACTGGAGCTTTTCTAGAGGTTATATACAAGTTTCAGACAAACAGCAACAGCATAAACATATGTGCATACGGAAAAAGATAATAATCCACTAAAAGGGAATCAATTAGTCAATCAACCATAATAGGAACACACATTTTAATCGCTCAACATCAACAAATCTAACCAATCTGAGACCCTGATCTATTGATTTAATGTCTCATCAATGGCAATAACTAGAGAAATATCCAATTGGAAGGCAAGACTTGCAACCAAGGCTACACAAGGACAAACACATTCCTTTTCTCTAGAAATAACCATTCTTATTAATTAGTTCAGTCATTGTCTAATACTGATTACCTATATTTAGAATTAATCTTCAGAATATTTTGGTTGTTTTAGGAATGAGCTGTGTTTCTAGAGTCTACTGGTTTTATTTGTGCCACTTTTAAGTTATTCAGTCTTTCATATGTCATATAATCAATCCCTCTATTCCAGCCATCTTTTTGCCTTCATATATCAGTCTACCCCACTATATGTAAATTTCAAGTCTTTAAACCCTTCCTGGTAGAAAATTTTAAACTCCAGCCTAATAAAAATCATGAAGATAGAATCATCTATAAGCTGTCCTGCATTATGATGTCATTCAATAGGGTTAGTAAAAGATACCTTTGACCAAGCATTTCTTTTATATTGATTTGCATGCTGCTGCACAATCCTCCTATATCTTTGCACCCAATCATCCCCCAACAAATCCTTGGCTTCAGACCTGAATCAGATTGTCAACTCATTAAGAAGCAGAAGTTCCACAAGCAGAACAAAATGTTTTAAAGCTATAAAAGGTCAAGAAAAATGAAGTAGCAAGACAAACCTACGAACAGATCTGACCATATAGTGAATATTGTTCATAAGAAACAAGTGGGTCAAAGCAGGATCTTTATACTGCTTAGATTTCCCATCCAAATTGGTTTGAAGAGCCTGCATTATTCGCATTGTTACAGAAGCTAACTGTGAATTTGTTTCATCTCCTTTTACGAATTCCTGGAAGAGTTGCTTCAAGGTATTTTGGTAGCTGTAAGAGTTTAATAGCATAATCGTAAGGCCAATTACTGGCAAATATAAAAAACAAAAGTCACAACTTTGAAACAAAGAGCAATATGCAGAAAATTTTGATCCAGGTAAAACCTCGCAAAGGTAAATGATGATTAAATGAATTTTTGAATCATTCATGTTCCTCTCTAACTGGCTCCAGAGTAGTCCAGTTGGGTTAAAAAAAAAACACAAATAATTTTCCCAAAATGAACAAGTAGAACCAAATAATCACAACCTAGGTTGGTGGATTCAATTGAAGCAATCAGAAATTATTATTTTTTATACTTTTACAGTTTTACGAATTAAAAATAAGCCTAATTTGTCTCAAATTATTAGTTTCTCGAGCCATTAAATGGTGCACTAATATTGTGGTCTTTACTTTATTATTACGAATACATCATATGTTTAGCTCAAGATTGAACTTTTGGACCTTTCTTTACTAAAATCTTATTAAGTCAATTTTCCCCTTCCTCCAGGAATTTTCAAGCTGTGGTTGCTGCAAGTCAACATATAGCAATAATCAAGCACAACATGAGAAGATATCAGCTGAAACTGAGACTCTAATAGCATAAAGGCGAGATACGGTTTTAACTGAAGGAGACACAATTGAAGACAAAAAACACAGAATTCTATTAATTTAAATTTAACATATTGCACATACACTAGTAGAGTGGAAGCTCCAAAGGTTTTTCTTTCGTTCTTGCTTTCTCTATTTTTTATTTTTTATTTTTGATAGGATGAAGCTCTCAATGTGTTGAGTATAAAAATTCAATTTAAAGCTCTAAAGGAGATGAGTACAAAGGGAATTTTTTAGTAATTTTATCCTGCCAATCTGAACAAGATTATTGGATTGTTCCCAAAAGATTTGGTTATCACTGCTTTCAATGCCTACCAAAATCTCTTTCTTATCCTACTATAATTTCTCAAACTTCTTCATTGCACGATTTCCTAATATAGTCCACTTTTCCTCACTAGAATTTCTAACATGCTATAAGTCCCACCAAATTAAGGCATACAATAAGTCGCATCACATCCTGTGACCATCTTCAAAGTCAAATCATCTTGACAGCTGTCAGACCCAATTAGGAATAGTTATGTATACAACAGGAAATGGGTTAGTGACATTCCCCATATCATGAAGTAAAAAGTCATTATAATGATAAAACAAAACACAACAAAATAACATGATAGAAAACTAAGAAATTTATAGCTCAATCACCAAAAAACGATGGGACTAAGGAGAAGAAAACATGTTTATCTGCACTTACTCAAACAAAAACTTCACGTAGTTAATCACATAGCTTGTCAAAGGATGGACAGTTCCATCCAGCACAGCAGTTTTTGTTGCATCCTTTTCAACGGCTTCTTCAAAATCACCAAAGGTATCTTGAGCAGTCTGGGCTAGCCTTTTTGTCAAACCCAATGCAGATTCTCTAATATCAGAACAAGCTTTACCTTTGAAAACCGACTCAATCTGGCAATAGAAAAATCATAGTCCAAGTTATAGACTGCCATAAAATTTAATATCAAACACCTGTGTCTCATTTTGTCAATAAAGTTTTAGCTACTGTTGGCAAAAAAAAAAAAAGTTTTTAAGCTAGTGCATGCCATAAGGACATTGACCATCAGCCATACCTCTCCATGAAGCTCTCTCATTATCTCATACATGTCTAAAAGCACAAATAACTTTTCAGGTGATCTCTTGCTTCTGGCAATTGCTTCACCAAAACTAAGTAGCACTGAAACACTACTTGTAGTAACTTCAGCAAAACATTGATCGCTGAGAGATTCAAACCCTTCAAATATTTGATTGCAAACTTGACGTTCTCCAGCAAAAAGCAATTTGACCTGTTCAAACATAATTAGTTATTTGGGGTGACAGACATGCACATATTTGGTGATATTCGATTAAGTTCTTACAGCAATACGCATAAAATGAATCCAATTCCCAATCTTGGCCTCCAACACCTCCCACGGCATCTTTTGAACATCTTCTTTGCTAAGTTTTTCTACTCCCAATTTGCGGAGGCTTTCTTCCAAAACTGAAGAACGGGTATCCCTAAGAAAAATGAGTCATAAACTTGTTGAAACATACATTACATTTATCTCTTATATATGAATGAAAACTTATGCATCAAGTAGAATGATGAGAGGCAAAAAAAAACAGAAATAGGGCATCTTAAAATATTCCTTGTTTTCCCATGAAAAATTAAATTCTCCTAAAATAAGCATCATATCTATATATAATCCAAGTGCAACTGAAGGTCATTGCTTAGTGGATCCAAAAGTTGATCATATTTAATGTAGAAAACAAAACCGAGATTCCTTTGAACTTTAATTTTCATAGAATCACTGCTCTACATAAAATGGAGAACTTCTAACTGCAGTTCATGTCTAAATAACATCCCTCAAAGAAAAAAACTTATTTTCTTTTTAAACATTTCACCTTTTTTTTTTCATTTGGTGATAGCATCATGCATAACAGCTTAATATTGGACATTCTTAGTCCAAAAAAGTAAGGAATACAGAAAAATTGGTTTTGAAAAGGACAAGAGGAAGGCACATCAAAACATGGTTTTTGGGATCCAATTCACTAGGACAAGTTTCTATATTCAGAAAGATTGAACCGCACCAGGATCTTGAATAATCAAGGGTCCAATCAGCAACATTATGCAAAACTATTTTGAAAATGTAAAAGAGGAACTAAAGTTTGCATCTTCGAGATCCAAAATGCCTCTAGTAGCATAATTTTCAAAAAGAGGTTCTTTAAATCCAAAAATGGCAGTTGGTATGAGAATCCTTTGAAATTTAATTTTCATAGAATCACTGCTCTACATAAAATGGAGAACTTTTAATTGCTGTTCATGTTTAAATAACATCCCTGAAAGAAAAAACTTATTTTCTTTTTAAACATTTCACCAGGATCACGCATAACACCTTAATATTGGACATTCTTGGTCCAAAAATGAAATGAATACAGAAAAATTGGTTTTGAAAAGGACAAGAGGAAGGCACATCAAAACATGGTTTTTGGGATCCAATTCACTAGGACAAGCTTCTGTAATCAGAAAGATTGAACCGCACCAGGATCTTGAATAATCAAGGGTCCAATCAGCAACATTATGCAAAACTATTTTGAAAATGTCAAAGAGGAACTGAATTTTGCATCTTCGAGATCCAAAATGCCTCTAGCAGCATAATTTTCAAAAACAGGTTCTTTAAATCCAAAAATGGCAGTTGGTATCAATACTTAAGATGAAAACACTTTGTAGTAACTAGTACCACCTATGTCCTAAGATCCCCTGGATCTTTCTTGAGACCTTTGCTATTCTGTCAGTAAAAGAGAGTGTGCAAGCTACAATTGATCCAAGCAACATTTTGGTTCAACTGAAAATCTCAATCAGGAAAAATTGTTTTAAAGCATTTTGATCAAACAAGATGCATAAGGATCAATAAAATCAATATTTCAGTATTTTTAAAACATAAAAAATCTATTTGGCTTCCACATGGATATTAATTTTAAAGAATTATATTTTTCATATTCAATTAGTTTTTGTGCAAATGCTGCTAAACCATTTGACATTCGTATTTGGATGTACAAAGTACAAACAAACGTTTTGCAAATTAGTACCAGACTACCAATTAGGTCTAATACTTTTCAGATCCTTTTCTTAATGCATAAACCAAGCAAATCAAATAGAGCAATGATTAGACCTGATCATGTGTCAATAGCTACCTATATGAATGGGCAAGCAAATATTTCAACAAGCTAGATTAGATGTTTGAGACCTAAAGGAAACAGAATTGCCTCTTTTTTTTCTTTTTTCTTTTTTCTGTGTAGCAGGAGCGGAGAGACTACGACAATCCTCAATTGGCTCCTATAAGCCAAAAAAAAGGGTTTGAGTGGGACAAAAATAAAAGCAGATTTTATTTAAATCTAAACAATTTTTACTTCATTAAAGATTTGGTGTAAGGTGTTATGTTTAAAGACCTCACAGTAGTTTATTAGCTTTATGTCTACAACATGAATGATGATGATCTTCATAATGAAAATTTATGTTCTTCCCTTAACAAATGAGTTTGGTCCTGTGTGCTGTATGAATTATGATAATAAGTTTGCATGTAAATTTTTTTCTTTCTTATTAAGAAGAAAAAAGGATATTTGAGAGGAAGGAGAAAATATCTCCAAAAATGCATTAAAACTTTCACCAATCAAATCTTTGTAACCCAAATGTCTAAAGTCTGATACAATCTGTGTAATAAAGGGGCTGCTGCTAATCTTGTCCCATACCGTTGGGAGTAATTAAATACTATTGTTTGGACCCTCAACTACAAGCTTAAGTTTTAAAGGCTAATGGTGAATTAACACGGTAGCAGAGCTAGGTTTATCAGGAATGGCTAGGTTCAAGTCCCTTCATGTGATTCCATCCATGTTAGTGCTTAAATACTACTGTTTAGGGCCTTACAAGGTTAAGCTTTTGAGTATAGTGAGACTTAACAGATACATACATGGATGTGTATATATCAGACAAGTAAGCAGCAGCCTTCTATCTTATTAAAAAAAAAAAAATTAATACAATTCTACGTATATACACATATAGAGGGGCATAGGGAAATGTTCAATGTCCACTTAATAGTAACTAATTTAATCCTACATATCATGTAGACTATGTAATATACAAAGCAAGACATTAAAAGAAGCAGCCAATTTTAAGCAAAAACATACATCATCAAAATCTCAAAAGATAAAATAGTTGATGACTACACAAAACACCAGGTTACATTATACATATATATACATTTTATATATATATATATGTATGTATGTATGTATGTATGGATCAAAGATGGAACTTATTACCTGTAAATTCTGATTAACTGCTGCTGGTGGCCAGCTTGAACCATTTGTTGGGCTAAATCATGCAGTAGTGGTAGAATCCTTGGAGGTATGAGAGTGGGAGGATTCAAAACAGCAGTTTCTAAGTCACTGTTTTGTTCTGAATGATTCTTATGAGCGGGATCACCATGGTGGCCAAGATGTCCAGGTGATCCTGCCGAGGGGCGCATTGAATTTGGGAGACATTCAAAAAGACGATCAGGCTCCAAAGGTTTGCTGTAATTAAAAAAAATAATAATAATAAAAAATAATAAAATAATAAAAAATAAAAAAAATAAAGACTGATAAATGAAGCTAACTGGCACATCTAAACAAGTTGCAATAATAGTTCATTATAAAACTAAATAATCCATCCCAAGATCAATGGCTGAGACTAGAGATAAACAAGCATAATAGTTATAAAATGATTATAAAATAGGCAAACATTCTTGCTCTCTGACAACTTGAGAAAACAAGAATTTTAGAAAACTGAACAAGTGAAGCTTAATGATAAGTTTATTGGGGAAAGATTGTGAAATTTTCCAATGGTCATCAGAGGATAACACCACCAAAAAAGTGTAAAGCCCAGGAGGAGCAAGAAAACTCAGTAATAAAATCAAGGTTTAGTGCCTTGCAAGTGAAAGAAAAGCAATCCAATTTGACTGTCAGTTACTGATCTTTAATTTAGAGCATAAAATTAAATAAAGGTTATATCAATTATAATATATGGAATGCAACATCATAAAAATACAATAAACCCTGAGAATTTCCTCCCCACATGCATACAGTAGCCTACCAAGCACTGTGGAAATGTCCAGCAGATAACATATGTTAACAAAAAAGAGCTGCGGCTAGCAAAGGTGCCAAAGCCTTCAGCTTATATCTAATCTTAAGAGCATAAAAGCATTAGATGGTTGAAGGAGCAGAAGTTTGGTCCTAGACATTTACAAAACTCAGGCACGCAGCACAAAAAGCACAATAAGAATGAAAACACAAACCTGTATGAAGCTAATAGCTGCTTAAACTCCTCTTCTAGCTTTGAAATAGCTTTGGTAAGTAAATTATTCACATGGGTGATCACCCCCTCACTATTTTTATAGCCCTTGTTGCTGCTAAAAAAACCGATGTTTCTTCTTAGCTGATCAATTGCTTCTAAATAACTTTCTACATCCTCATGTGGCCCCCTAAGTATTTTAGCCTCTGCCTACATGTCAAGACAACAAATTATTGACAGCCATGCAAAAAATGTACATAAAAAAGTTTTAAAAGAAAAAAGAAAAAGAAAAAGAAAGAAGAGAGAAAAGGTCTCCATACCTCAAAGTCCAATAGATAGGAAAGATAAAGTTAAATAGTGTTATTTTATCCAAAGTATCATAACTAGGTTGTGTTTGGTTTTTTTGTTCTAAAGTCTAATAGGTTTGAATTTAAATGAAGTCATAATAAATCTCAAAACCCAAGTCTTGATGATATGTTTCTCTTTTTCTAAGGTCTTGATTATAAGTGTCAGGTTATAATTTTTTTTAGCTTAAAATTTACAGTTATCCATCCACAAAGACCTTTTGACTTATAAAAACTTTTAAGTAAGACGTCGAATTAACATATGAACTCTTGAGTGTTTTGCAAATTCTTATGTATTGAATACATTGTACCTTTGAAATAAGTTCCTTTTTTCATTACTAACCCCTTCAGAATGGAAACTCCAACAAAGATAACAAGAAACTTAAATATATTTATTGTTGTAAGGTACAAAAAAAAAGAAGGGGTATTCATATTTTAGAAGAAAAGACTATATATTTTGTGATTTAGACATCCAAATTCTATATAAATTAACAGAAGAAACATTACAGAATGTTGACCAATTCAATACCATATGACACAGTACCAATGGGTAGCTTCAAACACTAAAATGCACTAATTTTTGAACCACAAGGAAACACACAAACTCTTTATAAGTTATAAGTTATAACTCAATGAAATTTAATAAGATTGATTGGTAGAAATCTGTTCTGGAAATTACTTACACTAACAAATTATAGAAAATGGGATATACGACAATGATCAAAATATTCTATAAGGCAAAAACAGATTAACCAAATAATATAGTACTTGAGAGAAGTCCTAATGGTTAAGAATGACAAATTACTTGGAGAATTCGGCATCAATCGATCCCTAAAACATTGGATCAAGATTAGAGAAAACTCAAGCAATCAAATGACCAACCTTACGAGAAATATCAAATTGGGTCAAAACAATCTCCGCAGACTTCAAAGTCTTGTCAATATTCTCATGAGCCTTTCTAATAGCATGTGTTCTAATCTGTAAAACCAAATAACAGTATTAGAACAAGAATCGTTTTATATAAAATCAATCAATCAAATTGGGACCGATCCGATTGCCTACAAGAACAAAGCACAACCCCGATCTAGCTGTTTGGTCAAATCAACTAAAAGGAGTATCAATTATGCTTCCAGAGTCTTCAACAACAGTAACCAAAGCATTTCACAACTTGGATTTCGTTCCAGGATTGATATACTTTCTAGGGAACCAAACAGAAAGTAAAAAAGGGTACCTGAGTAGGGCGCATGGCGGTCTCGAGGGCAGAGAGACGGTGATCAAAGGAACCGAGAATGGAAACAACGTTGTCTGTGATTGTTTGGCTCTTGAGCAGTGACTCTCTCATTTTGACAGCTTTCTCGCTCAGAGAAAGAGATTCCATGCCCGCCACTCCAACCACCATGTTTCTTCTTCAGAAAAAGAGAACCCAGATAGGGAATTGCAGAGAAGAGACAGAGATAGGGAGATTATCAGTTTATTTTTAAAAAAAAATGGTGAAGAAGAAGTGGTGTTTTGATTTATTTGGTAATGAGCAAAGAAATATATGCTGATGCTCAGCTGTCTTTGCTTTGACAAGTTTTTCTATTAACAAAGTGGCTGCTTCCTCTTCATTCTTCAACTGCTTTCCTCATTGGTCAATTTTTTATTTTTTTTTCAAGACTTTTGTTTATCTTTTCTCCTAAGTTTTTGTTATCAGTTATTATTTGTTACAATTTACAACTTACCACACAGTAAATTTTTTTAATTTTTTTTTTAAATATTACAACTGTTAACAAGTTATAATGCCGGAATACAATATATGCATATGTGATCTAGATGTCTACTCTCACGGAGAAAACTCTCCACACATCTTTATAAAATACAGATGGTGGAACAGTGGGACTCGAATCCCTCACCACCACAATGAAAGGGAGGTGCGCACAACCATGTGATGTGTTCCGTAAAGTATTGTATAATATATTTTAATAAAAAAAAAACTTAAAATCATTTACATTTAAAAAAAATGACGTCAATGACCTCTTGTCAATGTGGTGTGATTCTCTAATGGGAGACTCCACTACCATGGTTCAATGCCCGGTATGCATGTATATGAAGCGCTAAGAGCTGAAAAGAATATTCATTCAATCTAACCATTTCTTAGATTCGAGTCATCTCCGTATATGGTATAATATAAAAAGGAAATAGTTGATGACTAACTGTCAAGCATAGCCAAATTTGGGTTATATTCATAGTGAATTATATATCCAAAAATGCAATTGGTGCAAATTTTGTATAAAATTAGATTTTGTTTAGATCTTACAAAAATAAAATATCTTCTAAAATACTTATGAAAAAAAAAAAAAAAAAAAGAGAGAAAAAAGTTTTGCTTTTCTTTTATATCAGTTTTTGTATTACTCAAAGTGACCTAAGTGGAAAACTTATAAACTATTCCACGACAATAATCCTTCAAATTTGTTGCTTTCCGATAAATACAGACAAATGATTAACGTCAGTATTTTGGTATTTTTAATTATTATGTTAATTGTATTTTAAACACTTAAGTTTAATAATCTTTAAACTAACGACAATAGAGTTAAATACTAGTTTTTAGAAAAGTTATTTTCATGTGTAATAAGCCAAATATCAAGGAATTGACATGTAATATTTTACTTATTATATTTATATATATATATATATAATAATTCTCTAGTCTAGTCCTAACAAATTTCGTCAGGTCCTTATAATTCCAATCGGTTGAAATTAGTGTAAAAAATATTTACACTAATTCCAACCGGTTTGAATTCTAAAGACTTGAAGAAAAATTTCAGGACCGACATGGCTAAAGAATGACAATATATATATCATCAAGTACAGTATTCTGTACAAAAAATTTATGCATAATCAATAATTTCAACCGGTTGGAATTAGTGAAACCGTATAAAAAAATCTTATATATAATTCTTCTCTAGTCAGGTTGATCCTAAAAATTTTCGTCAAGTTGGTCCTGAATTATTTTGATTAGATCCTTAGAATTCCAACCGGTTGGAATTCTTAGGACCTGATCAAAAATTTCAGAGTCTGACTAGTGAATTATTCTATTTATTATTTATATGATGGTTAAAATATCCTGTAACTATTATGTTCCAATAGAGTCCCAATAGGAATGAGTGTTAGTTTTGCAAACATCATCTTTTTGTGTGCAAACGGTTTGATTCCATGATAAATTCATAAAATTTGTTCTTTATATTTTATTTTTTATTTTTTTTTAGTTTGGTTTGGATAATAAACAGGAGGATAAAAAAAATAAAAAAATAAAAAAATAAATCCTTAATGCAAATGGAATATAAACAAAACGAGATTATTATTTTGATTATAATTATTTTTCATCTCCTAATGAAAATTTATTTGTTTTAGGTACAATAAGAGTTCAATATGCCCAATCTGGAGGCAGAAGTTTCTCAATTGGATATGGAGATTCAGTCAAACCTCCATTTTCTATGTTGCTTTTCTTCTGGCTATTACTTGTGAAGGCTCGTTTCCTCTTGTCACCTATGGTCAAATTTTATTTTAATACACATATAAATAACAAAAGAATTATTATACAATAAAAGTTATCAAAGCAATCTAAAACATAAACATAATCATAGTAACTACTAACTACTTTAATGTGATTGAAACTATTTTTTTATTTTTTTTTTATTTTTTTTTTCTTTATTAATTTAATCCCTAATTATAAAAGAAGAAAGGGCAAATTATAATTTAGTCCCTAACTTTTGACAAAATATGAATACTTTTGATAAAGTATGAATTTTTTTAATCATATTTGTTTTTATGATATACACGGTTATGAACTTTTAAAAAATACATCAAATAAATCCCTAATATATTACATGTGTATTCTTTTACAATAATACATTTTAAGTATTATAAAAAGTATTTTTCATTCAAAAGTGATTTCCTTATATATATATATATAATCTATATGATATTGACGAATCACATGTCACACGTTTTTTTTTATAACTATTGATAAATTTTTAAAATTGCATATATGATTTTGTCAAACTTAAAACGGTTTTTTACATTCTCTCAAAATTAATTTATTTCATAAATATATACGACTTAAAAGGTAGCAAACTAAAAGGTAAAGACAAACCTTAGGAAACAAGAAAGATGTTTAACAACAACGAGGTACATGTGTGATAAGCATTTCAATTTTGTCTATATGCAATGCATTCAATTTAATTTGAGCTTATAAACGCGTAAAAATATGTTGTGCATTCAATTAAATTTGTACTTATACACGCGTAAAATGTGAAGTGTAGTTAAAAAGCTTTTATGAAACACTACAAATATATCTAGGAGTTTTTAAATAGAAAACGTGTTAACTTAAAATTGTTTTAATTTATGGAAAACATTTTTATTTAAAAAGACTTTATATGATAATATGTAAAAGTATATATTATACTCTTTCTAGCAACACAATTCAATTCTTTATATTCACCTAATGGAGAAAAATACTATTATTTGACTATTCCAAAAACAATTAAAAGCATATGGTTAATATATAAACTTTATAACAAAGGATATCATGTGAATATAACACAAATATGAAAATAACAAGATAAAGATAAATATCTTAGAGAAAAAACATTCAACTTTACAACTCATAAAGACAATATGATTAGTGTTAGGACAACTTACTCATTATATTTTTCTTTTGGTGATGAAAGAAAACCCCAGTTCCTCCACCATTGCTTATCTCTTCTATACTTTTCACGACCACCGCACGAGGAAGAAACACCCCTGTTCCACCACCTCTTTCTCCTAGACCCTAACATATGATGTCAATAATATTATCAATTAAAAGACTCATTTAAACCACTAGGCACTTATTCAGTCTGATAATGCATAGGTTCGAGTCACTGCCACCGTAGATGGTATATATATGAAAAAAAGAATCGGAACGTAATGGCTCAACAATATTAAAAGATTACAAAGATGGCAAAAGAAAAGTTAGATATATGAACCTGGGCTATAAACTGTGCAATGGGAGTAATGGGTGGAGGAGTTCGAGCCGGTGGAAATGCACCGTACAAAGAGGAGACAACCCTAAAGTGCTCACGCTTGAAAAAGCCATCATCAATGTTGCCCTTTCTCTTAGGCTTACCATTGTTAACCTGCAATTTTTGCACACATATATACTAATAAAAACTTTGTAAACACATAAAGATCATAGAAGAATCACAAAGAAAAAAAGACAAAGAATTCAAACAAACCTTCGAGTTGGGTTGAAAAGGAAGAGAGGAAGTGATCTCATGAATGACATCAGAAGGGATCCAACGCTCACCATCCTCTAGGTTGGGAGAAAATTCAGCCATGAAAATGTTTGCTGGAGTTGAGAATAATGTGGATGTAATATAAATGTGTTGAGAGTTGTATTTAAAAAGAGAGTAGTGCTACGTGTAAACTTAGTAGTAGTGAAGATTGTCGTAGTAACCGCCAAATGTGTATTATGCAATGAGTAGAGTGAAAAAGAGATCTAGAGAGAGAGAGAGAGAGAGTGCACTAATCTATATTCACCTTCTAGATATTCAAGTTTTGGTCTTTTTTCAATGTTTAATTGGTAGTAATTATCAACCGCTAACTGACCACCGTCCAATGTAACTTGGTGGTATAAAACATTTAGGTTTGAGTCATCGCATCGCATGTGGTATATAAAAAAGAATTATAAATTTATATAGTGCAAAGTGAATTTATGTATGCATTTTTAGTGAATTCTATGTATGTATACTTTAATTTTAAGATATGGAGGAAGGAATTAATTATATGTACAAAAAAATTGTTCAATCGTTCATAAGATCTAGTTCACATTTAGTAAAAATTAAATTGATTGGTGGTTTATTTAATGTTTTGGAATGCTTTTGTTATTATAAAAATATTTTAAGTATGATTTTGGATTCACACTCTGATTCTAAAACATATTACATAATGCTATGCTATATAGTTTTAGGTTAATTGTTGTCGATCAATTTTAAGGGATTAATTACTTGAATGTGTAGTTTCACGTATACAGAGGGAGTTGCTTGCAATTTTTCCTTCAAATTAACGAACAAATGGGCCGGATATGGCTGTGGGCCATATATAATTAACAAACAAGTGTCAAAGCTGATTGATACTAAAAATGGATTTTTTATATTTTTTTATTTTTATTTTTTTACTATTACAATATTTCGGGATTGAGGGAAGGATATGACTCGAACCCACAACCTCTTGGACATAAGTGTGAATAGTTTATCATTGTGTCAATCTATGACCTCTTCCTTTGAAACCAAGTCAATTTTTAAAACCCCAACTATTTTAACATTTTTTTCTACTTATGAAATTGCATTGCTTTTGTTTCACGTTTGTTTTGATTATGTATTTCTATCGCTACCCCACCTCTCATTTGACATTTTTTCTTCTTCTGGTTACTGCAATTTTGTTGGAAAATTTAGAATATAAGTCTTCTGTTTAAGAAATTACGAGCGTGTTTACTTATCGAGAATAAAATAAAAAGAAATCAAGTTTGAGAAAGGGAATCAAGAAAGCAAACTTGATTCTTAGGTGGAAGGGGGAATTAAGTCCCTTTCCATTGTTAGAATACCTTATTAGTAAATGCACCCTATGTGTATAAATTAGTAAAATCATCTATGGGATTATCATTGTCAAAATTTTAATACATCTTAGGGGTGTGTAGGATCCAATCCAATCCAATATGATCTATTGGATTGGATCGGATCTTGGATTTCCATGTGGAATCTGCCGGATTCGCCAAATCTGTCTAAAATATTAGGTCTAATTTTTAGAGTGACGATATTTGCACCCCTTTAAAACTGTATATACGAACCAAATTAGTATATTTTTAAAAACCCAATAATACCCTTGAGTAAAATTACTAAGAGGACTAAATGACTACTTGTTTGTTAGTACACCCACCAATAATTATTGATTAGTTTTCTATTTTAATCTTTTGTAATTTATTTTTCCTATTATTGGTTTGATATTAATAAATATCATAAAAACTCTTTCCATTTTAATAAACCTTAGATTATCTTTTAAATATATTTTCAATTTCTTTTAAGGAAATACAAATTGATTGATAAGGAAGGAAAATGTATCAAAATCGTGAGACAAATTTGGTTGTGAAAAAAAGTAAGTTTTAAATTAATTTTTATTAGAAGAACAAAATTGTATCTAATCAGACTTTTAAATTAAACTATATTAACTATATTTTTTAAAAACACACTTTAGACTTATTTATTTATCAATATCATATGTTATTTCTTGTCAAATATATATATATATATATTTTCTATTATTAGTTCATCATAATAATAAATATATCCGGACGAAGAATGTGGACCACTAGATTTACATACTTTGACTCAAAGTGTACGCACTTACCAAAATTTCTTCATAATATATGGTCCACATTCTTTGTCCTTATATATTTATTATTAGGACGAACTGACAATAGAAATATTATATATATATGATGTTTTTCAATTTCATTGAACATTTTTTTTTTTTTTTTTTTATAAATATCATTTAACCACCTATCTACTTCCACATCAATTGAGAAAGGTCATAAATCTTACATACCTATAACTCTCTCAAACAGAAAGTGATTATCCAATAAAATAAAATAAATCTTAAAATGGATTTTTAATGGAAAATAATTAATAAAAAATGGAGTTTTATTTTGAAAAAAAGGGTTTGAAATAATAATAAAGTTGATTAAATAACATAATGATAGTTATAGGTGGTGTGCACTTATAAAAATACAATACATTATAATTAAAGAAATGACATTTTTAGCATTAAGTGGGGTTTATTTATAAATTAGATATTTTTTTTTAAAATTTTTAATAGGTATAATTATGAAATGAATGAGGATACAATTTTTGAAGGGTGTCATTTTGTCACACTTCATTTTATCTATCTACTTTCTAATGTGAGGCCAACTGATGGGACAACCCTAATACAAATCAGTCATACAAAAGGTCAATTTTTGTAAAAATGTTTTACCCTTTTTTTTATTACAACAAAAGTTAAAAAATATGACTAGTGAAAATGCTTTACTTTTGTGAGAGGATCTCTCTTCACCTTATCATCACCTTTATAATCTATTGACGCATATCTAATATAGCAAATCAATGGTATGAATTATTTCTATTAATTTTTAAGTTTTACAAAAATAAAAATTAGAATTAATCTAGACAATTGATTTAGGTAAAGACAATATGAGTATAAAATGAGGTAAGAAGAAGATCTAAATTCTTTATTTAAAATGCTTTATTGGTCGGGCTATTCATCACTAGCAAATATTGTACTTAATTTAATTGTTTTGGTGAGAATCGGAGTTTAACGTTTATAAACCTTTTGAACTATATAAAGTTATATTATATTATATATATTGAGTGAGTTTCTCATAAGAGATCTCTAATTTTAATTTCGGTAAGGACCATCATAAAATCACATCAATTTAAATGAATTTTGATTTGAATTTTTTTGTGGATGATAAGTTCATCAAAATCTACCTATGAATAAAATTTGAGAATTTTTCGAGTACTAGAACTATTTTTCTTGAATTTTCCTATATTTCACCCATTTTCCGATACCTTCATATTTAAAAAAATCAGTATAAATAGTTTTAGTACTTGATTTTTTTATTTTTTTTTATTTTTATTTATAGGTAGATTTCAATGAACATATCATCCACAAAAAAATTCAGATCAAAATTCATTCAAATCGATGTGATCTCATAGTGGTCCTTACTGAAATTAAAATAAATTATCCCTTATGAGTGACTCACTATATATATATTATGTTAGTTTATTTGAATTAATTAGTACTGTCTAAACTAATTATTTGATTTTATTAATTTTAGAAACATTATAACTTTTATATATTAAGAACGGATTCATATTAATTTGATTTATCGGATAAGATCTAATTGTAATTAGATTTGATCAGATTGGATCCTGCTATAGAATTCAATCAGATTGGATTACAATTTTTTCGATCCGATCGATCCAATCTTGGATCATGACAAATTCATTGAATCCGATATGTTGCACACCCCTAATTATTACATTACATCTACAACTACAACTACATTTGTGGTCATTCTATTGCCTAATTTTAAAATAAAAATTCAGGTCTTTCAAATAAAAGAGATTTATTGCCACAACCTGTCGTGACTAAATGAAAAGAGTGTTCATTTAGCTTCACACTGTCCAATTCAAGTTGTCGTCACCGCATTTCATATTTCATAAATAAAGAGATTTGTTTTAATAATCTAACATAATTATAATTATATCCTTAATAATATAATTTGTGTTTATTTTTGCACGTAATTGTGGAGCTTTAGATGATAAATCTAGTTGATCATTCGGTTCAATCTAATCTAATGCAATATAATATAGTGTGTCAAATGAGTTTTTGGGTATGGGCTATTCTGGACTTTTTGACACAAGAGGCGGAGTAGCCTAGCCCGAATCCATGGATGTATTTTTTTTTTTTTTTTTTTGAAATTACAACAATTGCCGGGACCTTGCGAGCCTACAAAAATAGGGCTCTACTAGTACATCTCGGACAATTGCTCCCACAAATAGGGAGAGGACACCCACACTAAAGGTGGGACAATGAAATAATATGTATATATATACACATGTCGGGCACTGAACTGTGGTGATGGAGTCTGCCATTGGAGAGTCAGACCACATTGGCAAGAGGCCATTGGCCGAATCCATGGATGTAATTTTGTGAAAATGTAGGGGTATTTCGGGTAGATAAAAAGACCTTGAACACGCATAAGTGATAATAAGGGAAGCTATGGAAAGCTAAATGGCTTTAAGCAGGTCACTCTCCTTGTATTCTCCATTTCATCGTTCTTCGTCACCTCTGATACCATTCAAACATAATTTTATCTTCCCAAATTACCCTTTCAAACCATCTAAATTTACTCAGCATCCTCTGTGTCTGTGTTCGTCTTCTTCCATGGACGCTCCTCCAGAAGGCTATCGAAGAAATGTTGGAATCTGTCTCATCAATTCTTCCAAAAAGGTTCGTCTCTCCGTCAAAATTTGTATTTGGATTTTTATATTTGTAGTCATAATATATAATCCTGAATGTTTATTTAATTTCGATGAAATTTACAGATTTTCGCTGCTTCCAGACTCGACATACCTAATTCCTGGCAAATGCCTCAGGTAGCTTTTCTTTAAAGCTTCTTTAAAAGCACTTTTTGAAAAACGTTTGATCAAGTGCTTTTTATAAACCTGAAAAAGTTTTTTAATTTTTTTATTATTATAGCTGTCTGCAGAGTAGTATCCTACATATTTGATGCACGTCTAACAATATGAAAATGCAGTTATTTATGTAAACTTAAGTACAAGTTTATGATATCATGTGTGTTATTTTATACAGCATTGAGCGGTTAAAATGGTTGTTTAACAGGGTGGTATTGATGAGGGTGAGGATCCAAAGGTTGCAGCTATAAGGGAATTGAGAGAAGAAACTGGAATTGCCTCAGCGGAAGTTCTTGCTGAGGTTTGGTTTCTTACATAATACATAACGTTTCTTCCTGTGCATCGCAACTCTTTTTGACAGCTTAATTGACCTTTTGTTGAAGATTTTCGGTATTGAGTTTAATTCCATGAAAGAATGTGGAAGAAGGAAGTATGTTGTTTAACAAAAGGCTTCAATTGTTTGTTCTTTGAGTAAATTGCGAAAGTGCTTCTTTGTTGTTTAATTTTGACGGTAAAGGTTTCAGATGTTGGTTAGGCTTTCGTGGAGGGTGAATCAAGAGTGATAGAGATAGACATTGATAAAACTAAGCTATACAGATGTTGAGAAGAAAACACAAAGTGTTTGTTAAAAGTTCTGAATGAGAAAGGTGTTTGGAAACTGAGAAAAGTTTCATTTCTCTCTGTTTTTCTATTCTTCATTCAATGATACATTTCTGTTACAGTGATCAAATATATATACAACCAATTGTAAACATGAAGTTCACGCCAACTGACTATTGCCATGTCAGCACAATTAGTTACTAACAGACTTAGTAACAGACTTATAATTGGTTGTTAACTCTGTTAACATCTGTTATCTTCACATCCCCCGTCGAACTGAACTGGGGAGATAACACCAGTCTCAGTTTGTCACATAGAAATCGGAAACGATCACGAGAGAAGCTCTTGGTGAAGATATCTGCTACCTGATGTTCTGTGGGAACATAGCGAGTATCAATCTCCCCTGAAATTACCTTCTCACGAATGAAATGTGTATCAATATCGATGTGCTTTGTCCGCTGATGAAAAATTGGATTCTGGGCAAGAGAAGTGGCACCAATGTTGTCGCACAAGAGAACAGAACTAGACTTGACAGGAATACGAAGCTCAGTAAGTAACGAACGAAGCCATAGAATATCAGTAGTAACATGTGCCATTGAGCGATATTCAGCCTCCGTGCTTGATCGAGCCACAACGCGCTGCTTACGAGAGCTCCAAGACACCAGGTTCCCGCCTAATAAGACACAATTTCCGCTGGTTGAACGCCTGTCATCAATGCAGCTCGCCCAGTCAGCATCCGCAAAGGCTTCCAAGGACAGCACGGCTGCTGGTTTGAAGTGCAGACCAAGGTGTGAAGTGCCCTTCAAATAGCGAAGGACTCTCTTGCAGGCCTGCCAGTGAACTAAGGTAGGAGCCACCAAAAATTGGCTTAGTTTGTTCACTATGAAGGAGATATCTGGTCGAGTATGAGTCAGGTATTGAAGAGCTCCCACTGTGCTTCTATAGAGAGTAGGGTCAGTGAAAGGAACACCATCCTGGAGAGAAAGCTTGGTGTTGGCCGAAACAGGTGTGTCACTTGGATTAGAGTTAACCATATTGGTTCTCTTGAGAAGATCATGAACATATTTTGCCTGAGTCAAATAGAGACCAGAAGTGTTTCGAAAAGCTTCAAAACCCAAGAAATAGTTCACTTGACCAAGTGATTTGAGAGCAAATGTGCTGTGCAAGGTGGATATAAGTTCAGAGATGAGGTTCTTGTTGTTCCCTGTAATCAATATGTCATCGACATATACAAGCAAGAACAGACAATCAGAATTTGAGAACTTGATAAAAAGGGAAGTATCAGAGACAGAATTCTGAAATCCCCATTGAAGAAGAGCTGTCCGAAGCTTTTGAAACCAGCTCCTAGGAGCTTGTTTTAGGCCATATAAGGACTTGCGAAGCTTGCAAACATGAGTAGGCTTAGAGCTGTCAAGAAAACCCTCTGGCTGAGACATGTAAACCAATTCAGATAGGTCTCCATTGAGGAAGGCATTATTGATATCAAATTGATCAATTTGCCACCCACAAGAGACTGCAATGGTGAAGATTACACGGATTGTGGAAGCCTTGACCACAAGGCTGAAAGTATTTGTAAAATCAAGGCCAGGGGTTTGATGGAAGCCCTTGGCAACCAACCTAGCCTTGTGCCGCAAAACACTGCCATCCTGCCTATACTTGGTACGAAAAACCCATTTACAACCAACAATGTTCATATCAGAAGTTGATGGAACCAAATCCCATGTATTGTTCGATTGAAGAGCATGAAACTCCTCTTGCATGGCCGGCCTTAAGCCATTTAGGATCAAGCAAGGCAATTTTAGCAGATGTTGGATCAGATTCTGCCAAGAAACACTGAGAAGTACAGCTGAAAGCCTTTGCTTTGGAAATACCATTTTTGGACCTAGTTATCATGGGGTGAACTGAACATGTGGGAGCTAAAGAATGTGCAATAGCTGGAAACGAATTTGATAGACTAGGAGGTTGTGTGTTTGGACTAGAGGGACGATGATGTGAAGGTTGTGATAGGATTGGACTTAAATGACCCTGAAAACTGGCATCAAGATTAGCTGTGGAATTAAAATTTTCTGCAGGAGGGGAGCTGACAGTTTGACAAGGAGCTGGTTTGGCCATATCTTTGTTACTTAAGGAAGGTGCACTTGATATGCTGGACACAAGCCTTTGGACAGTGGACAAAGGCATAGAACAAGGCAAAGAAGAATCATGAGCAGATCTGGAAACTGGAAATAAGATAGTGTAGGGAAATTCTAGCTCATTAAATTCAACATGTCTAGACACATAAATCCTACCGGAAGGATGTAAACATTTGTATCCTTTATGCAATGGACTATAACCTATAAAGAGACATTTTGATGTATGAAAATCAAACTTGTGTTTAGAGTAATCCCTCAAGAAAGGGAAACAACTACAACCGAAAGTCTTGAAGAATGTGTAGTTGGGTTTCTTGTGAAACAGTTTTTCAAAAGGTGAAATGTAATGAATGTGTAGTTGGGTTTCTTGTGAAACAGTTTTTCAAAAGGTGAAATGTAATGAAAGACAATCAAAGGCATGTTGTTTATGAGAAAAGTGGCAGTGGTAAAGGCCTCATACCAGAATTTGAGTGGCATTTTGGCATGTGCAAGAAGAGTTAAACCGGTCTCCACAATGTGCCAATGCTTCCTTTCCACCACTCCATTTTGTTGATGTGT
Organism: Acer campestre; assembly: GCA_954870605.1. Classification (NCBI taxonomy): domain Eukaryota; kingdom Viridiplantae; phylum Streptophyta; class Magnoliopsida; order Sapindales; family Sapindaceae; genus Acer; species Acer campestre. The sequence continues at coordinate 11,493,573 of OX940808.1, forward strand.
GTGAGGACAAGAGTACCGAACTTGAATCCCATGCTTAGCTAGATGAGAAGTGAAGGCAATGTACTCACCTCCCATATCCGTATGTAGACTCTTAATCCTTTTCCCAAACTGCAATTCAACATTCCGTTGGAATCTCACAAACACACTAACAGCCTCAGATTTCAATTTTAAAGGAAAAATCCATGTGTATCTCGTATAGGCATCAACAAAGGAGATATAGTATCAATGACCCTCTGTGGATAAAACTGGAGCAGGGCCCCAAATATCAGAGTAAATTAACTCAAGAGGAGCCTTTGCTGAGATTTCAAGTCTTGAGAAGGGTAATCTATGATGTTTCCCTAGCTTACAAGCATCACAAAAATGAGGAATTTGAAAACCTTTATTAAAGTGTAACTTCTGAAGCATTTTTTGAAGAATTAAAGGGGCTGGATGCCCTAGCTTGGCATGCCAAACATTGGCATTCACAGCAGCATAAGCAAACATATCAGCTGGCTGTGACTTGGATTTTGACAAATATCCAAGGCTTGTCTTATTTTCAGCTAAAAAGCAAGATTCTGCAGCATTTCCTAGCTTGAAATCAGCAGCAAGATGCACTCTTGATGCTCCAACTAACTTCAGCGAATACAGCCCATCTTTAAGTACTCCTTGGAGCAATGGTTTCTTCGTTTTGAGATCCTTGACAACACAATGATCACCATAAAATTCAGCCACAGCCTTATTGTCAAAAGTAAATTTGGATATGCTGAGTAAGTTTTTTGTTATCTGAGGAACATGCAATATGTTTCTGAGATAAAGCTTCTTAATCGGCTGTGTATGAGACTTCACACAAGAATCACCTATATGTGAGATGGAGAGTTGTTGTCCATTAACGACAACAAGTTTGTTCATACCTCTGTAATTGGACCTTAGAGAAAGGTTGCTCAGATCAGAGGTGATATGATTGGTTGCTCCACTGTCCATATACCAGGACTGATCAGCTACAGTCTCAGGTGTAGCAATGTAGGCAGAGTTCTGAGGGTAGCTTGTCTGTGCCTCTTCAAAACCACTACCTTGAGAAGGTGAGCCTATGAGAAATTGTCCATTGAAAGCATTTTGTGGATTATAATGTTGTTGCTGATTGAAGAAAGCCTGAGCATGTTGTGGACTATAATTTTGTTGCTGATGGAAGAAGGCCTGAGCATGTTGTTGCTGCGCATATTGTTGCTGTCCTTGGTATCCTTGATCGAATCTATGGTAGCACTTCAATGCACTGTGGCCTGGTTTATGACACACTTGACAGTGTACTCTTCCTCTACCACCAGACCTGTTGCTCCTTCCTCTTCCACGAAAACCACCTCCTTTGTTATTCTGAAAATTTCCTCTCCTATCTTGTGAGTTATTGGACACATAATTTGCTGCAACATGACTTGATTCAAGCTGTAGTGGTGAATCCAAATGTTCTAATCTTTGCTCATGCGTCATTAGTAAGAAGTGAGCATCTTCAAATGCAATGAACCTTTGTTGAGCAGAGATTACAGAAACAATTGAGTCATAGTCATGTCCTACTCCATTGATCAAGGTCAGCACCAGATCACGATCTTTAACTTCCTCTCCAGCAGCCATCAATGCATCACCAACATTCTTAATCTTGAGAACAAAATCACTAATGGAATCTAATCCTTTTTTGAGTGTTTGAAGCTGATTTTTGAGTTGTGCAATTTTGGCTACTGACTGTTGAGAGTACAGTTTTTCTAATCGATTCCAGATTTCAAAAGAGGTTTGACATCCTATGATCTGACCTAGTACATTTTCACTAATTGTTGAGTAAATCCAACTCACAAGTAATTTGTCTATTCTTTTCCAGACAGAAAACTCCTTACTCATTTTCTTTTCAATTAGCTTTTCACCTAAATGATTCACTGTTTCGATATTTACGAACATAGTAGAAGGTCGATTCAAACCACAGATATATTCCTCAAGGTCTAAAGCTTGAATTGCAGCCAATACCTGGGCCTTCCAGTAGATGTAATTCGTTTTTCCAAGCTTGATCGGTAGGTGATAGTTCAAGCTTTTCGTCAGTGTTGTGAATTCCATGGCTACTGCAACTTCTTGAGTGCCTTGACTTTGTTCCAGAACTGGAGATCTAGGTGAAGCAGCTGTTGTTCGAGAGTTTTGATGTTGAACGAAAACTGGAGATTGTGATTGTGAAGGATTTGCCATGACGTTAGTCATTTGAGGCTCTGATACCATGATAAAACTAAGCTATACAGATGTTGAGAAGAAAACACAAAGTGTTTGTTAAAAGTTCTGAATGAGAAAGGTGTTTGGAAACTGAGAAAACTTTTCTCTCTGTTTTTCTATTCTTCATTCAATGATACATTTCTGTTACAGTGATCAAATATATATACAACCAATTGTAAACATGAAGTTCACGCCAACTGACTATTGCCATGTCAGCACAATTAGTTACTAACAGACTTAGTAACAGACTTATAATTGGTTGTTAACTCTGTTAACATCTGTTATCTTCACAGACATATATAGAGAGAGGGAGAGAGTGGTTTTCAGTTCTCTTCAACTGTTAGAAGTCGACCATTTAAGTAAGCCAACTTACTTACTACAGCCAGATAGTTTTTTAGTTTCAGTTGAATACATCAGTCCATGTATAGTGGTTTGAAATCTCTGAATCTACTTTGTAGGATCAAAATGACGAGCGGCATTATTGTTGGAAGACTGTGGAATCACTATACTAAGTTACTAACAGATTATCCAACAACTTTTCAAAATTAGAGATCCAATTCATTAAGATGATTAAATTTTGAAGTCCATAGATGAATCATTGTTGTGACCTGACATATTGTTCTTAGCCCCTATTTAATTGCAGAATTACAGTAATACATTAAACTGAAAATAATAAGAGCTTGATATGAATGGAAAATAGTATTGAATGTGTGTTCGTCTAGGGGTCCACATGAATAGCCATCGTCGTTTTTTTAGTTCTATTCTTGAGTATTAATCTCCTGTAACCTATATTATTAATTATACATCAGCTTGCATTGTTGACCTCTATAAAATCGCTTTGATTAATTGAATGTTGAGAACCTAATGATAGTCTCTTTTTTGAATATACGGAACCTTACATTCTAAAAGGAATTTATGTCTAGACTGATTACTTTACCTTGCGGGTAGATTTCAAGTGTCAATTGATGGTTAAAACTGCTGCCCTGTCATTGATTTCAGCTTAAGACTGCAACTTTCTTCCTCCGTTATATACTACTTCTTTACAGCTTTATAAAAGTGACTTCAAATAATGTAATTTCTCTTTGTTTAGATGCATATTATATTATTACATTATTTCTCTCTCGCTGTGGTGTAAACTATATGTTGAACTTATTCAACCCTGGTGCTATATTGTTGGCCATACTGTTTTTTTGGTTTGATTGGGATACCATTACATCCTAATGTCTTTTGCCTTTTGCCTAATATCCATGGTTTCCTATATCTAACTTGACGGGCAGAAATATTCTTTTATATTGAAGTTGGGGAAGGGAGATATTCTGTTTTTGGCAGAAATATCAGTGGATCCATATGCTAGCATATATTTGTGCTCAAGTTACATGAGTAGCTAATGAATTGTTTCCCTCTCCCACTGCCCTAAATAATTGAAATATGATTACTTCACAGCTTTCTGGGAAACATTTTTTTTTTCTTTATTTGTTTTTTGTTCTGAAGTTAGGCATGAAGTTCCCCTAATTCATGGATGTTCTTTGTTCTGTACTTGGGTTTCTTATGCAGGTACCGTATTGGTTAACATACGATTTCCCTCCAGATGTTAGGGAAAAACTAAAAATTAAATGGGGAGGTGACTGGAAAGGTCAAGCACAGAAGTGGTAAGTAATCTCATTTAGCTGCTAGAAATGCATTATGCTCTGCATGGACAGGAAACTCAGGCAGGTTGGATGGTGTGACATGCTAGAAATGCATTATGCTCTGCATTATGCTCTCCTCTCTCTGGTTTAAGGAAAAGAGGAAAATTTAGGAACTGACAGCTAATTAACATGGCACTTAACAAATTGTTCACCGGTTTCAGTTAGGTTTAATTGGGTAAAATTAGGAAGTAGAACCTAGCATAGACTTGCACAATTATTCCCTTTCTCAATTTCTGTAACTGGACTGGCTCCCTTTTGAATTGATACTGTGCATTTATTTTCATTATGCCTTCCAATCTGTATTCATTTTATTTACATTTCAACTTAATGCAAAATTACAGGTTTCTTCTTAAATTCACTGGGAAAGAAGAAGAAATTAATCTTCTGGGTGATGGAACTGAGGAACCCGAGTTTGGTGAGTGGTCATGGCTGACGCCGGAACAAATAATTGATCAGGTGAGTAGACCTTCACTATTTCAGATTGAAAGAAATATAGTATTTCAGTGATGTTCATTTCTAATCGTTTTGATCATTCCAATTTCTTTGCAGGCTGTGGATTTCAAGAAACCTGTTTATAAGGAAGTTTTGACGGTTTTTACACCTCATCTTCAATAATATCTATGCTGGTAATGTAAACATGACGATTTCGGATCCACCGAAATATACATAATAATCGTTTCAGAACGTAGACTGGGTATATCATGCATATCAGTTTTCCTTGTTATGATATGTGGTATGAATTCCAGTGATTGTCCGAAGAAATTAAACACAGCGAAGTTATTTGTAACTGAGATGAACCCAAGTTTGGCATAGCTTTTCATTTTGCAATTTTGTGTTTACATTCAGTATTGTTTTTGAGTAATTAATTAGTTCGCGAGAAAAGCTTTAATGATATAGGCATGCCGCATCATTCCGGCATCCATCTAATAAAATCAAATGCGTACTTACTTTCAGGTTTCAGTGTATTTACCCTTTAAATTTAAGTTTAGTTGGATCTTATCTCTAATTTTTTCCGTTAGACAAGTTTTAACAATTTAAGGTCATTTACATGATCCGATTAAAATAAAAGAAAAATATTAATGTTAGACAACTCAAAAATTTAACTCAAATTTTAATCTAAAATGATGTGGCAACTGGCAAGTGGTTTTTTAATTAACCACATTATCTCATGTTGTGGATTTTATTTTTGCTTACTCCTTTAAAGGGGTAAGCATTACCCTCCTCCCCAATACATGACATGTGTCTATGGAGGAGGTATTTTTGTCTAAACATATAACAGTTTTTGGATAAAAATACCCCTCCCTTGACACATGTCAAGTGTTGGGAAGGAGAGTATTCACCCCTTTAAAGGGGGTAAGCATTACCCTCCTCACCAATACATGACATGTGTCTAAGGAAGGGGTATTTTTGTTTAAACATATGACAGTTTTTGGATAAAAAATACTCATCCCTTAACACATGTCAAGTGTTCGGAAGGAGAGTACTCACCCCCCTTCACAAGGGGTGAGCAAAAGTACGCATTATGTTGTGTATGGTGATGACAACTCACTTAGCACATCATTTAAGTTGAAATTTTGGTTAAATTTTTGGGTTGTCTAGTATTATTCAAATAAAAATCAATAAAAAATAAATAAATAAATCTTTAACGGAAAACAAGTTTTTGGGTGGAAGAATCGGCGACTTAAAAATCAAATCGGGGTCATCTTAGTTATCTATTTAGAATAAAACGCCCAGCCCACAACCCAATTAAAAATCAATGACGTGGTTAGTCACGTGACGTGCTTGGGCACGTCAAGCCTTAGCAGTGAAACGACGCCGTTTAATACCAGCATTTCTGCATCAGATTGATTACCTTCTTCGATAAACTATTAAACCGGAAAGCATTCGAGAATTCTCCGAGGCCCACCACCACACCACCATGGCTACTACTGCGTAAGAATTTGTCCCTTCTTTACCTTCGCTTTTGCGTTTTTTTTTCGAGAGAGGGCACAAACACAATGTTGGGCATTTCATATGGAGAGCTCTTCCTCATAATTGGTGCAGCTGCTGCTCTTGTTGGTATACACTCTCTCTGAAATATAATACATGTCTTAATTTACGTTTAGATTACACATTGTTTTGAAAAATTCGTTGTGTGTTATGAATATGTTGTTTGATGTGTCGTAGGACCAAAAGATCTTCCCTTAATCGCAAGAACAGCTGGGAGATTAGCGGGTCGGGCTATCGGATACGTTCAATTAGCTCGTGGGCAGTTTGATAATGTTATGCAACAATCTCAAGCTCGCCAGGTACTTTTATTCTTCCAAGTTCCTCTTGTTTATTAAAATCAGTGGATTTGGAGAAGAAAAAAAATGTCAGTTTTGGATTCTAAATTGGTTACTGTGTTTATTTGTGGCAAAGGCGGACGTTTTATTAAAATGATGTTACTAAACTGTTTTAGTAGAACATGAAATTATTTCATTTTGTTGGACTGCACTGTGTGACAGTTTACTTAGAAAAAAATATATTATGCCAATCTATTCAAAACATAAAGGAAGCTTAAGAGAATTGAGGTGCATGTGAAATGGGCATTTTGGCCACCTCTTTTAAATCATTATGAATATAGCATATTAACAAATTTGGAAGATGCTTTGTATCTTATGTAATTATACCATGTAGGTACAAAAAGAACTTCAAGATGCAATGCAACAACTAGAGGCAATTCGTCATGAAATTCGTAGTGTATCATTTATCAATCCTGGTCCTCTGACTCGAAAGCTGATGGACAGTCCTCTAGATCCTACTCTTAACCTTACTGCTAATGGTACCATTTAAAGCCTAAACGTTTAATTACTGCAGTGCTTATGTGTGCTTTATGCTTTTCTTGGTTACACATTTTCTGTGTTTTCTTGTTAATAGATAACAATTCTTCTGAGAAGTCTGAAGGAGAGCAGAAGTCAACTGTTGCTGTTGTAAAGGTTTCAAATTTTGTTGATTTTAATAATTTTCATTCTTTTTAGTCCATATGTCAAAGTCTCCTGCCCCCCTTTGAATCTTCTTAATTACTTTCTATGGACCTTTCTTAGGATTATACTTTCAAACCTTCTGGCTCAGTACATATACACAGCCAAGCGACTGCTTATGCGAGATTGGCTGAATCTGAAGCTGTGAAGTGTGGTTCTTCAAAGAGTAGTGTAAATGAAGAAAATTTCAGTTTTGGAGATTGTCTTTTTACCATTCTTCCGGTATCTGCTGAAAGCACTAGAATGCTTCCACATCTCAAGGGTAACAACATTTCTTAATTTAATTAGTATTATTCTTATATCTTTTGACTCTTTTTCAATATCCCTTTTGTTAGGCTAGTTTCACTTTTTGGTCAATTGAATTTGTAGCTTGATGAACCCTACCTATGCAAAATATAGAGAAACTTAGGACTTGAAAAATTCTCTTTTCATTTTATGACAACATTAAACACAAGTTTCTGAAAAAATTGTTTTTCCTAGATAATTCGTGGTAATGTGTCAAAACTCCAGCTTTATGGTGCATAGTCAAACTATGTTTTTTGTCTCTTTTTCTGGAAGATGAATAACTTTTGTTGCGGTCAGTGAAAGTATAAAAGTTGGGTATATAAGATGAAAGTAATATCTTCTGGGTGTTTACAGTGCACTTTTTTTTTTTTTGGAAGTGTGTTGTCCTTGCAGCTTGGTATTTAATATATTATCATTTGCTGTCTGCTAATTAGTTCTGTGTTCTACTTGCAAAAGAAAAGAACTTGGAATAATAAGAGACCAAATATTGGTTGCTGGAGGCTTAAATTTGATAGTTATTCTTTATACTTGTGTACCATTCTGTCAGAGGATTAGCTAATATGCATGCACACTAATTTTTTTTTTTTTTTAAGAGCTTGTCAGTACTTTGTAGTTCTTTATGTTAAGTGCGTACTGTTAATAACTAGCCCATACATGTGGTGGCAGAGAGTGCTAAAGGATCAGACATTTTCCTGGAAGCTGTAATTGAAGCAGAGGTAGCACAAAATGCCAAAGATTTCTTTTCTCAGCCTCAAAATCAAATACAATGAAAGTTAAAAGGTATTACTTTTGAGTCTTTTATCTATCTCCATGTAGCAATGGCCGTGTTTCAATATTTCTCTTGCTGGAAGATGTATAAATTTGTTATATCATAAATGTTCACAAAAATGCATATAAATGGGAGATCGTTAGAAGTTTGGGGCGCGTTTGGTAGTGTTTTTAAAATGGTATTTTTGAAAACTATTATTAAAAATGAAAATGATGGTTGGTTCATTTGGATATTGTTTTTTATCTATGCACAATCAGCACTGTAATTAATTTTGTTGCTATGGAACAACAAAATAATATTTATTTGTTTCTCCTATTACTATTTTATTGTCAAAGTTTGAGTTGAAGAAACTGGTATTTTGATTTTTTTCTGCAGAAACGTGTTTATGCTTTGACCTAAATGGACCTAATTCTGAATGACGTAGGTAATGGTAATTCAAGTCCTTTGATTCAGTTGACTCAGTCATGTTTTGCTAATTGCTCTATGCACCTGATTAGCTAGTAAATTTTCAACCTCGTAATTAAACTGCATTATTGCGGGGGGGGGGGGGATGGGGATGGTGGGGTAGTTTATGTAATTACATGTCCATCTTTGTGATTTATCATTTATGTAATTACATGTCCATCTTTGTGATTTATCATTTATGTGATGCTTTACAAATTTCTATGAAGAAAAAGTTTTTGGCTGTATATGAACATAGAAAGATGAACTTATCAATATACATATTTCACAAAAGACTTGTTAACAATTGTACAATTATGTTATATTATGTGTGTAATCAAAAAGTAATTTTGATTTTGGGAGGTGATTATTTACTTCTTATAGATGATCTTCAAAGTTTGGTCAATCAGGCTGCACCCGGTGGTCCTCGTGGTTTCTTACCAGCCCATTATTCTCACATGGTACCAGTTTGGTGGGACCAGGAAACAGTCCTTCAGTAAGGATTATATTTCTTTGAATCTTCTTAATTTCTTTCTATGGACCTTTCTTAGGATTATATTTTCAAACCTTCTGGCTCAATACATATAATACACAGCCAAGCGACTGCTTATGCGCGATTGGCTGAATCTGAGCTGTGAAGTGTGGTTCTTCAAAGAGTGGTGTAGATAAAGTACAGAGTAATCGATCCACTCGAACTTCCTTCCAAGATGTGATGACATTTCACCATTCGATACTGCAGCATAACCAAATCCAATTTTGCCGTAAATTGGACGCCATACTGCTCTCTGGTGGAAAAGGTATAGGAGGTTACAACATTATGTCATGAAATTGGTAGCTGTTTTCATGCTTGAGTGTATGTTTTCTAAAGTTTTCTTGTATATCTATGAGCTTACTGATGATGCAGTTTTGGCACATAAACAAAGACTTGTTTGCATGGTTGAGGATTTGACCAAGTAAATTCCAAATTCTTTTGAAAATGAACTAGTTGTTTGTATATCAAAACATTTTATTTATATATATATATTAGTCGATATATCAAACAAATCACATTTCTTAGCTAGCTTGCCAAACTAATATATGAGCTTCAGACTATGCATCCATTGCAAAACAACCCAAGTTCAATCAACAAAAACAATAAACTGTTTACTATATCACTCTTACATTTCTTTGTCCAGGACTTTGTTTATATGATCTGCAACAATCCCTGCAACTATCTCTGGAGAAAACCTTCTGATCATGTCCTCCCTTGCCTTCTTTCCTTTGGCGTTGGCTTCCTCAATATTACTTATCGCTCTCCTCATTAGAGTTCGCAGCTTATCAACGGATGGTTCTGCCCAAAAATGCCCTTTAAACGGCCCTTCCATAACTTGGCTCATTCTATCCACTTGCAATGGATAGCTATTCTCTTCTGTCAAGTACTCTGTTGGCCCTGACCAATTTGTTGCAATGACCGGTAAAGACATTGCCATGGCTTCCACAAGAGGCCTCCCCCAACCTTCTCCTCTTGATGAAAGGACAAATGCATCGGCTGCCTTATAAACCCGCGGCAAATCAATTTGAGCAATGTGGGTATCAATCACAAATATTGGAGCCCAACCATCAACTGGTTTTTCTATATCAGAATCCTCTACAAAGTTCACTATCTTGTTATCAAAATCTCCGTCAGAATGATAAGTATTTGTTAGCAAATAAAGAGCAACCCCGTCAGCCTCAGAAATTCTTTCAAGTATGCTTTCAAACAACACATCCCATCCTTTTCTGTACTCCCATTTAAATACACTGAAGAACACAAACTCTTTTGAACTCAAATTCGGCTTTCTTCTACCTAAAACACATTTTCCTATTGTAGCAATATCTAATGGCTTCATACTTGAGGGGATCAAAGAACTTAACATCAATAGGTTGAACAATCTTGACAACCTTAGCTGGGATCAACCCCACTTTGTACAAATGTAGACACATGAAATTCTGTAGGAACCCAAACTAAATCCATCCGGTTACACCGTTTTAACATGTTCAGGATTTACCCTATCTGTCTCAAACATGGTTCTACCAACTACAGACCTGAAATCACCATAACCAGTTGGTGGACAAGGAAGGGTTTCAAACAATGGTGGGTACCAAGCACCAGGCTCACTATGGCAAATAACAATTGTTTCATTGACTTTACATTGTGTTTTATGAAGCTCAAAAGCCAAGTTCTTCATATCTTGAGGGAGTCCCTCCCAAAATTCCAAAGACTCTAGATCACCATGTTGTTCAATAGCCAATTTAAATCTAGGATTTTTAACATGTTCACTAAGGGCTAAAACATATGACCAAGATTCTGAGCTATACCCACCAACCGAAAGAAAGGGAGCCATCCATAGAACACAATGAGATGGTTAAAAATGGAATTCAATTTCTGAGTTTGTTGGGATTTTTGTGTTTGGTGAAGAAACCCTAAAATTGATTGAAAAAAAGGTGGGGTGTGTAGTGAGGGTTGATTTTAAGTGTTGGACTTTATAATAATAGTTTGCTTTGGGGAAACCGAAGGAGATTGCTAGAACGAGAATTAGAATGGATGATGAATACAAGATTAAAGTTTTCAACTTTAAGGTAAAGGAGTGAGATTGATTTGAAGATTGCGTTGGGTTATTGGGTTGTTGTTGGTTTTCATGGGCAATCATGATAATAGATCGACAGACTTCAATCAAATGTATAATTTACTTTTAAGAACAAAAAAAATTGAATTGCTGGAAACAATACAAATCTATGAAGAACAGGAGAACGAGAGAGAGAGCCAGTACCGATTAAATGAATAATGAGGAGGACAGTTGCAGGTGGAGCTGAGATTGGAGAAACAAGGAATTAGGAAAACAGTGAAACACTGCCACTTGAGTTGAGACTTGAGACTTGACCAAAAAAAAAAAAAAAAGAAGAAAGAGAGAAATGCAATAGTAACCATAGAAAACATTAAACTTTCCTTAATAACCACTTTTGAAACTTTAATTGTTAATAACTATTTTTTAAAAAAAAATTTCAGTGTATGTCCGTAAATTACAAGAGTACCCTTGAAATTTTTTTTTTTTTTAAAACCTTAAAACTTGAAATCATGGCTAAAACTTGAACTTTGAAAACTTGAAATCATGCCTAAAATTAAATGTGAAACTTGAAATTATGCCTAAAATGAAATATGTCAAACCTTGAAATTATACCCTTCTTCCCCAATTTCTCTTCTTCCCCAATTTCCCTTCTTCACAAATTAGTTTTTTAGTTTCAATTTTTTTGGCAGATCAGATCGCCGACCGTGGAGCCCAGACGACGGTGAAGCCCGCTGGCTGTGAATCCCAGACGGACCGACGCACGGAGCAGCAACGAAGGGCGGACGACAGCGAAGCGTGGATGACAGCGAAGCGCGAACGACGGCGTGAAGCCCAGAAACCGAGAGATCGACGACAGCGCTGTGGCTGTCGCGAAGCAAGCAGCACACCCGGCGCTCGGCCGGTCTCTCCTTCGTCGGCGGTGAGCTCAGGCGACGCCGTTGACGATGACTTTGAGGGAGAGAGAGAGATCGGGGAGAGAGAGGAGAGGAGAGAGAAAGAAAAGAGAGAAAGAGGAGAGAGACTGTTTAGAGGGTGGTTTTTATATGAGGGGTTTCTAGTAATTTCTCAAAAACATGGTTATTAATAAATAAAAGTTCGTTTGTGGTTAAAAACAAATTTTCCCTAATATATGTGGTCAGTTTGAGTAATTTCACAAAAAAAAAAAAACCCATAAACCCTCAAGTTAATGTTATTTATATTTTAGAGTAATTGACACCAATGTCCCCTAGAGTATATATGAATTCGCATTGTTGTCCCATAAACTTTTTTATTTTAGGCATTAAACTCCCTGAACTGACCGTTTATTGGCAAACAGTTGGATTTATTCCCCCCCCCCCCCAAGAGGAAGCATCTATAGTCGTGTTTTACCAATAAACAATAGTTCGGGGGGTTTACTACCAAAAAAAAAAATTTATGCGGCAACATGCAAATTCACGTACACTCTAGAGGGCATTGGTGCCAATTACTCAATATTTTATAAGGATCGAAAATTACTGTTATTTATATTTTAACCCTTTTTGAGGTGGTATTTTAAGAATTAAGACAATCACTCTTTTAATAAGTTAAGGGTCAGTTTGTTATTGCTTTTAAGAAGTTAAAATTAGCTTATTTTATAATTTGATATAAAATAATGTTTGGTAAAACTTCCAAAGTGATTAATCATAATCTGTCAAGTTTTGACAGTGATTTTGAGAAGTATGTGGGAAGTAGGTGGGGGGGTACTTTTTGAAAGTGATTATGAAATAATCTATTTCAAAATTTAAAGAATCTTTTAAAATATCATTATTATCCTTATGAAATCTGTTGACAGTGATTTTTGGAAGTCAACCGGTCAATGATTTTAGGTTAATGAAACCTGCAAGATAAACGTAATGAAAGTAGAAAATAAAGATAAACAAGCATAACACATGTTTTACGTGGTAAAACCCCAAGGCGGGGAAACATCCACGGTGCCAGGTGATGGCGAGAAGTGATCACTATGAATATAAGGATTACACACTCAATACTCGCTTCCTCTCTCAGATAATTGATTATGTTTCGTATCTCTTTTCTCGTGTAAGTGTCCATTGCTCATGATGAACCCCCCATCTTATAATGAATACAAGGGGTATTTATATGGTTCCATCTAGGTTGCCCTAGTTCTTGTCGTATATGCGATGGACTCATTAATTAGAGTCTTTGTAGGATTCTGGTAGAGTAGACCAATTAGGACTTGTTTTCCATTTGGTATTTATCCTTTTGGAAGCTTAGAGTTCTTCCTAAATAAACTTCTCTGTACTGGAGAGGAAATAAGGATATTTCCTTATTGGAATATTAATCCTAAGATTCCGTATCTGTGCAGATCTCTTCCTGATATGGCGTATCTTGGTAGGACTATATTTCCGTTTTTGGCTAAGTATTGATCTTTGGCCGAGCAGACTTGGCGGAGTGGACTCCTGGGCGAGTGGACTCCTGGCCGAGTAGAATCTTGGCTGAGTGGACTCTTGGCCGAGTGGACTCTTGGCCGAGTGGACTCCTGGCCGAGTGGAATCTTGGCTGAGTGGACCCCTGGTCGAGTGGACTCTTGGCCGAGTGGACTCCTGGCCGAGTGGACTCCTGGCCGAGTGGAATTCTTGGCCGAGCAGATTCCATCTGCAGATGGCCCCTCGTATGGTGCTGTCATGTATTCATGTTGACCCTTTTGATACCGTGTCTCACATTTGACCTTTGATGACGTGGAATCACCATATTTCCCGCATTACCCGCTATCCTTGCCAATGTGTCATGCTAACGAAAAAACCCCTATAACAATACCCCCTCAAATCCGCGAGATGAGTTCTTTGGCAACTCGTCGAAGGGGATTTGAAATAGTTCTCCTCTGATTTTTTGTTGCTCGTCTTCAGCCTAAGTCCAAGTTTATTGTCTACCTAGCTGATGTTGAACAATTGTCGGACATTTGTTGAGCCTTTGCTCACTCTTTAACTCTTTTTTTTTTTTCTTGTAATTTTTGCCTTGTATACTTCCGTAATGCCTTGGTGCGCACTCGTATTGCATTTGGTTCTAGTAGCGTTCAATAAACTTTCTTGTCTCCACAAGCTTTGATTGTTGATATCTTTTTGCTCATTTTGGGCGAATGTGACACCCCTTTTTAGCTTTGTTCGACTTTTCTTGGATCCTCTTTCAACCTGGTTCAGCTTCGTTTGGATCCATCTTTGAGCGGATCTTACTAACGCTCGGGATCTTTTTTGCACTACTGCTGCATATCTTATCTTTTGTGCTATAATTCCTCTTAAGTAGGCATGGATTATGTCTCTTTTTAGTTCCATAATCATCCTCCAGGGAAGGCTAATTCAATGTGACTCAAAATAAGAAGTATAATCCTTTTAACTTTAGGAATTTTAATCCAATCTCGACTAATCCTAACATGGAAAGTTTAGGATCAACTAAAATTGAATTAAAGTGACTTTTAGGCCTTTGTTAATCTTCCAAAGCATGACAAATTCGTCTAAGACCTTCATTCCCAAATAGGCAGCCCGCATTGCTTTATTTCCATAATCCCGTGTAAAAATTCTAGGCTGACCTTTGGGTAGTAAAATGGTCATAACTCCTTCAAGAAAACTCAAAATCACAAACCGTAAAATTCTACGGAAATCTAAACCTTTGTACCTTTCAACCATATAAGGCTTGAACTCCAGTTCCTTCTGAGATGATACAATTTAATTCTTGAAGTTGACCCATCAGCAGATGCTGCCCGCGTAGAAATTCTGGGCTGACCTTTAGGTAGTAAAATGGTCATAACTTCTTCAAGAAAACTCGAAATCACAAACCGTAAAATTCTACGGAAAGCTAACTTCTGTACCTTTCCAACCATATAAGGCTCGAACTCCAGTTCCTTCTGAGATGATACAGTTTAATTCTTGAAGTTGACCCATCAACAGATGCCTGTTTTCACGGGTTTGATCAAGAAATCTTCCAAATTGCTTCCAATTATCTCCTAGGACTTGAATAGCTGAGAATGCTTCTATCCGAAACATCTTTTCTTCTTGTCATATCCTTTAAAGGTAAGTTCCGGTGATCTTTTGAAGTTTTAGTGCTCAAGACAGCTTAAAGATGTCGAGGTTGAAGATCATAAGAGGAACTGATTAAGGTTTCCCTGAGCCGTGTCTTTCCTCACAAGCTGAGAAAAAGCTCTTGACAAGGTAAGATGTTGCTCTATAGAGACCGTGCTTCAAGCATCCACCCCCTGAGACCACTGCCATATATATACATGCTCATGGCGGGGTTGGGGGGATTTGTTCTCCAGGGGTTCATGTTGCTTGGAATCTACCCCCTAGCATCATTGTTATTCTTGAGTTGATGCCGATGTGCAGGGTATGAGCCATGTTTTTGGCACCATACATTGTCTGGGTAGCCATTCTTTTCCTTCTTTGGACGGGTCATTCCAAGCATTCGGCCTGGATCTTTCTTTTCTATTTGAACTTTTTCTCGACTGATCTTTTTTTTTTGTAGGTTCGATTCTTCCTTTTGACTGATCTTTCTTATAGACCAATCTTTTTTTTGGTCGATCTTACTGATCAATTTGGTGTACCTGCACACTCATAAATGTGTGAATAATACAAATATTTAAGTACTCTTTATTTTCACTGGGTGTATTGTTGGTTTGGCTTCAAGAATGATCAAGTATCTCATTAAACTGATCATCTTTAGATTGACAAGTGTCTCATTAAATTGGTCAATTTTTTCTTCAAGAATGATCAAGTGTCTTATTAAACTGATCATCTTTCTTCTTCAATAATGATCCAAGTGTCTTATTAAGCTGATCATCTTTAGACTGACCAAGTGTCTCATTAAACTGGTCAGTTTTACCCCAGGTGTAGGTCGAGGCTCACCACGACCATACACTTAGGTCCCTGCACAAGTCACCTAGGACGTCTCCAGGTTTTGTCTGTTACAGGGGTTTGCCGAATCGTTGGGGTAATGTATACCGGCCAACACGCTGCGCATCTCACCAGACCTATGCCGGCGGCGCCCCAAGCAGTTTGTCAGGTATCCTGTTTTCCAGGTATCCTAGTGCCTCGGGTTTTCCTTTTTGCTGGGTGATGCGTTTGCATCGTCCCAACTAGGCAGGCATGCTACTCCAGCTTCTCTGCCCCTCGGACACTATCCACTCGCTCTTTGCGGTTTCATGGCGCCCGAGCTCCTTATAAGACTAAGTCTCATTCTCTACTTTAGAGAGCTTTTTTTTTTTTTTTTTTTTTTGTTCTGTCGAGTTCTTATCGTTGGTGAAGATTTTGGCCCCTTTGGCCTTGTTTTTGAATTTCTGCATACGCCGAGATAAAAACTCGTTTTGCGCGTACTGAGACTAAGCTTGATTTCTGTACTAAAGTTTTAAGCTTGTCTCTCTCTCAAACACGTGAGTAACATTTGCACAAATATATATTATAATAATGCCGAACAAAAATAGTTGGGTCCATGCACATTATTGGTGATGGTTGCTGTTCGGGATAGAATACCTATGGATTCTCGCTGGATGTTTTGCGTACAAAAACTATATAGTATGCTAATAAAACTAGTATATGTATTTGCAAGTATATACATGCGTAGTATTTATTTATGTATAAAAGAAACATATAGCGATAGCATGTGACAACCATGTGTAAGTAGGGTGGTAATACTAGAATAAATACCACAAGCTACGTGCGGTGTGCATCATGTGAAGTATTAGAATAAATACACAGGCTACATGTGTTGTGCATCACGTAAAAAGTGCAACAAAGAACTTTGATAAGGCAAGGGTGACAAAATTGTTTCCCCTCATTTTACCTCCTCGTCATCACATGTGGTTATGAAATCCAAGGAGATTTGATTTATAGGCCGAATAAAAAGTGACTAAGTTATAATTTGATTTTACCTCTAACTCACTCAATGAGGTATACGAAATTGGTTATCTTTTCATTCTGAGTCGGCAAATCGCAAGTTGTTCTTTCCTTATGCTTTTGTATAATACTTTGTCTTATGTTTCCCTGTATCATTATAGGAAGCAAACAAGATAATTTAATAATCAATACTAACCTGTGTAGTGGGCGTTTCTATCTCCAGTGTAAAGTTGTGATATCCCGAATATCGTCAAACATTCCTTAGAGTGAACGATCCTTAGGACCTTTTGTGAAATGTGCTGAAAGGTGGTGAGGCGATCCACTAGTTTTAGTTTTGTACTCCAACTTCCACAACTTCCGTTATGGTTCATCTTCTTTTCTATATACACATATATCAACTGAAGTGACTTTGCTAAAACTGCTTTGCAACTGCGATTTTTTTTTTTTTTTTTAGTCACGTCGTCTGCTCCTTTGATGTATTGCACTACCCCCTAGCCCCCAAGCAGTTGTTAAGTAGGTTTTATCCGAATTGAGTGCTTTCAACATCGCACCCCTTTTTTTTTTTTTTTTTTTTTTTTCCGCTGAGTAACTGGTCAGGGTATCTACATAACGATAAGTTAAAATGTCTGCAATGGTTGAATACCTCTGGTCAGTTTTTCTTCAAGAATGATCAAGTATCTTATTAAACTGATCAAGTATCTCATTAAACTGATCAGTTTTTTTCTTCAAGAATGATCAAGTATCTTATTTAAACTGATCATCTCGAGACTAATAAAGTATCTCATTAAACTGATCAGTTTTTTCCTTCAAGAAAGATCAAGTATCTTATTAAACTGATCATCTCCAGGCTCTTACTTGAACAGTGCCATAACTAAGCCGAGTATCTTATTAACCGGCAATTAGTTACGTTATTTTTACACTCTATTCTCTTCTTTCTTTCTTTTTTAGCAAACTCTTTTTCCTTGGTTGTGCCCTTCAGAAGAATTGCCCCCGTACGAAGATCCTTCACATGAAAAGAGGATGATAAGAACTCAACGGAAACATTGTTAGTAGCACAAAATTGTGAAATTGAAATCAGGTTCTTTTTCATAGTGGGAACACAAGAACTATTGGAGACAGAGTATGACAGAGTATTTGTGTTTTAGTTGTAACAAACTTCTGTTAATAATCTCTTGTTATAATAGTTACATTGTATATTTAAATTTCTATTGTATAGCTGTCTTAGGAAAGTTCAATATGTTAGGAGTCTGGGTTCGTAGGACTCATCAATAGGGTTCGCAGGTTATATCTCTGCTGTATATATACTTACTGTGATCAATGAAAAAGTGCGTGAAAATTCTGCAGCGAGGCTTCGAATGACAGCAACTTTTCATGAAGTTCATCAAACGTGATCGGATTGTCTCGAGCTTGAACCGCACGAACCAACTCCTTATAATCATCATCAAGTTCATCTAGGATCCTCTCAGTGAGATCCTTATCATCCACTGGAGCACCCAGTAAAGCGAGTTCATCTGCACGGGCCTTAACTGAATAAAGGAAGTCAGTGATATTTTGAGTACCTTTCGTGGAGTGTTTGAGAAGTGCCTTGATTTGTTTGATGCGTCCACGAGACGGTTTGTCATATGTGTTAGCCAGTGTATTCCATGCCTCCATAGATGTTTTAGCTCTGGCCACAAAGGAGATAATTGTTGGAGATAGAGAGCCAATTATCGCATTCAGGATGAGTTGATCTTAGCGAATCCAAATAGAATACGCTGGATTCGGAGTTGTTACATCAGCGGTAGTGGAAGGTGGCTGCCGGACATGGCTTTGAGCCATCGATATAACCAAGAAGGTCATATCTAATAAAAAGAGTCTGAATTGAATTTTCCAGGACATGTAATTACTGGCAGTGAGTTTGAGAGGAGCTTGGGCAGCTATGTTGATGGTGATGAGATGAAACTCGTTGGAGCGAACTGCTGTTGAGGTTGCTGGTGTGATGTTGACAATTGTGGGTGTCGGTGGAGCAGGACTGATAGGGGAGGAACTGGTATCTGGCGTGGAATCTGGTTCCATTGTTGTGGAGTCTGAGTTGGTTGTTATTGATCTGAACTAGGAGGGGAGAAGAAAAGAAATTAAATTTCTAGGATGGGAATCGTATGCTCTGATACCATAACAAGAGAGATAGAACTATTTGGTGCAGAATTTTCACGCACTTTTTCATTGATCACAGTAAGTATATATACAGCAGAGATATAACCTGCGAACCCTATTGGATGAGTCCTACGAACCCAAGACTCCTAACATATTGAACTTTCCTAATACTCTGTCAAAAGAATTTTCCTGTCACTCTTGTCATTGCAAT